>CM070490.1:2495624-2550624 GCA_036324585.1 Champsocephalus esox
AGGGTGAGACTTGGTTAGGGTTAGGGTTAGGCATGAGTTGGTTATGGGTTAAGGTTAGGATAAGTCTCCAGGAAATGCATGTAAGTCAATGTAATGTCCCCTGAAGTGATGTATACATGGTGTGTGTGTGTGTGTGTGTGTGTGTGTGTGTTCACGTGGAGGGTCTGCCAGCACTGCGACAGTCATAAAGCAGAACCTTCCTCTTCCTCCTCGTTAATTTCACAGCAGCTTCTGAAGCTTAATTAAATTCTCTGCGGCGCCAAAGTCAGCGAACGCCTCGTTATGATTTAAACAAACAAGCAATTAACAAAACTGCCACACCTGCATAAAGTGAGTATGTCATAAATGGTAGATAAATGATTTGTATGTTTGGTGGAGGTGGAGAAAGTCATTTTGTATTCTGCTCACTCTTACTTTCATATTTGTATTCTGTGCCTAGCTGGCCTGCTCTGTTGTGATTGGTCAACAGCTTACAGATGTCCCGCCCCCTTGGCCTATCACCTACGATGTGTCAGAGTGCTAGACAATAGGAGCGCGAGTGTTCCCTAGTGATGTCACCAAGTAAAGAAAGGAGTTCGATGTGGGAGAGATTGCAGCCCCTGCAGACCATTGACATGCACTAAAGCTATGGAGCTGCAGGAGAGGGGACGGCATAGGGCCTCTTTAAAGTACTTTGAACCTTCCAAAGTTTCTCTTAAATACGTGAAATAATCCATTCTACCATTTCATATTCGCCAGGTGAACCTTTTTCCAAACTAAGAGCTTACTTTTTAATAACGACGCCAGTTTGTTCCAAAAAACAAAGGTGGAAAGAAACGAGACTCTGAAGCGACGCCGCCTCCCCGCCTTCAGCATCCAGAGAACGGCCACCGATGTTTCAGAGAATCGTTTGGTGAGAAGATTAAAGAGCTTCCCCATCGTGTTCACTGACCACCAGATCCCTCCCAACATCCTCCTCCTCCTCCTCCTCCTCCTCTTCAACGATGGATGAAGCATCCTCCGCTTATCGATTCTTTCATAACCGTTTAACCCTCTTTTCTTCCTCCTGCTATTTATCTTCGTTCACACACACGCACACACTCGAACACACACACACTCCTCGGCCATGTGCCACGTGGAAAACATGCCAACTAGGCAGTGGTGTGGTGTGTGTGTGTGTGTGTGTGTGTGTGTTGCTGATGCAGCAGAGATACCAGGTGTAGCAGAGGGAGACCCTTTTATAGACTCTCATGTGCTGCAGAACACACACACACACACACACAGTCACTTTGAGCTACTTACTGATCTGGAACAACCTTAACGTACCATACATTAAACACACACACACACACACACGATTGATCCCTGAGGGTGTGAGGGGGAACATGCATCTATGCGTTTGTGCTGACCTAACAGCTGGGTTTGCTACAGCAGCGCCACGGAGGGGCTTTTTAAGTCGAGTTAAAGTCAGTTCAGGTTTTAGGTTCAACTGGAAGAGCGTTCCGGTGCTCGATGGCCGTAAACCAAAATGCTGACGGTCCAAAGGCAGCGCGCCTCAGAGGGGGTCAGATCTGCCTTTGATGCAGATCTGGAGTTTCTGCAACTCTGCTCACGGCGAAACTGAAAAAAGCCCCTCAACGGCGGTGCTGTAGAAGTGTGAATGATTCTGAACACCAATCGAACTCGGGAAAGAAGAACAAGACTATCAAAACGGAACAGTTTGTATTTGGACAGTATATTGCAATGATGGTGTATGATAGCGGTCTTAGTTGCTTGGGACCAGCAGGTTATACAGAAGTGAACATGTGATAGTACCATGGCATGCAAAAAGGTTTTCGATGCTTCGATGGTTCATGAGTCCCTAATATGTTTACATTTGAAAATGTTATATTTAAGCTTTCTAGTCATGCCTCTAATATGGCTTTCAAAACGTCACATTGGCATCCACCATCACCCCCAAGTATTTACCTCATCAACGTTTTCAATTATTTTACCATTCACACGAAGCTGTGGATGTTTTTTTCTTATTCGAGAAATACATTGTCACCGTTCTGTTTAACCGTTGAGCGACTTTGCGCAGCGTCGACGAGAGCTTGGAGGCAACCTGCTCAGCATCTTTCCCATGAGTGCAAACCACCGTGTCGTCCGCAGACACCTGGACGTCCACGTCCTCACACACAGGTGGGAGATCATTCATATATGCTGAACAACAGCGGTCCAAGAATTGAGCCCTGTGGCACTCCGATTGAGCACGGCTTAGTTTCTGACCGTTTATCATTTATAAGGACACATTGAGAACGACCAGCTAAACGAGAGCTGACCCGTCGTGCTGCGCTAATGACAGTTGAAATGTTTAGTTGCAAATAGTGCGTTGAAAGTTAGTGTTGTTTGCCACTGGGTGCGTGAGAGGATCGTACAGAAGTGGTGACAGAGTTGCCTTGTTCAATCGTATCATAAAGCTCCCCTTGGACTCGAGGAACGGGCACCGGTGTGTCGTGATAAGAAGCCTGGGTCCGCAGGTCAGATGCGGGGTCTCTCCGGACAACGCACAGCTCCGCGCGGCTCGGGGCCAGCCGATCGAAGGGTCACCAATCACAGCCGCAGCTCCACAACCGCATGACGCCACCCCGGTCATCGCCACGGAAACCGAGCGAGGAACAAAGTGCTTCGCGCCCGCCACTTGTTCACAGTGTATGAACGAAGGTGGAGCACGGTCGGTATGCGTCTGCTGAACATGACCAGGGCCCGGGTTTAGATGTATATCCCCGCTCAGACTCAGCATGACGCAGCGAAATCCAGCGAACCCTCCGTTTCCAGACATCAAGGTCCTGTTTCTATTGGGACGCGACTTGGGAAACTGAGCCACAGCCCGCTTTTGAGAATTGTGGAGTATATAATATATTGGCTCCATGCGTCGAGGAAACCAGACGGCTTCCCTGCACTCTCAGCACAGCATACCGAGCGCACAGAGGCCGCAAACCAGGCGCTACACATCGGTAAGAGAGCAAGTTTCCTCGTGTGTTTTGTTTGGAGAGGTGGAAGAACAGTGAATTCCGTGTTTCTCATCGTGTTGTAACTGGATGTCTTGAATAAATTAAATCTCATTTAGAAAATGAAATCTGCAGTGGGATTGTTTAATAATCTGGGCCTCTTTAACTCAAAGTGAGTAGTACCATGTTTAGTTATTTGCAAGCACTTTCGAACAGTAGATTCAATGAGCAGATTTGACACACATAGTGACACACACACACATACCATGTATAGATCACTTCAGGGGACATTACGTTGACTTACATGCATTTCCTGGAGACTTATCCTAACCTTAACCCTAACCAACACAAGACTAACCCTAACATTAATGATCCCCCTTATGGGGACCTCCAATTTGTCCCCATAAGGGAGGTGAGTCCCCACACGTGACTGTGTAAACAGATTTAGGTCCCCACAAGTACAGTAATGCTAGGACACACACCACACACACACACACACACACACACACACACACACACACACACACACACACACACACACACACACACACACACACACACCACACACACACACACACACACCACACACACACACACACACACACACACACAACACACACACACACACACACACACACACACACACACACACACACACACACACACAACACACACACACACACACAACACACAACCACACACGTGGAGGGGATACATATACCAAACATGTCTGGACCAAAACCTTATGAGAAAAGAATATCCGAAACACGTGTAGAAATGACCAGAACACATGTAAGACTGTCCGACGAATACCTCCACTTTCTGAACAACTTCTCTCACTTCAACATCTCCATCACAGACCGAACATATCGACCGTCTGACTGTGGAGCTACAGAATAACTCTGAGAGGAAAGCACTTCTCTGATTGGCTCGTATTGATCCAATCAGGAGCTACGGTCATCATCTTGTTCAACAGCACGAAGAAGGAAGATAACTGATGCATTTTACCTGGCGCTTGTTTCTCAACAACATGAACGAAGACGCCAGAATGTAAAGATTCACTTTGATCCAACTGGTGTTGTAATGGACCCGAGAGAGAGAACAAGACCTTTGGCTAAGACCGAGGCACTTTATGACGCAATGCAGCTGTTCTCTGAGTGCTATTCGATCTAATGTCCCAGTGCCAACGACACATTTCCATGATATGTAGATTGGATGGACAATAATGTTTTCCCAATCAGAATCTGAACAACAACTGGAAGAAATGTAATCTTAAAAGACCCAAAAGAAATGTCAAATAAAGGCTATTTTATTTGTGATTGATGTCCAACTAGATGAGGCGTGTGACGCAGTGGATAGTGCGTTGGTGTTGGGATCAGGGGGGCACAGGTTCAAACCCCACTGCAGGCAGCATGTCGTTGTGTCCCTCAGACGCTTCACCCCAAAGTGCTCCGGTGCGGAGTGTCCTCAGTGCTGAGTGTGTGAGTCGCTTTGGAGAAAAGCGTCTAACAAGTGTCATGTATTGTAGATGCTGTTGATGATGCAATCTCCTCCAGCTAATCCCTCTCACAGATGCATGAGTATTTTGCTTTTCAAAAGATATTTGTTGTTGTCACGAATTGTGTGGGAGAGTGTAAGAGCAAGGGTTTGAATGTGAAGCCAGAGAGCGGCATTCACACCGATTTACATGATTTTATTAGATGGAGCTGAGATCAGCAGCTTAGCTTTAACACCTCGGATACAGGGTGACACACACACACACACACACACACTGCTGGATTGTTCCCTCCGCTGGCAGAGCAGCAATGTGGAGAAACAAAAAGCCACCAGAGGAATTGCATGCAGACTGGAGACATCGTGCTGCTTTTATTCTGAGATTATGTTCCGCGGTCGCTCCGGTTATTTTCTGTCAACAGTGACAGAAAACAGAAGGGGGGGAAAAAGACAAATGATAGAAGCTTTGAGGTCAGTCTGTGGGGACCAAGACCACTACAAGAGAGTATCAAGACTAAGGCAAGAGTGTATGTGAACCGAGTCAAGACCAAGACTGGAGAGAACCAAGAACAACATGTTTCTAGACCAAGACAAGACCAGACAATATCTGGAAGGAGACGAGACTAAATCAGGAGTATATTTGGACCGAGTCAAGACGAAGACTAGAGAGAACCAAGAAAAATGAGTATCCAGACTGAGACAAGACTGTAACTGAACCAAGAAAAGACCAAGACCAAGACAAAGGTGTGTCTAGACTAAAGAAGACCAAGACAAGACCGGGACAATAGTGTTTCTGGAAGGAGACAAGACTAAATCAGGAGTATATTTGGATCAATACCAAACAAGAGTGTATGTGGACCGAGTCAAGACCAAGACTGAAGAGAACCAAGAAAAATGAGTATCTAGACTGAGAATATATCTGACCCAAGAAAAGAGTTTAGCAAGACGGAGACAAGACTAAGACAAGAGTGAATCTAGACCGCGATAGGACCAGGACAAGAGTATCTGGAAGGAGACGAGACTAAATCAGGAGTATATTTGGACCGAGTCAAGACCAAGACTAGAGAGAACCAAGAAAAAGGAGTATCCAGACTGAGACAAGACTATATCGGAACCAAGAAAAGAGCAAGACAAGAGTGTTTCTAGATCAAACCGGACAGAGACAAGAGGGTTTTCTGGACCAAGACAAGACCGAGACAAGAGTTTATCTAGAACTAAAAAAGACCAAGACAAAAGTTTATCAAGACCAAAACAAGACCAAGACAAGAGTTTATCAAGACCAAGACAAGACAAGACCAAGACAAGAGTTTATCAAGACCAAGACAAGACCAAGACAAGAGTTTATCAAGACCAAGACAAGAGTTTATCAAGACCAAGACAAGACCAAGACAAGAGTTTATCAAGACCAAGACAAGACCAAGACAAGAGTTTATCAAGACCAAGACAAGAGTTTATCAAGACCAAGACAAGACCAAGACAAGACCAAGACAAGAGTTTATCAAGACCAAGACAAGACCAAGACAAGAGTTTATCAAGACCAAGACAAGAGTTTATCAAGACCAAGACAAGACCAAGACAAGAGTTTATCTAGAACTAAAACAGACCAAGACAAAAGTTTATCAAGACCAAGACAAGACCAAGACAAGAGTTTATCAAGACCAAGACAAGAGTTTATCAAGACCAAGACAAGACCAAGACAAGAGTTTATCTAGAACTAAAACAGACCAAGACAAAAGTTTATCAAGACCAAGACCAAGACAAAAGTTTATCAAGACCAAGACAAGAGTTTATCTAGAACCAGAGATGGAGTACTCGAGTCCTGGACTCGGACTCGAGTCGGACTTGAGTGCCGATTTTCGGGACTCGTGACTCGACTCGGACTCGCGCACTGATTGACGCGACTCGGACTTGGACTCGTGAATTCTCGCACAGGATGACTTGGACTCGGACTCGGACTCGTGAATTCCCCCCCCCACGATGACTCGGACTCGACTCGTACATTGACGCTCCAACTTGGACTCGGACTCGAGCACATTTTCTCTGGAGTCTGATGTCCTCTATCCTGTATGGCGAGTTCACGTACTGGGCCCCGCTATTCCAGTCTAGAGATGTCTACAGACACACCCCGCATCGTGCTGTATGCTTTCACACATTCTGCTTCCACATTGGAAAAGAGCTGCGCAAAATGCTCGTGATGTGGAAACAATATAGAAGAGAAGGCTCCGTCACACATTACTCTACGGATCGAGTTCAGACATATAGGCTGTCTTGAACACCATCATCAGAGTAACGTGATCTAATCAATAAATAAAGATTCAGCATAACGAAAGCACATGGCTACTTAACATGCAGAATGACGTAGCCATGTGCTTTCTGGGGATAAATCTTTATCTGTAAACTGATTTAACCCGTAAAAGTTCCTTCAAAATAAGAGTCCCGATCTTATTACTATCAAAATAAAAGCGCAAAACGAAAACTTTACCATAGGAAAATATTGGCATACAAATATAATCACTTCTCTAAAAGGTAACTCATTTTAAATATAGTTTATTTATATATAATAATAATATTAATATTAGAAATAAGCTTTATATTTGTATAGCACCTATTACAAGAATTGTAGCCAAACTCGCTTCACAGCAGTTCAATAGACAGGATAACAGCAATGTAGAGGAGCAGCTACATTTCAAAACATATATCCACGAAGATTAATACATGAAGACTTGTGACTCGGACTTGACTTGGACTCTTCTTAAGTGACTCGGACTCGGACTCGAACACAGGTAATGATGACTCGGACTCGACTTGGACACTCCTTGGGTGACTCGGACTTGGACTCGGACTCGACTACGACTCTCCCTTGGTGACTCGGACTTGGACTCAGACTCGAAGGGTGGTGACTCGAGGGTGACTTGGACTCGTGAATTGGTGACTTGACAACAACGCTGTCTAGAACTAAAACAGACCAAGACAAACGTTTATCAAGACCAAGACAAGACCAAGACAAGACCAAGACAAGAGTTTATCAAGACCAAGACAAGACCAAGGCAAGAGTTTATCTAGAACTAAAACAGACCAAGACAAACGTTTATCAAGACCAAGACAAGACCAAGACAAGACCAAGACAAGAGTTTATCAAAACCAAGACAAGACCAAGACAAGAGTTTATCAAGACCAAGACAAGACCAAGACAAGAGTTTATCAAGACCAAGACAAGACCAAGACAAGAGTTTATCAAGACCAAGACAAGACCGAGACAAGAGTTTATCTGGAACTAAAAAAGACCAAGACAAAAGTTTATCAAGACCAAGACAAGACCAAGACAAGAGTTTATCTAGAACTAAAACAGACCAAGACAAGAGTTTATCAAAACCAAGACAAGAGTTTATCAAGACCAAGACAAGAGTTTATCAAGACCAAGACAAGAGTTTACCAAGACCAAGACAAGAGTTTATCAAGACCAAGACAAGACCAAGACAAGAGTTTATCAAGACCAAGACAAGACCGAGACAAGAGTTTATCTAGAACTAAAAAAGACCAAGACAAAAGTTTATCAAGACCAAGACAAGACCAAGACAAGAGTGTATCAAGACCAAGACAAGAGTTTATCTAGAACTAAAAAAGACCAAGACAAAAGTTTATCAAGACCAAGACAAGACCAAGACAAGACCAAGACAAGAGTTTATCAAGACCAAGACAAGACCAAGACAAGAGTTTATCAAGACCAAGACAAGACCAAGACAAGAGTTTATCTAGAACTAAAACAGACCAAGACAAAAGTTTATCAAGACCAAGACAAGACCAAGACAAGAGTTTATCAAAACCAAGACCAAGACAAGAGTTTATCAAGACCAAGACAAGACCGAGACAAGAGTTTATCTAGACCAAGACAAGACCAAGACAAGACCAAGACAAGAGTTTATCAAGACCAAGACAAGACCAAGACAAGAGTTTATCTAGAACTAAAACAGACCAAGACAAAAGTTTATCAAGACCAAGACAAGACCAAGACAAGAGTTTATCAAGACCAAGACAAGACCAAGACAAGAGTTTATCAAAACCAAGACAAGACCAAGACAAGAGTTTATCAAGACCAAGACAAGACCAAGACAAGAGTTTATCAAGACCAAGACAAGACCAAGACAAGAGTTTATCAAGACCAAGACAAGACCGAGACAAGAGTTTATCTAGAACTAAAAAAGACCAAGACAAAAGTTTATCAAGACCAAGACAAGAGTTTAGCAAGACCAAGACAAGAGTTTATCTAGAACTAAAACAGACCAAGACAAGAGTTTATCAAAACCAAGACCAAGACAAGAGTTTATCAAGACCAAGACAAGACCAAGACAAGACCAAGACAAGAGTTTATCAAGACCAAGACAAGACAAGACCAAGACAAGAGTTTATCAAGACCAAGACAAGACCAAGACAAGAGTTTATCAAGACCAAGACAAGAGTTTATCAAGACCAAGACAAGACCGAGACAAGAGTTTATCTAGGGACTAAAAAAGACCAAGACAAAAGTTTATCAAGACCAAAACAAGACCAAGACAAGAGTTTATCAAGACCAAGACAAGAGTTTATCAAGACCAAGACAAGACCGAGACAAGAGTTGATCTAGAACTAAAAAAGACCAAGACAAAAGTTTATCAAGACCAAGACAAGACCAATACAAGACCAAGACAAGACCAAGACAAGAGTTTATCAAGACCAAGACAAGACCAAGACAAGACCAAGACAAGAGTTTATCAAGACCAAGACAAGACCAAGACAAGAGTTTATCAAGACCAAGACAAGACCAAGACAAGAGTTTATCAAGACCAAGACAAGACCAAGACAAGAGTTTATCAAGACCAAGACAAGACCAAGACAAGAGTTTATCAAGACCAAGACAAGACCAAGACAAGAGTTTATCAAGACCAAGACAAGACCAAGACAAGAGTTTATCAAGACCAAGACAAGACCAAATCAAGACCAAGACAAGAGTTTATCAAGACCAAGACAAGAGTTTATCAAGACCAAGACAAGACCAAATCAAGACCAAGACAAGAGTTTATCAAGACCAAGACAAGACCGAGACAAAAGTTTATCAAGACCAAGACAAGACCAAGACAAGAGTTTATCAAGACCAAGACAAGACCAAGACAAGAGTTTATCAAGACCAAGACAAGACCAAGACAAGACCAAGACAAGAGTTTATCAAGACCAAGACAAGACCAAGACAAGAGTTTATCAAGACCAAGACAAGACCAAGACAAGAGTTTATCAAGACCAAGACAAGACCAAGACAAGAGTTTATCAAGACCAAGACAAGACCAAGACAAGAGTTTATCAAGACCAAGACAAGACCAAGACAAGAGTTTATCAAGACCAAGACAAGACCAAATCAAGACCAAGACAAGAGTTTATCAAGACCAAGACAAGAGTTTATCAAGACCAAGACAAGACCAAATCAAGACCAAGACAAGAGTTTATCAAGACCAAGACAAGACCGAGACAAAAGTTTATCAAGACCAAGACAAGACCAAGACAAGAGTTTATCAAGACCAAGACAAGACCAAGACAAGAGTTTATCAAGACCAAGACAAGACCAAGACAAGAGTTTATTTAGAACTAAAACAGACCAAGACAAAAGTTTATCAAGACCAAGACAAGACCAAGACAAGAGTTTATCAAGACCAAGACAAGACCGAGACAAGAGTTTATCTAGAACTAAAAAAGACCAAGACAAAAGTTTATCAAGACCAAGACAAAGGTTTATCAAGACCAAGACAAGACCAAGACAAGACCAAGACAAGACAAAGACAAGAGTTTATCAAGACCAAGACAAGACAAAGACAAGAGTTTATCAAGACCAAGACAAGAGTTTATCAAGACCAATACAAGAGTTTATCAAGACCAAGACAAAACCAAGACAAGAGTTTATCTAGAACTAAAACAGACCAAGACAAAGGTTTATCAAGACCAAGACAAGACCAAGACAAGAGTTTATCAAAACCAAGACAAGACCAAGACAAGAGTTTATCAAGACCAAGACAAGACCAAGACAAGAGTTTATCAAGACCAAGACAAGACCAAGACAAGAGTTTATCTAGAACTAAAACAGACCAAGACAAAAGTTTATCAAGACCAAGACAAGACCAAGACAAGAGTTTATCAAGACCAAGACAAGACCAAGACAAGAGTTTATCAAAACCAAGACAAGACCAAGACAAGAGTTTATCAAGACCAAGACAAGACCAAGACAAGAGTTTATCAAGACCAAGACAAGACCAAGACAAGAGTTTATCAAGACCAAGACAAGACCGAGACAAGAGTTTATCTAGAACTAAAAAAGACCAAGACAAAAGTTTATCAAGACCAAGACAAGAGTTTAGCAAGACCAAGATAAGACCAAGACAAGAGTTTATCTAGAACTAAAACAGACCAAGACAAGAGTTTATCAAAACCAAGACCAAGACAAGAGTTTATCAAGACCAAGACAAGACCAAGACAAGACCAAGACAAGAGTTTATCAAGACCAAGACAAGACAAGACCAAGACAAGAGTTTATCAAGACCAAGACAAGACCAAGACAAGAGTTTATCAAGACCAAGACAAGAGTTTATCAAGACCAAGACAAGACCGAGACAAGAGTTTATCTAGGGACTAAAAAAGACCAAGACAAAAGTTTATCAAGACCAAAACAAGACCAAGACAAGAGTTTATCAAGACCAAGACAAGAGTTTATCAAGACCAAGACAAGACCGAGACAAGAGTTGATCTAGAACTAAAAAAGACCAAGACAAAAGTTTATCAAGACCAAGACAAGACCAATACAAGACCAAGACAAGACCAAGACAAGAGTTTATCAAGACCAAGACAAGACCAAGACAAGACCAAGACAAGAGTTTATCAAGACCAAGACAAGACCAAGACAAGAGTTTATCAAGACCAAGACAAGACCAAGACAAGAGTTTATCAAGACCAAGACAAGACCAAGACAAGAGTTTATCAAGACCAAGACAAGACCAAGACAAGACCAAGACAAGAGTTTATCAAGACCAAGACAAGACCAAGACAAGAGTTTATCAAGACCAAGACAAGACCAAGACAAGAGTTTATCAAGACCAAGACAAGACCAAATCAAGACCAAGACAAGAGTTTATCAAGACCAAGACAAGAGTTTATCAAGACCAAGACAAGACCAAATCAAGACCAAGACAAGAGTTTATCAAGACCAAGACAAGACCGAGACAAAAGTTTATCAAGACCAAGACAAGACCAAGACAAGAGTTTATCAAGACCAAGACAAGACCAAGACAAGAGTTTATCAAGACCAAGACAAGACCAAGACAAGACCAAGACAAGAGTTTATCAAGACCAAGACAAGACCAAGACAAGAGTTTATCAAGACCAAGACAAGACCAAGACAAGAGTTTATCAAGACCAAGACAAGACCAAGACAAGAGTTTATCAAGACCAAGACAAGACCAAGACAAGAGTTTATCAAGACCAAGACAAGACCAAGACAAGAGTTTATCAAGACCAAGACAAGACCAAATCAAGACCAAGACAAGAGTTTATCAAGACCAAGACAAGAGTTTATCAAGACCAAGACAAGACCAAATCAAGACCAAGACAAGAGTTTATCAAGACCAAGACAAGACCGAGACAAAAGTTTATCAAGACCAAGACAAGACCAAGACAAGAGTTTATCAAGACCAAGACAAGACCAAGACAAGAGTTTATCAAGACCAAGACAAGACCAAGACAAGAGTTTATTTAGAACTAAAACAGACCAAGACAAAAGTTTATCAAGACCAAGACAAGACCAAGACAAGAGTTTATCAAGACCAAGACAAGACCGAGACAAGAGTTTATCTAGAACTAAAAAAGACCAAGACAAAAGTTTATCAAGACCAAGACAAAGGTTTATCAAGACCAAGACAAGACCAAGACAAGACCAAGACAAGACAAAGACAAGAGTTTATCAAGACCAAGACAAGACAAAGACAAGAGTTTATCAAGACCAAGACAAGAGTTTATCAAGACCAATACAAGAGTTTATCAAGACCAAGACAAAACCAAGACAAGAGTTTATCTAGAACTAAAACAGACCAAGACAAAGGTTTATCAAGACCAAGACAAGACCAAGACAAGAGTTTATCAAAACCAAGACAAGACCAAGACAAGAGTTTATCAAGACCAAGACAAGACCAAGACAAGAGTTTATTAAGACCAAGACAAGACCAAGACAAGACCAAGACAAGAGTTTATCTAGAACTAAAAAAGACCAAGACAAGACCAAGACAAGAGTTTATCAAGACCAAGACAAGAGTTTATCAAGACCAAGACAAGACCGAGACAAGAGTTTATCTAGAACTAAAAAAGACCAAGACAAAAGTTTATCAAGACCAAGACAAGACCAAGACAAGAGTTTATCAAGACCAAGACAAGACCAAGACAATAGTTTATCTAGAACTAAAACAGACCAAGACAAGAGTTTATCAAAACCAAGACAAGACCAAATCAAGACCAAGACAAGACCAAGACAAGAGTTTATCTCTAACTAAAACAGACCAAGACAAAAGTTTATCAAGACCAAGACAAGACCAAGACAAGAGTTTATCAAGACCAAGACAAAACCGAGACAAGAGTTTATCTAGAACTAAAAAAGACCAAGACAAAAGTTTATCAAGACCAAGACAAGACCAAGACAAGACAAAGACAAGAGTTTATCAAGACCAAGACAAGACCAAGACAAGAGTTTATCAAGACCAAGACAAGACCAAGACAAGAGTTTATCAAGACCAAGACAAGACCAAGACAAGATTTTATCAAGACCAAGACAAGACCAAGACAAGAGTTTATCTAGAACTAAAACAGACCAAGACAAAAGTTTATCAAGACCAAGACAAGACCAAGACAAGAGTTTATCAAAACCAAGACAAGACCAAGACAAGAGTTTATCAAGACCAAGACAAGACCGAGACAAGAGTTTATCTAGACCAAGACAAGACCAAGACAAGACCAAGACAAGACCAAGACAAGAGTATATCAAGACCAAGACAAGACCAAGACAAGAGTTTATCAAGACCAAGACAAGAGTCTATCTAGAACTAAAAAAGACCAAGACAAAAGTTTATCAAGACCAAGACAAGACCAAGACAAGACCAAGACAAGACCAAGACAAGAGTTTCTCAAGACCAAGACAAGACCAAGACAAGACCAAGACAAGAGTTTATCAAGACCAAGACAAGAGTTTAGCAAGACCAAGACAAGACCAAGACAAGAGTTTATCAAGACCAAGACAAGACCAAGACAATAGTTTATCTAGAACTAAAACAGACCAAGACAAGAGTTTATCAAAACCAAGACAAGACAAAGACAAGAGTTTATCAAGACCAAGACAAGACCAAGACAAGACCAAGACAAGAGTTTATCTCTAACTAAAACAGACCAAGACAAAAGTTTATCAAGACCAAGACAAGACCAAGACAAGAGTTTATCAAGACCAAGACAAAACCGAGACAAGAGTTTATCTAGAACTAAAAAAGACCAAGACAAAAGTTTATCAAGACCAAGACAAGACCAAGACAAGACAAAGACAAGAGTTTATCAAGACCAAGACAAGACCAAGACAAGAGTTTATCAAGACCAAGACAAGAGTTTATCAAGACCAAGACAAGACCAAGACAAGATTTTATCAAGACCAAGACAAGACCAAGACAAGAGTTTATCTAGAACTAAAACAGACCAAGACAAAAGTTTATCAAGACCAATACAAGACCAAGACAAGAGTTTATCAAAACCAAGACAAGACCAAGACAAGAGTTTATCAAGACCAAGACAAGACCGAGACAAGAGTTTATCTAGACCAAGACAAGACCAAGACAAGAGTATATCAAGACCAAGACAAGACCAAGACAAGAGTTTATCAAGACCAAGACAAGAGTTTATCTAGAACTAAAAAAGACCAAGACAAGAGTTTATCAAGACCAAGACAAGACCAAGACAAGACCAAGACAAGACCAAGACAAGAGTTTATCAAGACCAAGACAAGAGTTTATCAAGACCAAGACAAGACCAAGACAAGAGTTTATCTAGAACTAAAAAAGACCAAGACAAAAGTTTATCAAGACCAAGACAAGAGTTTATCAAGACCAAGACAAGACCAAGACAAGACCAAGACAAGAGTTTATCAAGACCAAGACAAGAGTTTATCAAGACCAAGACAAGACCAAGACAAGAGTTTATCTAGAACTAAAAAAGACCAAGACAAAAGTTTATCAAGACCAAGACAAAAGTTTATCAAGACCAAGACAAGACCAAGACAAGACCAAGACAAGACCAAGACAAGAGTTTATCAAGACCAAGACAAGACCAAGACAAGACCAAGACAAGAGTTTATCAAGACCAAGACAAGAGTTTAGCAAGACCAAGACAAGACCAAGACAAGAGTTTATCTAGAACTAAAACAGACCAAGACAAAAGTTTATCAAGACCAAGACAAGACCAAGACAAGACCAAGACAAGAGTTTATCAAAACCAAACAAGACCAAGACAAATAGTTTATCAAGACCAAGACAAGAGTTTATCTAGACTAAAAAAGACCAAGACAAAGTTTATCAAGACCAAGACTTTGAGTGTATGAGGCCAGGTTAAGACCAAATGATAAAATTGTATCTAGAACGAGTTAAGACCAAGACACGAGTGTATGTTGACCGAAAAAGACCAAAACGTCAGGTTCGAGACGAGACCAAGAGTTTGAGGGTTTGAGACCAAGTCAAATAGTGCGACACACTCCAACACTGCACGACACACTCAGCGAAAGGTGGAACGTGCAAACAATGGACACCACACTCAATTCAACTACATTGAGCATGACTTAAAAGCCAAGTATTCATCTCAAAGGATATTTCAGACTTGCATCAACCTGCAGAGATAAACCCTCAGACCCGCGGTCTTCTGCACGACCCCAGAAAACACGTCTAATGGGAAAAGAATGAAAGACAGCTCAAGAAAAGCCGGAGAGTAGAAGTGTAGGAAGATATGTGTTAGTACGAGAATGTTACGCCTTGTGATCCGTAACCACAGCTACACACGTTCTGTTGCACTACAATAAAAGGTAAATGACAGATATAACTAATTACATCAAGACTTTGCATCCAAGCATCGCATCTGCATTTTCTGCAAGAACAGGAAGAGTTCAGCTGCTGTTTACTGAAACTCTGATTTGTTGCAGAGCTGAGAGCGACTCTGGCACCACGACATGACACCCGAGGAAATCTGGAGAACACACACACACACAGGAGGTGGGGGTCTTGTGTGTGACACTGAAGCAAATTGGGTGGGATGGAGAAAGGGAGAGGATGTGAGGAAAAAAGAGGCAGCGAGTAGTACCACTTGCTCTAGGGAAGCACACACACACACACACACACACACACACACACACACCACACACACACACACACACACACCACACACACACACACACACACACACACACACACACACACACACACACACACACACACACACACACACACACACACACACACACACACACACACACACACACACACACAGGGTCTTGTGTGTGGTACTGAAGCAAATTGGGTGGGCAGGAGAGGGGAGAGGAGGGGACACGAGAAGATGTGAGGAGAAGAGGCAGCGAGGAAACCCCGATAAGCTTATCGAAAAGAGACTCCATCTGCCTCCTCGTATCTTCGTCACTCGACTCTTCCTCTCATCAGCGCCGGCGGTGGGTTTCCTCCTCGTGCCGACTGCAAAGCGCCCGCCAGACGGGAAGCCAATACTCCACCGTACGCTAGCGGAGTTTGACAACTCATTACCATCCATCCATTCAACCGTCCACGCGTTAAACAAAGCAGACAACACATCGCCGGGAACTTGAACTCTGTGGCTCAATATCGTTAAGTGACGGCTACGGGATTCATGTGTTGCTGCATGAACTCCCCACAGGCGCTGATGCCACGTGTCATGTATGTTGGAGGTCTTAATATGGGAGTTCACAAACTGATAAACAAGCAGGCGATTCAAACATACACATACACGTAGATCTACAGGACGATAATCTGAATCTCAACGGGACGAACCTGGCTAATTAAAGGATACATGAAATACCAATTAACGCGATAAGGAATGTCTGCAGAAATGCATCTTTTGATTTTTAAAACGAGAAATGTACAGAAAAGGTGTAACCGAGGAAACGTAAATGCATCAAAATTACTACAAAAACAGTTGATAGAAATCAAACGTTCTGCTGTATTGTTTTAATAAAGCTACAAAAAGCAGTAGGAGACGTGCAAATAATTATTTCTATTTTTAAAGCTGATAAATTTCATCAGAAAAAAAGGCAGAAATATTTTTTTGACGGAATTCTGACTTTTTTAAATTATGACTTTTAAATTGTGATTAAATTCAGAATTATGACTTTTTTCCGAGGATTCTGATTTCTCATCATTCTGAGACTTTCAGGAAAAGAAGAGAGATTACACGCAGAATGAAAGCAGTGAGACTCAGACCTCTGAATATTCTGAGTAACAAGTCAGAGTTCTGAGATTTTCAGAAACAAAATATTTCTTATTTTCAGAATTTGGACTTCTGAAAATAAATCCCATTTGTTCAGATCGAGGATGTCTCACATGTGGCTCTAATCCTCTTCAGGTAAACATGTCGTGCGCCGGCGTCTAAAGACATTCATCAGTCATGTTCTTAAGGCCCATGAAACTGACATTCATTCGTTCACCTTCAGTATTCTCTAGAACAGGGGGGTCAAACTCAATTTCATCGCGGGACACATGAGCATTATGGTTGCACTCAAAGGGCCGGTTGTAACTTTAAGACAATATAAATATACAAATATATTTAAAATAATGTATTTTACATCATTGCCTCTGCATTGGATTATTATCGGATAGGGTAATAACTTCATAATTAACTACGGCTGAAAGCAGAAGTCTAGGTCTAATTGCAAGTCTGAGATGCATTGTGGGACATGTAGTTTATGGGCAACCTGCTCCTGTAAATCTCCATGTAACCGTATAATAAACCCGGGCCTTGAGTTTGACACCCCCCTGCTCTAGAAGAACTTTTTGTGTTTTTCATTTTTTTTGTGGAGGTGTCCAGTTTCTCATCGCTTCCATTTTCACAAAATTCGCAAAAACTGCAGCGACGTTGCTTCCGACCCGTGAACGAAAGACTTGAACCGAGACTTTGGGGAAGCGAAAGACGGGGGAAATATATAATACATCAAGTGAAAGCCTCGTGTAAAAAGCACCACGGACCAGAGACCCTTTAAAGGTTAGAAATCAATCTGCAGCTCCGCCTCGCTTCACTTTATAGGGCAGCTCCCTGCTAACAGGAACCGACCAGTCATATCGTGAGAGGTCGATCACCCATCCACGTACTCATATACACCAGCAGGAGAGCACTCTTTAAAGTAGAGTCGCTACGTACTGATATACACCTGGACATCAGCAGGAGAGAGACTCTTTAAAGTAGAGACACTACATACTGATATACACCTGAACATCAGCAGGAGAGGACTCTTTAAAGTAGAGACACTACATACTGATATACACCTGGACATCAGCAGGAGAGGACTCTTTAAAGTAGAGACACTACATACTGATATACACCTGAACATCAGCAGGAGAGGACTCTTTAAAGTAGAGACACTACATACTGATATACACCTGAACACCAGCAGGAGAGGACTCTTTAAAGTAGAGACACTACATACTGATATACACCTGAACATCAGCAGGAGAGGACTCTTTAAAGTAGAGACACTACATACTGATATTCACCTGAACATCAGCAGGAGAGGACTCTTTAAAGTAGAGACACTACATACTGATATACACCTGAACATCAGCAGGAGAGGACTCTTTAAAGTAGAGACACTACATACTGATATACACCTGAACACCAGCAGGAGAGGACTCTTTAAAGTAGAGACACTACATACTGATATACACCTGAACATCAGCAGGAGAGGACTCTTTAAAGTAGAGACACTACATACTGATATACACCTGAACATCAGCAGGAGAGGACTCTTTAAAGTAGAGACACTACATACTGATATACACCTGAACATCAGCAGGAGAGAACTCTTTAAAGTAGAGACACTACACACTGATATACACCTGAACATCAGCAGGAAAGGACTCTTTAAAGTAGAGACACTACATACTGATATACACCTGAACATCAGCAGGAGAGGACTCTTTAAAGTAGAGACACTACTCACTGATATACACCTGAACATCAGCAGGAGAGGACTCTTTAAAGTAGAGACACTACACACTGATATACACCTGCACATCAGCAGGAGAGGACTCTTTAAAGTAGAGACACTACATACTGATATACACCTGAACATCAGCAGGAGAGGACTCTTTAAAGTAGAGACACTACATACTGATCTACACCTGAACATCAGCAGGAGAGGACTCTTTAAAGTAGAGACACTACACACTGATATACACCTGAACATCAGCAGGAGAGGACTCTTTAAAGTAGAGACACTACATACTGATATACACCTGAACATCAGCAGGAGAGCACTCTTTAAAGTAGAGACACTACATACTGATATACACCTGAACATCAGCAGGAGAGGACTCTTTAAAGTAGAGACACTACATACTGATATACACCTGAACATCAGCAGGAGAGGACTCTTTAAAGTAGAGACACTACATACTGATATACACCTGGACATCAGCAGGAGAGGACTCTTTAAAGTAGAGACACTACATACTGATATTCACCTGAACATCAGCAGGAGAGGACTCTTTAAAGTAGAGACACTACAAACTGATATACACCTGAACATCAGCAGGAGAGGACTCTTTAAAGTAGAGACACTACATACTGATATACACCTGAACACCAGCAGGAGAGGACTCTTTAAAGTAGAGACACTACATACTGATATACACCTGAACATCAGCAGGAGAGGACTCTTTAAAGTAGAGACACTACATACTGATATACACCTGAACATCAGCAGGAGAGGACTCTTTAAAGTAGAGACACTACATACTGATATACACCTGAACATCAGCAGGAGAGTTCTCTTTAAAGTAGAGACACTACACACTGATATACACCTGAACATCAGCAGGAAAGGACTCTTTAAAGTAGAGACACTACATACTGATATACACCTGAACATCAGCAGGAGAGGACTCTTTAAAGTAGAGACACTACTCACTGATATACACCTGAACATCAGCAGGAGAGGACTCTTTAAAGTAGAGACACTACACACTGATATACACCTGCACATCAGCAGGAGAGGACTCTTTAAAGTAGAGACACTACATACTGATATACACCTGAACATCAGCAGGAGAGGACTCTTTAAAGTAGAGACACTACATACTGATATACACCTGGACATCAGCAGGAGAGGACTCTTTAAAGTAGAGACACTACATACTGATATACACCTGAACATCAGCAGGAGAGGACTCTTTAAAGTAGAGACACGACATACTGATATACACCTGAACACCAGCAGGAGAGGACTCTTTAAAGTAGAGACACTACATACTGATATACACCTGGACATCAGCAGGAGAGGACTCTTTAAAGTAGAGACACTACATACTGATATTCACCTGAACATCAGCAGGAGAGGACTCTTTAAAGTAGAGACACTACATACTGATATACACCTGAACATCAGCAGGAGAGGACTCTTTAAAGTAGAGACACTACATACTGATATACACCTGAACACCAGCAGGAGAGGACTCTTTAAAGTAGAGACACTACATACTGATATACACCTGAACATCAGCAGGAGAGGACTCTTTAAAGTAGAGACACTACATACTGATATACACCTGAACATCAGCAGGAGAGGACTCTTTAAAGTAGAGACACTACATACTGATATACACCTGAACATCAGCAGGAGAGAACTCTTTAAAGTAGAGACACTACACACTGATATACACCTGAACATCAGCAGGAAAGGACTCTTTAAAGTAGAGACACTACATACTGATATACACCTGAACATCAGCAGGAGAGGACTCTTTAAAGTAGAGACACTACTCACTGATATACACCTGAACATCAGCAGGAGAGGACTCTTTAAAGTAGAGACACTACACACTGATATACACCTGCACATCAGCAGGAGAGGACTCTTTAAAGTAGAGACACTACATACTGATATACACCTGAACATCAGCAGGAGAGGACTCTTTAAAGTAGAGACACTACATACTGATCTACACCTGAACATCAGCAGGAGAGGACTCTTTAAAGTAGAGACACTACACACTGATATACACCTGAACATCAGCAGGAGAGGACTCTTTAAAGTAGAGACACTACATACTGATATACACCTGAACATCAGCAGGAGAGCACTCTTTAAAGTAGAGACACTACATACTGATATACACCTGAACATCAGCAGGAGAGGACTCTTTAAAGTAGAGACACTACATACTGATATACACCTGAACATCAGCAGGAGAGGACTCTTTAAAGTAGAGACACTACATACTGATATACACCTGGACATCAGCAGGAGAGGACTCTTTAAAGTAGAGACACTACATACTGATATTCACCTGAACATCAGCAGGAGAGGACTCTTTAAAGTAGAGACACTACAAACTGATATACACCTGAACATCAGCAGGAGAGGACTCTTTAAAGTAGAGACACTACATACTGATATACACCTGAACACCAGCAGGAGAGGACTCTTTAAAGTAGAGACACTACATACTGATATACACCTGAACATCAGCAGGAGAGGACTCTTTAAAGTAGAGACACTACACACTGATATACACCTGAACATCAGCAGGAGAGGACTCTTTAAAGTAGAGACACTACATACTGATATACACCTGAACATCAGCAGGAGAGCACTCTTTAAAGTAGAGACACTACATACTGATATACACCTGAACATCAGCAGGAGAGGACTCTTTAAAGTAGAGACACTAAATACTGATATACACCTGAACATCAGCCGGAGACGACTCTTTAAAGTAGAGACACTACACACTGATATACACCTGCACATCAGCAGGAGAGGACTCTTTAAAGTAGAGACACTACATACTGATATACACCTGAACATCAGCAGGAGAGGACTCTTTAAAGTAGAGACACTACATACTGATCTACACCTGAACATCAGCAGGAGAGGACTCTTTAAAGTAGAGACACTACACACTGATATACACCTGCACATCAGAGGAGAGGACTCTTTAAAGTAGAGACACTACATACTGATATACACTTGAACATCAGCAGGAGAGGACTCTTTAAAGTAGAGACACTACATACTGATCTACACCTGAACATCAGCAGGAGAGGACTCTTTAAAGTAGAGACACTACACACTGATATACACCTGAACATCAGCAGGAGAGGACTCTTTAAAGTAGAGACACTACATACTGATATACACCTGAACATCAGCAGGAGAGCACTCTTTAAAGTAGAGACACTACATACTGATATACACCTGAACATCAGCAGGAGAGGACTCTTTAAAGTAGAGACACTAAATACTGATATACACCTGAACATCAGCAGGAGAGGACTCTTTAAAGTAGAGACACTACACACTGATATACACCTGCACATCAGCAGGAGAGGACTCTTTAAAGTAGAGACACTACATACTGATATACACCTGAACATCAGCAGGAGAGGACTCTTTAAAGTAGAGACACTACATACTGATATACACCTGAACATCAGCAGGAGAGGACTCTTTAAAGTAGAGATACTACACACTGATATACACCTGAACATCAGCAGGAGAGGACTCTTTAAAGTAGAGACACTACATACTGATATACACCTGAACATCAGCAGGAGAGGACTCTTTAAAGTAGAGACACCACATACTGATATACACCTGAACATCAGCAGGAGAGGACTCTTTAAAGTAGAGACACTACATACTGATATACACCTGAACATCAGCAGGAGAGGACTCTTTAAAGTAGAGACACTACATACTGATACACCTGAACATCAGCAGGAGAGCACTCTTTAAAGTAGAGACACTACATACTGAGAGCTCTCTTTCCATAAAGATAGAAAGTCGAGCAACAGAAAGATGAACTCCGCTGAATGGAATCATCAGGTTTCAGAAACAGACGGAGAGATAAGACGTGATGCGTTTCTGCTGCGGGTCAGAACACAGGCGGCTTTTCCTCGGGACACTGAAATCAAAAACTAACAACAGCTTTCAGGTTATTCTCAGACTTCAGTTGTTTCACCTCGTTCTAAAACTCAAGCTGCGCTCTCATCCGGCTCTTTGAGTTTTTAATATTTAACCGACACGAGGTTTATTTGAAAGTCTGTTTATTTTGTATTAATTATCGATCAGAGTTTAAGTGATTGCGCAACGTGTTTCCAGGGTGAATCTGTTTGATGAGTTTTATTATTGGCTTGTTTTTTTGAATATGAATTGTACTTATTGTATAAACTCATGTAGAAAGTAAGAATTAATTATATATATTATTTACTTTAATTTATTTCAATCTTTTTTTTCCTCTTTTTATTAAATGTATTTTAATTAATTATTTTATTTTTATTTGACATTTAATTTTACTTCTTGTGTTTTAATAAAAAAATATTTTATCTTAACTGTTGAGATAATTTTTTTAAATATCTGTATTTTATTTACTTTTAAAATAGAGCCAAAGCAACACGTCCCCGTATCCACCAGGTTAAGCAGAGCTTTCTGATTTGGCTTTAACCTGGAGACACATCGAGCTCTCTGGGATCTCGTGTTTCGCCTGAACAACGTGTTTAAATCTGATAACGGCTTTTATTGGAGGAAATGTGATTAGAACAGCAGGTTTGGAACATCTTCATTGTTGTTTACCCGTTTATTTAACACAATACAAGCTACCGAACAGGGTTAAAGTGAGCAGAGTGTGTTTCTGATGCTCGATGAGGGACGAAGCTGTAATGGTTTTATTACGCTCAGTAAGTCGTTTATCTGAAGCTCCAGAGCTCCACGGGTATCTGATCAGACACTTCACCTCTGCGAGCTGCGATCTAATTACTCCTGCTTTCAAATCCATCCTGATTACCGTCTGTAGTCTCCCGCTGGATCTGGAGCTGATTCTGTGTCTGTAGCTTTCAATGCTAATGAGCTGCTGCAGGCCACGCCCCCCTGAGAGATGATTGGTTTAAAATAACTCAATGGTGCTCTAGGAGGAGATGTATGGGTTTTTTGGTTTTCTTTGTACCGTTTCCGTTTCATGTCAAGCGTCTTTGAGCCCTCGGGAAAGCGCTATACAAAATAAATGTATTATTATTATTATTATGATTTAAAGGTGGGGGGGCGGTTGCCATGGTTACATAACCCAAAACATCGCTATGACATCATAAAGGGGCCCAAATTAAAAAGAAAGGTCTTTAATTGACTTTAATTCTTGGGAGCGATTCAATGGTTTCAGAGGAGAGGCTCTTTGCCCTGAAGTCTCAGCGCAGACGTGTTTATGGGAATCATCTCACTCAAAGGTCGACAGCAGCTCAACGTCCAACAAAAACTCATCAGTGATTCAACCCGAAGCTCGTTAACCCCACTGATGCTGAGGAGGGACATCAGCTCCTCTGGTGGAGTTAGGGCTATAAGATAACACACACACACACACACACACACACACACACAACACACAGAGAGAGACACACACACAGAGAGAGACAGACGCACACACAGAGAGAAGGACAGACGACACACACACACACATACACACAGAGAGAGACACACACATACACACAGAGAAACACACACACAGAGAGAGAAACACACACACACACACACACAGAGAGAGAAACACACACACACACACACACAGAGAGAAAGACAGACACACACACACGCACACAGAGAGAAAGACAGACACACACAGAGAGAGAAACACACACACACACACACACAGAGAGAAAGACAGACGCACACACACGCACACACAGAGAAAGACAGACACACACACAGAGAGAGAGACACACACACACCCTTCTGAATTGACCCCTGCTTGAAGCCTAAAGCTCACCTCCTGGACGGAGCAGCTCGTGTCCTCCTTTCCCTGCTCTCTCTCAGAAGCTAACGCTCAGTTATAGATCAGTAGGTGTTAGTGCATGTCAACGGTCTGCAGAGGCTAGAATCCCTACTTTACTATAGCTGTAAAAACTGTGAATTACCGATTCATTGTGACTTCAACAGGAACTTTAAGGTGAATCTGGAGCAATCCCAGAGACGCAGCTACAGCGCCCCCTGGTGTCCAAATACAGGAAACGCAGCTACAGCGCCCCTTGGTGTCCAAATACAGGAGACACAGCTACAGCGCCCCCTGGTGTCCAAAGACAGGAGACGCAGCTACAGCGCCCCTTGGTGTCCAAATACAGGAGACACAGCTACAGCGCCCCCTGGTGTCCAAAGACAGGAGATGCAGCTACAGCGCCCCCTGGTGTCCAAATACAGGAGACACAACTACAGCGCCCCCTGGTGTCCAAATACAGGAGACACAGCTACAGCGCCCCCTGGTGTCCAAAGACAGGAGACGCAGCTACAGCGCCCCCGGGTGTGCAAATACAGGAGACGCAGCTACAGCACCCCCTGGTGTCCAAATACAGGAGACGCAGCTACAGCGCCCCCTGGTGTCCAAATACAGGAGACGCAGCTACAGCGCCCCCTGGTGTCCAAATACAGGAGACACAGCTACAGCGCCCCCTGGTGTCCAAAGACAGGAGACGCTGCTACAGTGCCCCCTGGTGTCCAAATACAGGAGACGCAGCTACAGCTCCCCCTGGTGTCCAAAGACAGGAGACGCAGCTACAGCGCCCCCTGGTGTCCAAAGACAGGAGACGCAGCTACAGCGCCCCCTGGTGTCGGAAGACAGGAGACACAGCTACAGCACCCCCTGGTGTTCAAAGACAGGAGACACAGCTACAGCGCCCCCTGGTGTCCAAAGACAGGAGACACAGCTACAGCGCCCCCTGGTGTCCAAAGACAGGAGACGCAGTTACGGCGCCCCCTGGTGTCCAAATACAGGAGACGCAGCTACGGCGCCCCCTGGTGTCCAAATACAGGAGACGCAGCTACAGCGCCCCCTGGTGTCCAAATACAGGAGACGCAGCTACAGCGCCCCCTGGTGTCCAAAGACAGGAGACGCAGCTACAGCACCCCCTGGTGTCCAAATACAGGAGACGCAGCTACAGCGCCCCTGGTGTCCAAATACAGGAGACGCTGGTGTCCAAAGACAGGACAGGAGACGCTGCTACAGCGCCCCCTGGTGTCCAAATACAGGAGACGCAGCTACAGCGCCCCCTGGTGTCCAAAGACAGGAGACGCAGCTACAGCGCCCCCTGGTGTTCAAAGACAGGAGACACAGCTACAGCGCCCCCTGGTGTCCAAAGACAGGAGACGCAGCTACAGCGCCCCCTGGTGTCCAAAGACAGGAGACGCAGCTACAGCGCCCCCTGGTGTCCAAAGACAGGAGACGCAGCTACAGCACCCCCTGGTGTCCGAAGACAGGAGACACAGCTACAGCGCCCCCTGGTGTTCAAAGACAGGAGACACAGCTACAGCGCCCCCTGGTGTCCAAAGACAGGAGACACAGCTACAGCGCCCCCTGGTGTCCAAAGACAGGAGACGCAGCTACAGCGCCCCCTGGTGTCCAAAGACAGGAGACGCAGCTACAGCGCCCCCTGGTGTCCAAAGACAGGAGACGCAGCTACAGCACCCCCTGGTGTCCGAAGACAGGAGACACAGCTACAGCGCCCCCTGGTGTTCAAAGACAGGAGACACAGCTACAGCGCCCCCTGGTGTCCAAAGACAGGAGACACAGCTACAGCGCCCCCTGGTGTCCAAAGACAGGAGACGCAGCTACAGCGCCCCCTGGTGTCCAAAGACAGGAGACGCAGCTACAGCGCCCCCTGGTGTCCAAATACAGGAGACGCTGCTCCAAATCAAGAGAAGATTACACCTGGGAGTAGAACGTGATAAAGACGACAGAATGACTCCATGTGCTACCGAGGCTCCTCCACGTCTGCATTCACCATAAAGGATATGACGGAGTGAAGGCCAGAGAACTGGGAGGAATACTCGGGTTTGACGCCTTTGCTTTTAACATCATTAATATGCAACTAAAAAATATTTGGTATTTATGTTAACCTCTATTCTATGTTTTAGTTTTGTTTATAAAACTCGTATTGTAATAGAATCTTAAAGAGCCTGTGACAGCATCCCAACAGCTGTTGTGCAATGAAATATTGGGCTACCAGTCATCTCGAACCGTCAGTTTAAAAAAGAAGGTGCGATACCGTTCCGTTAAATATCAATAATTTCGAACATCGCGGGGAAATTCCTTCGACACATTTTGAAGTTTTGGGGGAAGCCGGAAGTGACGTCAATGCGGGAACGCTTCGAGAGCCAAACACGGACAGAGTGTGTTGTCATGCGTAGAAATGGTGAATTACTGAGATTAGGCACGTTAATAACGTTTTAATGAAGTTGACTACAGTATATTCATATTCGTCAGTGCTTTCATGTCAATTCGGCGACATAAACATACATGATCGTGGTGAAGATGATGATTACATTAGGATTACAAATCGGGAGTGAGAGCTGCTGAATTTCCTCCCGTCGGATGTGATATACAAACAAATCGATTATTTTTGTGGTTGTAAACTCAAGTGGATGAAACTACATTTATTAGTCAATTCGGCGAACATATGAAACATTAAATGATCGTTTGTTTGAGCCGGTCTGCATTTCCTGATGAGAAAACAAACCGATGCTTTTTGTAGTTGTAGTACACCAACAACATGGATTAAACGTGTGCTTTTTTTACCACAATGTTGGGGAAATTAATGGATAAAATGCACGGATTATTATTATTATTATTCCCACTCCGATCGGGACACTAGGTCCACCGTTTCCCCGCAGCGAGGCTCCCCCGTTGACAGTTTACGTGGGCTGGGTGCAGTGGCGGACTGGCCATCGGGACGAATCCCGATGCGCCGGTACCGAAGTGGGCCGGTCGGATAAGTCACCAGCACATCCCCCATAGGCGGCGCGTGAGGCTCAGGTTTGAGAAGGCTACATAACTTCTTTTACCTGACGCTGCCCGCCTCCGGCGTCTATAGAAAAGAGATGAACTCAGTGTGCGGAGTTTAAATCTCTCAAGTCATATTACAGGATAAAGGAAATACAGTTTAAACTGCCGTATGCAGAGAAGACGCCGACGCGTCGCACTTATCATTCATATCACATCATCACTCAGATCATCGATCATATAATATCATAATATATCATATATCTCCTGATCTGAGTCAGCTTCTCCAGCCTCATCTGGCCGTGCAACACTCACAGCGTCACAGACTGGATGCAGAAGTATTATTTAACACATTATGTTGACGAAACACTCGAGACAAATGTAATTAAAGTCAGATCCACGCGTGTCTTAGACGTGAACGCGCTCTCAGCTGGAGAGAGAAACCCTGGCTTGATTTACCGAGTTGATAACCAGCGTCGCGCTTAGCGAGATCTCGTTTGTTAGTTTGTTGTTGTTAGTTTGTTTGTTACTCAAACATATCCAGGGTCTGTTGAACTGGCTTCGTAGTACAGGGCACAGGTGGCTAGCAGCGCTAATGTCAAAGACACAGACATTATACATTATATTTGTATTTTACCAGGATGCAGTGACACACATATTTACATATTTACATTTACTATCTCCAGCACCTGCCGCCCCTGACATCCCCACTCCCCCCGTTGACAAGTTACTAGCGGTACCGAAGTGGGCCGGTCGAGAGTCCCGGGATGATTGTTAGTCCCATTCCACCACTGGCTACATGACCGTATGATCGCCCATATTGACGCACCTCATTCCTAAACTTCTAAAACAGATACAACATAAACCGATCCTTCAGCCTCATGAGCTCTCAGACACGTTCAACATTAACCTGTCATCGCTGTCTGAGCTCGCTGCTGTGTGCGCCGTCGTGCGTTTCACATCTGACTGTATATATATAAAGGTGTACATGCAGATGCTGGGATCCTGGACGGTGCAGCTGGAGCGCTGTGCCCGCAATGACGTCACCCATCATTTGGCGGGACTTGAAGAATCCAGAGAAGATCCAGAAATGGTCAACATTGAGATTAATGGTTATCAAAGTACAAATATCCAAAATCAGTTCAGTAACGGTTTTCAAGGGGACGATATGTACTCAGAGTGAGGGGTTTGGATGATGGGGGAAACCGTGTCACAGGCTCTTTCAGGCGAGACACGGGAAAGGGCAAAAACATTGTTCTTCAAGGACTGGTCAATTTTGAGATGTTGTGCTATTTTGATTCCATAACACGTTTTCTTTCAGGCTTTTGGAAGGAAAACGTATAAAATACACATTTAAGAGTTTATTTGACTTTAGCTTGTCTGT
The DNA here is from genome assembly GCA_036324585.1 of Champsocephalus esox. NCBI lineage: Eukaryota > Metazoa > Chordata > Actinopteri > Perciformes > Channichthyidae > Champsocephalus > Champsocephalus esox. The sequence continues at coordinate 2,524,553 of CM070490.1, forward strand.
TTGCGTCTGTAGATTTATCCTAAATTCACCAAAAGTTAACATTCTAACGTAACATAAAGTACCGCGACCGCTGTGTGCACCATGGCAACAGAGGTATCGCTGGAAAGCTCCGTCTCTCCTGCACGATCTCATCGGATCCAAATACGGTCATTTCCTTCGTATCAGCGACCAATCGTGAAAGCACCAAGGGGTCTTAAACCAAGAAACGAAATCTCATTGGCTGGTGTCAATTTCTGACAACGTGATTGGTTCAGATGCGTCACGTGGTGTGCTAAAACACTTCCTGGTTAGCTTTCCGCTAGAAATTGAAATCTCAAAATGGCGAAAAAAACGTTCACAGTGAAGACGACAACAATTGTCACTTGCACGAAGCAAAACAAATGACCCGAACATGAAATACTCCACGGAGTGCGTCGAGGCGCGAGCCGTCGTCCAGAGAGCAGCAGGGTTCAGCTCCTCAAGATGAGCTTTGAGGCTTCGTGTGTTTTCTCACCTGAGGCTGACGCAAAGCACCCTGGGATGTGAGGCGACCAAACGGTGCTGTAGATGACCCCTTCGTGACCCCTGAGCGTGGACACTGATTGGCTGAGAGACGGGTCCCACTGGAGGGGGGGGAGAACACCAAACGTTTATTTTAAATACGAGGAAACGGAAACTTAAAAATATGAAAATCAAAACTGACCACTTTAGCCGTTTGATCCCACGACCCGGAGACGATGAGGTTCTCTCCTCTCGTCTGACTCCAGTCCACAGAATACACCTGCACACACACACACCACACACACACACACACACACACACACACACACACACACACACACACACACACAACACACACACACACACACACACACACACACACACACACACACACACACACACACCACACACACACACACACACACACACACACACACACACACACACACACACACACACACACACACACACACACAACACACACACACACACACACACACACACACACACACACACACACACACACACACACACACACACACACACACACACACGAGGAAGAGGAGACACATGTTGATGTAGAGAGACATGGAGAAGAGGGGACACATGTTGATGTAGAAGAGACATGGAGAAGAGGGGACACATGTTGATGTAGAAGAGACATGGAGAAGAGGGGACACATGTTGATGTAGAAGAGACATGGAGAAGAGGGGACACATGTTGATGTAGAAGAGACATGGAGAAGAGGGGACACATGTTGATGTAGAAGAGACATGGAGAAGAGGGGACACATGTTGATGTAGAAGAGACATGAAGAAGAGGGGACACATGTTGATGTAGAAGAGACATGAAGAAGAGGGGACACATGTTGATGTAGAAGAGACATGGAGAAGAGGGGACACATGTTGATGTAGAAGAGACATGGAGAAGAGGGGACACATGTTGATGTAGAAGAGACATGGAGAAGAGGGGACACATGTTGATGTAGAAGAGACATGAGGAAGAGGGGACACATGTTGATGTAGAAGAGACATGAGGAAGAGGGGACACATGTTGATGTAGAAGAGACATGGAGAAGAGGGGACACATGTTGATGTAGAAGAGACATGAAGAAGAGGGGACACATGTTGATGTAGAAGAGACATGGAGAAGAGGGGACACATGTTGATGTAGAGGAGACATGAGAAGAGGGGACACATGTTGATGTAGAAGAGACATGGAGAAGAGGGGACACATGTTGATGTAGAAGAGACATGGAGAAGAGGGGACACATGTTGATGTAGAAGAGACATGGAGAAGAGGGGACACATGTTGATGTAGAAGAGACATGGAGAAGAGGGGACACATGTTGATGTAGAAGAGACATGGAGAAGAGGGGACACATGTTGATGTAGAAGAGACATGGAGAAGAGGGGACACATGTTGATGTAGAAGAGACATGGAGAAGAGGGGACACATGTTGATGTAGAAGAGACATGGAGAAGAGGGGACACATGTTGATGTAGAAGAGACATGGAGAAGAGGGGACACATGTTGATGTAGAAGAGACATGGAGAAGAGGGGACACATGTTGATGTAGAAGAGACATGAAGAAGAGGGGACACATGTTGATGTAGAAGAGACATGAGGAAGAGGGGACACATGTTGATGTAGAAGAGACATGAAGAAGAGGGGACACATGTTGATGTAGAAGAGACATGGAGAAGAGGGGACACATGTTGATGTAGAAGAGACATGGAGAAGAGGGGACACATGTTGATGTAGAAGAGACATGGAGAAGAGGGGACACATGTTGATGTAGAAGAGACATGGAGAAGAGGGGACACATGTTGATGAGGAAGAGACATGAAGAAGAGGGGACACAGTTTAGTTGATGTTGGACCTCAAGCTTTAAGTCGTGTGTCTCTTGAATTAATATCCTTCTGATTGGTTTGTCCCAAAATGCATCTTTAATTTCAGATGTTCTGAAAACCCAATATGTTTCTGCGTCAGTTCATTTAGTGGCTTCCTATTGGTCCATTGCAGCGTCTCTTCCAACGGGACAGGTGAACCCTCAGGTGAGCTCTCGGTGTGTGTCTGGTTGCCTCTCTCACCTCCTGTGTGTGTTCTTTGGCCGCCCGCAACGGAGCGCTGGGATTGGCTGAATCCCAGAGCTGCAAACTGCCGTCCCCGCCTCCAGCGACCAATAGATGCTCGTTAACTTCACTCCAAGATACATCAAACAGACCGTCACCCCACTGCCAGCTGACACACACACACACACACACACACACACACACACACACACACACCACACACACACACACCACACACACACACCACACAAAAGTAATAATAATTAATAAATAGATGAAATAATATTAAGTGTCTGAGATCAGGAGGGATGATGAAATGCAAACAAGAAAGGAATAAAGTTTACCTTCTCACTAAAGTTACTCCGGTCTCTGTCTGATCCAGGACCAGCAGGGTGCCGCAGCCTACACACACACACACACACACACACACACACACACACACACACACACACACACACACACAATACTAACTGTAACTCACACAGTGGTCACTGGAGGACAACGGGATGACTGAAGTATGGATGAGTTCCTCCTCACCGGCGATGCCGTAGTGCTGAGCCGCAGCGCAGGCGACTCTGTGGGGGAAGAAGGGGGACACCTCCACAGCGTAACCATGACGACCCGCACAGCGAAACACCTTCTCCATCACCTGCAGGAAGGGGGAGGGGGGTTTATATCCAACAATGACACCTGTGGTCAAAAGTAAAACAGAAGAAGAAAGGTTTATTCAGTCTCTATTTTTTACTCTCACACTGTCCCCACCGTACTGTCCCCACCGCACTGTCCCCACGTCCCCAGCACTGTCCCCACCGTACTGTCTAGACCGAACTGTCCCCACCGTACTGTCCAGACCGAACTGTCCCCACCGTACTGTCCAGACCGTACTGTCACCGAACTGTCCCCACCGTACTGTCCCAGACCGCACTGTCCCCACCGTACTGTCCCCACCGTACTGTCCCCACCGTACTGTCCCCACCGACTGTCCCAACCGCACTGTCCAGACCGAACTGTCCCCACCGTACTGTCCCCACCGTACTGTCCCCACCGTACTGTCCCAGACCGAACTGTCCCAGACCGTACTGTCCCCACCGTACTGTCCCCACCGCACTGTCCCCACCGTACTGTCCCCACCGTACTGTCCAGACCGAACTGTCACCCACCGTACTGTCCAGACCGAACTGTCCCCACCGTACTGTCCCCACGTACTGTCCAGACCGTACTGTCCAGTACCAAGTCCCCACGTACTGTCAGACTCGTACTGTCCAGACAAGACTGTACCTACTTTTACTGTCCAGACCGTACTAGTCCCGCAGTACTGTCTACTTTTACTCAGTACAAGATCTGAGTACTTCTACTTTTACTCAAGTACACGATCTGAGTAATTCTACTTTTAGTAAAGTACAAGACCAGAGTACTTCACTCTACTAAAGTACAAGACCTGAGTACTTCCTACTTTACAAGACCTGAGACTACTTTATCAAGAACGGTACTTTATTTATCAAGACCTGAGTACTTCTACTTTACAAGACCTGAGTACTTCTACTTTATCAAGTACCTGAGTACTTCTACTTTAACAAGACCTGAGTACTTCTACTTTATCAAGACCTGAGTACTTCTACTTTATCAAGACCTGAGTACTTTACTTCATCAAGATCTGAGTACTTCTACTTTTACTCCAGTACAAGATCTGAGTACTTCTAGTTTTACTCAAGTACAAGATCTGAGTACTTCTACTTGTACTCAAGTACAATATCTGAGTACTTCTACTTAAACAAGACCTGAGTACTTCTACTTCATCAAGATCTGAGTACTTCTAGTTTTACTCAAGTACAAGATCTGAGTACTTCTACTTTCACTCAAGTACAAGATCTGAGTACTTCTACCTTTACTCAAGTACAAGATCTGAGTACTTCTACTTTGGCTCAAGTACACGATCTGAGTACTTCTACTTTTACTCAAGAACAAGATCTGAGTACTTCTACTTTTACTCAAGAACAAGACTGAGTAATTCTAGTTTGGCTCAAGTACACGATCTGAGTACTTCTACCTTTACTCAAGTACAAGATCTGAGTACTTCTACTTTGCTCAAGTACACGATCTGAGTACTTCTACTTTTACTCAAGAACATGGTCTGAGTAATTCTACTTTTAGTGAAGTACAAGACCAAAGTACTTCTACTTTTACTAAAGTACAAGACCTGAGTACTTCTACTTAACAAGATCTGAGTACTTCTACTTTTACTAAAGTACAAGACCTGAGTACTTCTACTTTAACAAGACCTGAGTACTTCTACTTTATCAAGACCTGAGTACTTCTACTTTAACAAGACCTGAGTACTTCTACTTTATCAAGACCTGAGTACTTCTACTTTAACAAGACCTGAGTACTTCTACTTCATCAAGATCTGAGTACTTCTACTTTACTCAAGTACAAGATCTGAGTACTTCTACTTTATAAAGACCTGAGTACTTCTACTTTAACAAGATCTGAGTACTTTTACTAAAGTACAAGAGCTGAGTACTTCTACTTTAACAAGAACTGAGTACTTCTACTTTATCAAGACCTGAGTACTTCTACTTTATCAAACCTGAGTACTTCTACTTTATCAAGACCTGAGTACTTCTACTTTAACAAGACCTGAGTACTTCTACTTTAACTCAGTACAAGACCTGAGTACTTCTACTTTATCAAGACCTGAGTACTTCTACTTTATCAAGACCTGAGTACTTCTACTTTATCAAGACCTGAGTACTTCTACTTTATCAAGACTGAGTACTTCTACTTTAACAAGACCTGAGTACTTCTACTTTATCAAGACCTGAGTACTTCTACTTTATCAAGACCTGAGTACTTCTACTTTATCAAGACCTGAGTACTTCTACTTTATCAAGACCTGAGTACTTCTACTTTATCAAGACCTGAGTACTTCTACTTTATCAAGACCTGAGTACTTCTACTTTACTTTATCAAGACCTGAGTACTTCTACTTTATCAAGACCTGAGTACTTCTACTTTATCAAGACCTGAGTACTTCTACTTTATCAAGACCTGAGTACTTCTACTTTATCAAGACCTGAGTACTTCTACTTTATCAAGACCTGAGTACTTCTACTTCTACTTTACAAGACCTGAGTACTTCTACTTTATCAAGACCTGAGTACTTCTACTTTATCAAGACCTGAGTACTTCTACTTTATCAAGACCTGAGTACTTCTACTTTACTATCAAGACCTGAGTACTTCTACTTTATCAAGACCTGAGTACTTCTACTTTATCAAGACCTGAGTACTTCTACTTTAACAAGACCTGAGTACTTCTACTTTATCAAGACCTGAGTACTTCTACTTCATCAAGACCTGAGTACTTCTACTTTAACAAGACCTGAGTACTTCTACTTCATCAAGACCTGAGTACTTCTACTTTATCAAGACCTGAGTACTTCTACTTTATCAAGACCTGAGTACTTCTACTTTATCAAGACCTGAGTACTTCTACTTTATCAAGACCTGAGTACTTCTACTTTATCAAGACCTGAGTACTTCTACTTATACTTTATCAAGACCTGAGTACTTCTACTTTATCAAGACCTGAGTACTTCTACTTTATCAAGACCTGAGTACTTCTACTTTATCAAGACCTGAGTACTTCTACTTTATCAAGACCTGAGTACTTCTACTTCTACTTTATCAAGACCTGAGTACTTCTACTTTACTTTATCAAGACCTGAGTACTTCTACTTTATCAAGACCTGAGTACTTCTACTTTATCAAGACCTGAGTACTTCTACTTCTACTTTATCAAGACCTGAGTACTTCTACTTCTACTTTATCAAGACCTGAGTACTTCTACTTCATCAAGACCTGAGTACTTCTACTTTATCAAGACCTGAGTACTTCTACTTATACTTTATCAAGACCTGAGTACTTCTACTTTATCAAGACCTGAGTACTTCTACTTTATCAAGACCTGAGTACTTCTACTTTATCAAGACCTGAGTACTTCTACTTTATCAAGACCTGAGTACTTCTACTTCTACTTTATCAAGACCTGAGTACTTCTACTTTATCAAGACCTGAGTACTTCTACTTATACTTTATCAAGACCTGAGTACTTCTACTTTATCAAGACCTGAGTACTTCTACTTTATCAAGACCTGAGTACTTCTACTTTATCAAGACCTGAGTACTTCTACTTTATCAAGACCTGAGTACTTCTACTTCTACTTTATCAAGACCTGAGTACTTCTACTTCTACTTTATCAAGACCTGAGTACTTCTATTTCTACTTTATCAAGACCTGAGTACTTCTACTTCAACTTTATCAAGACCTGAGTACTTCTACTTCATCAAGACCTGAGTACTTCTACTTTATCAAGACCTGAGTACTTCTACTTATACTTTATCAAGACCTGAGTACTTCTACTTTATCAAGACCTGAGTACTTCTACTTTATCAAGACCTGAGTACTTCTACTTTATCAAGACCTGAGTACTTCTACTTTATCAAGACCTGAGTACTTCTACTTTATCAAGACCTGAGTACTTCTACTTCATCAAGACCTGAGTACTTCTACTTTATCAAGACCTGAGTACTTCTACTTTAACAAGACCTGAGTACTTCTACTTCATCAAGACCTGAGTACTTCTACTTTATCAAGACCTGAGTACTTCTACTTTATCAAGACCTGAGTACTTCTACTTTATCAAGACCTGAGTACTTCTACTTCTACTTTATCAAGACCTGAGTACTTCTACTTCTACTTTATCAAGACCTGAGTACTTCTATTTATACTTTATCAAGACCTGAGTACTTCTACTTTATCAAGACCTGAGTACTTCTACTTTATCAAGACCTGAGTACTTCTACTTTATCAAGACCTGAGTACTTCTACTTCTTTTATCAAGACCTGAGTACTTCTACTTTATCAAGACCTGAGTACTTCTACTTCTACTTTATCAAGACCTGAGTACTTCTACTTCTACTTTATCAAGACCTGAGTACTTCTACTTTATCAAGACCTGAGTACTTCTACTTTATCAAGACCTGAGTACTTCTACTTTATCAAGACCTGAGTACTTCTACTTCTACTTTATCAAGACCTGAGTACTTCTACTTCATCAAGACCTGAGTACTTCTACTTTCATCAAGACCTGAGTACTTCTACTTTATCAAGACCTGAGTACTTCTACTTCTACTTTATCAAGACCTGAGTACTTCTACTTTATCAAGACCTGAGTACTTCTACTTTATCAAGACCTGAGTACTTCTACTTTATCAAGACCTGAGTACTTCTACTTTATCAAGACCTGAGTACTTCTACTTTATCAAGACCTGAGTACTTCTACTTCTACTTTATCAAGACCTGAGTACTTCTATTCTACTTTATCAAGACCTGAGTACTTCTACTCACTTTATCAAGACCTGAGTACTTCTACTTTATCAAGACCTGAGTACTTCTACTTTATCAAGACCTGAGTACTTCTACTTATACTTTATCAAGACCTGAGTACTTCTACTTTATCAAGACCTGAGTACTTCTACTTTATCAAGACCTGAGTACTTCTACTTCTACTTTATCAAGACCTGAGTACTTCTACTTCTACTTTATCAAGACCTGAGTACTTCTACTTTATCAAGACCTGAGTACTTCTACTTTATCAAGACCTGAGTACTTCTACTTTATCAAGACCTGAGTACTTCTACTTTATCAAGACCTGAGTACTTCTACTTCTACTTTATCAAGACCTGAGTACTTCTACTTTATACAAGACCTGAGTACTTCTACTTTATCAAGACCTGAGTACTTCTACTTTATCAAGACCTGAGTACTTCTACTTTATCAAGACCTGAGTACTTCTACTTTATCAAGACCTGAGTACTTCTACTTTATCAAGACCTGAGTACTTCTACTTTATCAAGACCTGAGTACTTCTACTTTATCAAGACCTGAGTACTTCTACTTCTACTTTATCAAGACCTGAGTACTTCTACTTTATCAAGACCTGAGTACTTCTACTTTATCAAGACCTGAGTACTTCTACTTTATCAAGACCTGAGTACTTCTACTTCTACTTTATCAAGACCTGAGTACTTCTACTACTTCATCAAGACCTGAGTACTTCTACTTCATCAAGACCTGAGTACTTCTACTTTATCAAGACCTGAGTACTTCTACTTTATCAAGACCTGAGTACTTCTACTTTATCAAGACCTGAGTACTTCTACTTTATCAAGACCTGAGTACTTCTACTTCTACTTTATCAAGACCTGAGTACTTCTACTTTATCAAGACCTGAGTACTTCTACTTTATCAAGACCTGAGTACTTCTACTTTATCAAGACCTGAGTACTTCTACTTTATCAAGACCTGAGTACTTCTACTTCATCAAGACCTGAGTACTTCTACTTTATCAAGACCTGAGTACTTCTACTTTATCAAGACCTGAGTACTTCTACTTTATCAAGACCTGAGTACTTCTACTTTAACAAGACCTGAGTACTTCTACTTTATCAAGACCTGAGTACTTCTACTTTATCAAGACCTGAGTACTTCTACTTTATCAAGACCTGAGTACTTCTACTTCATCAAGACATGAGTACTTCTACTTTATCAAGACCTGAGTACTTCTACTTTATCAAGACCTAGTACTTCTACTTTATCAAGACCTGAGTACTTCTACTTTATCAAGACCTGAGTACTTCTACTTCATCAAGACCTGAGTACTTCTACTTTATCAAGACCTGAGTACTTCTACTTTATCAAGACCTGAGTACTTCTACTTTATCAAGACCTGAGTACTTCTACTTTAACAAGACCTGAGTACTTCTACTTTATCAAGACCTGAGTACTTCTACTTTATCAAGACCTGAGTACTTCTACTTTATCAAGACCTGAGTACTTCTACTTTATCAAGACCTGAGTACTTCTACTTTATCAAGACCTGAGTACTTCTACTTTATCAAGACCTGAGTACTTCTACTTTATCAAGACCTGAGTACTTCTACTTCTACTTTATCAAGACCTGAGTACTTCTATTCTACTTTATCAAGACCTGAGTACTTCTACTTCAACTTTATCAAGACCTGAGTACTTCTACTTTCATCAAGACCTGAGTACTTCTACTTTAACAAGACCTGAGTACTTCTACTTTATCAAGACCTGAGTACTTCTACTTTATCAAGACCTGAGTACTTCTACTTTATCAAGACCTGAGTACTTCTACTTCATCAAGACCTGAGTACTTCTACTTTAACAAGACCTGAGTACTTATACTTTATCAAGACCTGAGTACTTCTACTTCATCAAGACCTGAGTACTTCTACTTCATCAAGACCTGAGTACTTCTACTTTATCAAGACCTGAGTACTTCTACTTTATCAAGACCTGAGTACTTCTACTTTAACAAGACCTGAGTACTTCTACTTTATCAAGACCTGAGTACTTCTACTTTATCAAGACCTGAGTACTTCTACTTTATCAAGACCTGAGTACTTCTACTTTATCAAGACCTGAGTACTTCTACTTCATCAAGACCTGAGTACTTCTACTTTATCAAGACCTGAGTACTTCTACTTTATCAAGACCTGAGTACTTCTACTTTATCAAGACCTGAGTACTTCTACTTTATCAAGACCTGAGTACTTCTACTTTATCAAGACCTGAGTACTTCTACTTTATCAAGACCTGAGTACTTCTACTTTATCAAGACCTGAGTACTTCTACTTTATCAAGACCTGAGTACTTCTACTTTATCAAGACAGTACTTCTACTTATCAAGACCTGAGTACTTCTACTTTAACAAGACCTGAGTACTTCTACTTTATCAAGACCTGAGTACTTCTACTTTATCAAGACCTGAGTACTTCTACTTTAACAAGACCTGAGTACTTCTACTTTATCAAGACATGAGTACTTCTACTTTAACAAGACCTGAGTACTTCTACTTCATCAAGACCTGAGTACTTCTACTTTATCAAGACCTGAGTACTTCTACTTCATCAAGACCTGAGTACTTCTACTTCATCAAGACCTGAGTACTTCTACTTTATCAAGACCTGAGTACTTCTACTTTAACAAGACCTGAGTACTTCTACTTCATCAAGACCTGAGTACTTCTACTTTAACAAGACCTGAGTACTTCTACTTTATCAAGACCTGAGTACTTCTACTTCATCAAGACCTGAGTACTTCTACTTTAACAAGACCTGAGTACTTCTACTTTAACAAGACCTGAGTACTTCTACTTTATCAAGACCTGAGTACTTCTACTTCATCAAGACCTGAGTACTTCTACTTTATCAAGACCGAGTACTTCTACTTTATCAAGACCTGAGTACTTCTACTTTATCAAGACCTGAGTACTTCTACTTCATCAAGACCTGAGTACTTCTACTTTAACAAGACCTGAGTACTTCTACTTTATCAAGACCTGAGTACTTCTACTTCATCAAGACCTGAGTACTTCTACTTTATCAAGACCGGATTACTTCTACTTCTACTTTATCAAGACCTGAGTACTTCTACTTCATCAAGACCTGAGTACTTCTACTTTAACAAGACCTGAGTACTTCTACTTTATCAAGACCTGAGTACTTCTACTTCATCAAGACCTGAGTACTTCTACTTCATCAAGACCTGAGTACTTCTACTTTAACAAGACCTGAGTACTTCTACTTTATCAAGACCTGAGTACTTCTACTTTATCAAGACCTGAGTACTTCTACTTTATCAAGACCTGAGTACTTCTACTTTATCAAGACCTGAGTACTTCTACTTTAACAAGACCTGAGTACTTCTACTTTATCAAGACCTGAGTACTTCTACTTTATCAAGACCTGAGTACTTCTACTTTATCAAGACCTGAGTACTTCTACTTTATCAAGACCTGAGTACTTCTACTTCATCAAGACCTGAGTACTTCTACTTTAACAATACCTGAGTACTTCTACTTTATCAAGACCTGAGTACTTCTACTTTATCAAGACATGAGTACTTCTACTTTAACAAGACCTGAGTACTTCTACTTTATCAAGACATGAGTACTTCTACTTTAACAAGACCTGAGTACTTCTACTTCATCAAGACCTGAGTACTTCTACTTTATCAAGACCTGAGTACTTCTACTTCATCAAGACCTGAGTACTTCTACTTCATCAAGACCTGAGTACTTCTACTTTATCAAGACCTGAGTACTTCTACTTTAACAAGACCTGAGTACTTCTACTTTATCAAGACCTGAGTACTTCTACTTTAACAAGACCTGAGTACTTCTACTTCATCAAGACCTGAGTACTTCTAGTTTCACTCAAGTACAAGACCTGAGTACTTCTACTTTAACAAGACCTGAGTACTTCTACTTCATCAAGACCTGAGTACTTCTAGTTTCACTCAGTACAAGACCTGAGTACTTCTACTTTAACAAGACCTGAGTACTTCTACTTCATCAAGACCTGAGTACTTCTACTTTAACAAGACCTGAGTACTTCTACTTCATCAAGACCTGAGTACTTCTACTTTATCAAGACCTGAGTACTTCTACTTTAACAAGACCTGAGTACTTCTACTTTAACAAGACCTGAGTACTTCTACTTCATCAAGACCTGAGTACTTCTACTTTAACAAGACCTGAGTACTTCTACTTCATCAAGACCTGAGTACTTCTACTTCATCAAGACCTGAGTACTTCTACTTTATCAAGACCTGAGTACTTCTACTTTATCAAGACCTGAGTACTTCTACTTTATGAAGACCTGAGTACTTCTACTTTAACAAGACCTGAGTACTTCTACTTTAACAAGACCTGAGTACTTCTACTTTATCAAGACCTGAGTACTTCTACTTCATCAAGACCTGAGTACTTCTACTTTAACAAGACCTGAGTACTTCTACTTTATCAAGACCTGAGTACTTCTACTTTATCAAGACCTGAGTACTTCTACTTTATCAAGACCTGAGTACTTCTACTTTATCAAGACCTGAGTACTTCTACTTTAACAAGACCTGAGTACTTCTACTTCATCAAGACCTGAGTACTTCTACTTTAACAAGACCTGAGTACTTCTACTTCATCAAGACCTGAGTACTTCTACTTCATCAAGACCTGAGTACTTCTACTTTATCAAGACCTGAGTACTTCTACTTTATCAAGACCTGAGTACTTCTACTTTATGAAGACCTGAGTACTTCTACTTTAACAAGACCTGAGTACTTCTACTTCATCAAGACCTGAGTACTTCTACTTTATCAAGACCTGAGTACTTCTACTTTATCAAGACCTGAGTACTTCTACTTCATCAAGACCTGAGTACTTCTACTTTAACAAGACCTGAGTACTTCTACTTTATCAAGACCTGAGTACTTCTACTTTATCAAGACCTGAGTACTTCTACTTTATCAAGACCTGAGTACTTCTACTTCATCAAGACCTGAGTACTTCTACTTTATCAAGACCTGAGTACTTCTACTTTATCAAGACCTGAGTACTTCTACTTTATGAAGACCTGAGTACTTCTACTTTAACAAGACCTGAGTACTTCTACTTCATCAAGACCTGAGTACTTCTACTTTATCAAGACCTGAGTACTTCTACTTTATCAAGACCTGAGTACTTCTACTTCATCAAGACCTGAGTACTTCTACTTTAACAAGACCTGAGTACTTCTACTTTATCAAGACCTGAGTACTTCTACTTTATCAAGACCTGAGTACTTCTACTTTAACAAGACCTGAGTACTTCTACTTTAACAAGACCTGAGTACTTCTACTTTATCAAGACCTGAGTACTTCTACTTTATCAAGACCTGAGTACTTCTACTTCATCAAGACCTGAGTACTTCTACTTTAACAAGACCTGAGTACTTCTACTTTATCAATACCTGAGTACTTCTACTTTATCAAGACTTGAGTACTTCTACTTTATCAAGACCTGAGTACTTCTACTTTATCAAGACCTGAGTACTTCTACTTTATCAAGACCTGAGTACTTCTACTTTATCAAGACCTGAGTACTTCTACTTTAACAAGACCTGAGTACTTCTACTTTAACAAGACCTGAGTACTTATACTTCTACTTTATCAAGACCTGAGTACTTCTACTTTAACAAGACCTGAGTACTTATACTTCTACTTTATCAAGACCTGAGTACTTCTACTTTAACAAGACCTGAGTACTTCTACTTTATCAAGACATGAGTACTTCTACTTTATCAAGACATGAGTACTTCTACTTTATCAAGACCTGAGTACTTCTACTTTGACAAGACCTGAGTACTTCTACTTTATCAAGACCGGAGTACTTCTACTTTAACAAGACCTGAGTACTTATACTTCTACTTTATCAAGACCTGAGTACTTCTACTTTAACAAGACCTGAGTACTTCTACTTTATCAAGACATGAGTACTTCTACTTTATCAAGACATGAGTACTTCTACTTTATCAAGACCGGAGTACTTCTACTTTAACAAGACCTGAGTACTTATACTTCTACTTTATCAAGACCTGAGTACTTCTACTTTAACAAGACCTGAGTACTTCTACTTTATCAAGACATGAGTACTTCTACTTTATCAAGACATGAGTACTTCTACTTTATCAAGACATGAGTACTTCTACTTTATCAAGACCGAGTACTTCTACTTTAACAAGACCTGAGTACTTATACTTCTACTTTATCAAGACCTGAGTACTTCTACTTTAACAAGACCTGAGTACTTCTACTTTATCAAGACCGGAGTACTTCTACTTTAACAAGACCTGAGTACTTATACTTCTACTTTAACAAGACCTGAGTACTTCTACTTTATCAAGACCTGAGTACTTCTACTTCATCAAGACCTGAGTACTTCTACCTCTCTGGAGAAATACAGTACACATTTCAATCATAACCGTAACGCTCTGTATTGTACCTATGGCTGTCCTCGTGAGTCCTGCAGTGTGAGGTATGTATTGTATTGTTCGTGTTGTATGTGTACTGCCTGGTAGTTGTATGTTGTCCTGTATAACCGTGTTCTTCGTGTTGTATGTGTACTGCCTGGTAGTTGTATGTTGTCCTATATAACCGTGTTCTTCGTGTTGTATGTGTACTGCCTGGTAGTTGTATGTTGTCCTATATAACCGTGTTCTTCGTGTTGTATGTGTACTGCCTGGTAGTTGTATGTTGTCCTATATAACCGTGTTCTTCGTGTGGTATGTGTACTGCCTGGTAGTTGTATGTTGTCCTATATAACCGTGTTCTTCGTGTGGTATGTGTACTGCCTGGTAGTTGTATGTTGTCCTATATAACCGTGTTCTTCGTGTTGTATGTGTACTGCCTGGTAGTTGTATGTTGTCCTGTATAACCGTGTTCTTCGTGTTGTATGTGTACTGCCTGGTAGTTGTATGTTGTCCTGTATAACCGTGTTCTTCGTGTTGTATGTGTACTGCCTGGTAGTTGTATGTTGTCCTGTATAACCGTGTTCTTCGTGTTGTATGTGTACTGCCTGGTAGTTGTATGTTGTCCTATATAACCGTGTTCTTCGTGTTGTATGTGTACTGCCTGGTAGTTGTATGTTGTCCTGTATAACCGTGTTCTTCGTGTTGTATGTGTACTGCCTGGTAGTTGTATGTTGTCCTTTATAACCGTGTTCTTCGTGTTGTATGTGTACTGCCTGGTAGTTGTATGTTGTCCTATATAACCGTGTTCTTCGTGTTGTATGTGTACTGCCTGGTAGTTGTATGTTGTCCTGTATAACCGTGTTCTTCGTGTTGTATGTGTACTGCCTGGTAGTTGTATGTTGTCCTGTATAACCGTGTTCTTCGTGTTGTATGTGTACTGCCTGGTAGTTGTATGTTGTCCTGTATAACCGTGTTCTTCGTGTTGTATGTGTACTGCCTGGTAGTTGTATGTTGTCCTTTATAACCGTGTTCTTGTAATTGTCACTATTTTCCACTCTCTGGTCATTATCATATTAGGCTTTACAAATAGATCTTGAATTGATTTATAACAACAAATAACCAGAGGTTAACGTTACGAATCGACACAAACATCCGTTAATATCTTGTCACGGTACTCACCGATTCAAACGTCACGTAGAACCGTTAAAACGGTTCATAAATCCTTAGCAAGTGGACGTTTTGTCGACTTTTCGGGCAGGTTTTCTCCATGGATGTATCAGGAGAAATTCAAAAAACCTACTTCCGTGTTTTGATCAGATGACCAAAAGACCCGGATGAAGGCCTGTTTAAGTGTAATACCGTAATTTAGCCAGTAGGGGGAAGTGTTTCTCGGAAATTGAAAACACTATAATAATTATAATAATAAAACATTACTAATTACAATAATACAAATGTAAAATATATTAAAAATCAAATATATAACTAGAAGCATTATTAATACATTTAGTGGAGTAAAAGTACAAAGTAGCATACCATGGAAATACTCAAGTAAAGTACAAATACCTGAGTAAATCTACTTGTCTAATGTCCCTGCTGTGTGATAAATGAAGGATCTCTCAGTCTGATATATCGTAATTTAAATACAGCCAGAAGAGGAATTGTTTTTATTAAAAACAGCACAAAAACATGGTAAAGACGACGGTACAATATCATGAAAACTCCGTTATAGGGAGGTATATTTTTCATAAAGTCAGCAAATATGTGATTCACACTAAGGCTGCACAGCTTGGGAAAATATCCAACTGTGACTGAAATTGTGATTAGGATACGATTCATGATATTACAGGAAATGAATGATTATGGTGGAGGATCGGTATCAACAAGGATTTTACAATCATTTTGTAGGCTGGAGTATATCTGCAGCTGCACAATACTTCATTCAAAAGATGAACTTTGACACATATTTCTTTATGTTTGAACATTTTTGCAAATGGAGAAAACAAATAGTTTACTTTCTTCACCACCTTAGGTCTGTTGTTGCTAACAAGTATCTAAATAACATGACTTAACGCCATCATGTACAACATTAACTACCTTTACTACCTCTAGCTTAGCGGTGGTAACGTGAAGTCATGTGACCGTGCTGTAGTTCCTTTATAGCCCAACGTTAGCCTCCTTTAGCTTAGCGGTGGTGACGTGAAGTCATGTGACCGTGCTGTAGTTCCTTTATAGCCCAACATTAGCCTCCTTTAGCTTAGCGGTGGTGACGTGAAGTCATGTGACCGTGCTGTAGTTCCTTTATAGCCCAACGTTAGCCTCCTTTAGCTTAGCGGTGGTGACGTGAAGTCATGTGACCGTGCTGTAGTTCCTTTATAGCCCAACATTAGCCACCTTTAGCTTAGCGGTGGTGACGTGAAGTCATGTGACCGTGCTGTAGTTCCTTTATAGCCCAACATTAGCCTCCTTTAGCTTAGCGGTGGTGACGTGAAGTCATGTGACCGTGCTGCAGTTCCTTTATAGCCCATCATTAGCCTCCTTTAGCTTAGCGGTGGTGACGTGAAGTCATGTGACCGTGCTGTAGTTCCTCTATAGCCCAACATTAGCCACCTTTAGCTTAGCGGTGGTGACGTGAAGTCATGTGACCGTGCTGTAGTTCCTTTATAGCCCAACATTAGCCGCCTTTAGCTTAGCGTGGTGACGTGAAGTCATGTGACCGTGCTGTAGGTCCTTTATAGCCCAACATTAGCCTCCTTTAGCTTAGCGGTGGTGACGTGAAGTCATGTGACCGTGCTGTAGTTCCTTTATAGCCCAACATTAGCCTCCTTTAGCTTAGCGGTGGTGACGTGAAGTCATGTGACCGTGCTGTAGTTCCTTTATAGCCCAACATTAGCTTTTTACTTCATAAATCATAAAGTGTTGTTTATATGTGGAGACTATCCTACTAAACTAAAGGTGTAAGAATCATAAATGTTGAGATTATTTTCTGCAATGATTCAAAATGGCATGTAAAACACCGATTATAAACGGTGCTGCCTTCAGGGACCAACACAGAAATAGAAATACCACTATACTGAGATAACATTTGGATCGAGTCTAAGGACAGAGGGTGTCGTCTCTTCATATTGTGTCAAAACTGAAAAGCCCTGGATGTGTGATATTGGGCTGTATAAATACACATTGACTGACTGATTGATTGTGCAGCCCTAGTCCATACAACAGGGGTGTCCAAACTTTTTTCCCCGATGGCCACACACAGAAAAATATTCGGAGGGCTGGGCCGCTCATGAGTTATATCGCCTCGTAAATTCAGTTATAAGTTAGAAAAATCATTCAAATGTAGGTAAATTACAACATCACAGCTCTCCATAGGGTTTTATTCAGCTACTGTGTAATATATTTGAACATATATATTTAAGAAGTACAATAGAGAAGTTTCATTTGTGGGCCATATTACATTATACTTTCTTAAATGGCTGAGGGTCGATTAAAAATGAAATCGTAGAAAGCGGACCCCCCGGCCATACAGCATATAAACATATACAATATATTTCACTGGAAGCTGGTGGCACCGAACTCAGCTTCGTGGAGGAACTGCTGGATCTTGGTTCTGACCCAGGACTGTTTCTGCGGGGTCAGTCTCCTCAGAGCGGGGGCTAAACTCAGGAGAAACAGCGTCACATCGTCTTTTTGAGCCTCGCGGGCCTCCGTCCTCCTCAGATGGTCCTCCAGCAGGGCCTCGCCCCTCCTCTTGACCCTCGGATGATCCTCCCGAGACACACCTCCAGTTCGGAGCTCTTGACACTGGCTCCCTGTCTGTTGAAGAACATCAAAATACTGGTTTATGAAGCATTTAAAGCAGCGGTGTCAGAACTTTCGTCCCCGAGGGCCACAAACATACGAAGGGCTGGACCGCTCACTCGAGGTGTATCGCCTCGTAAGTTAAGTGAGCAAAATGTAGGTGTGGGCCGTATGCCATTATCATTTTTTGATTTGCAGAGGGCCAATTCAAAATGGCCGACGGGCCGCAGACCCCGGGGCTGCGGTCGGATAATCCAAAACTCAGCTCCTAAGTTCTAACCCTATCTCCTATTCCTCTCCTCTGAGGGAAAGGTCACGGGGTTAAGGGATAGTGGATAGGAGAATTCAAAAGGACTTAGGAGAAGAGACTGCGGTGCTTTAGAGAATCGACTGCACTTTCACTATCCCACGTGTTTATGATGCGCCAGCGGACGTCCTGACTGTGCGTCTGCTGCTGTGGGGTAACCATGGAAACCACAGTTCTCTATACAGCGGACTACAACATGGATGCTCAATAATTGATTATAATACTGATGAACGTTCAGAACAAAGCTCTTTGTAACTCACCACCTATGTTTTAAAATGCTTAATAAGCACCGTCACTTTCATGATATCATTTCTCCGTCATAATCGGTTGTTTCCGTGAACGGCCGACTGTTGAGTGACGGCGGGAGGTCCAGTGGTTCCTAAGCTGAAGGAGGCTATCAAGGAAGCTTGAAACCTCCTTTCCTTTCATCTAGAGAATCAGCTCTTATCACGGCTGCCACTGAGGGACTTCCGGGTCATTCGACCGCAGCCCTGCTCCAACAGGAAAGTCAACATGAGTCTTGTTTTTCAAAATAAAAGCCCCAATGGAGTTACTGTATCCTTTCAGGAAGTTAACGAGGCATGTTTTTTTCAAAATAAAAGCCCAATAAGGCAACAATA
Source organism: Champsocephalus esox (assembly GCA_036324585.1). Taxonomy (NCBI): domain Eukaryota; kingdom Metazoa; phylum Chordata; class Actinopteri; order Perciformes; family Channichthyidae; genus Champsocephalus; species Champsocephalus esox. The sequence continues at coordinate 2,543,706 of CM070490.1, forward strand.
GAGTCGACTCAGGAACAGGCCACACCATCTCCTAAATGCTCTTAATGTTGTGATATATACTCACAGGGTTGGGCTGTAACGGAACACATGTAGCGGCGTAATCAGAATACAAAAATCAAGTGACTGTATTCAGCCCGCGTTACATTTGAAAAACGAGTAATCTGATTACAGTTACTTTCGTAAACCTGAAGTGAAGACATGTCGGATTGCTTATTGGAATATGGTGAAAGGTTTCCTCAACATTTAATATTCATGAGTAAAGGAAGAGCCGAATCATCACAGCGCACCAAACCTTTTACCGCGGAAGATGGACCGAAAAAGGGAGCGAAAAAAAAGGGACGGGTCCGCTCAGTGAAACACTAACGACGAAACATGGAGGAACGGAAGTCTGCGTTTAAGGTGTGTGTGTGTGTGTGTGTGTGGTGTGTGTGGTCGCTCTTTAGCCTTATGATTCTGAAGGTATACGCGGTGAAAGCGGTGCGTGAAAGGCGGTGCGCGCTCCTCTCCTCAGAGGCTGAACCCTCGCGCTGCCTCCTGGCGCTGCAGAGGTCATGAAGTGAAGGAGGTGTTGCTTCTATAAAGCAGCAGCAGATACTGAGAGAGTCACGGACATGAACTCATAGATCAAAGCAGACTGGTGCACACACACTCCTGCTTTGCCGATCCGGTGCTTAAACAAATATGGCTCTACACCCCGGCCGACATGTCCTTAAAATGAAGTCCGAGTTCGATAATTCATGTCCTGCCGGGAGGACATGACACGACACTGGCCGGACAGAAGGCGACACGGCCGTTCTAAGCCGTGTCCTCACATCCCAAGCTGCGTCCCCAACACGTGTATCATGTTGTTGCATCGTTTCAGATGTGATGTTTCAGCGTGCTCTTGATACGCCATTACAACAGTAAAACACGCTCAGTTTCCTTTTTGTGTCTCCTGTTCACCAACACATACCATCTGTGAAGGAAAACGAAAGTAATCCGATTACGTAACTGTAGTCGGATTACTTCCAGAGCCATGTATTCAGTGACTGATTACATTGACAAAGTAACCCTCCCAACCCTGTGTATATAAATAAACTTGCCTCCTCTCCTTCGTCATCGCTCAGCACCAGAAGCTCCGCCTCCTGATTCTCCGCTTTCAGGTGATGGTTCAAGGTAGGCTGTTCCAACGATGATGAAGAGGAGGAGGAAGGGTGTGAAGACGCTATCGACGCAGCTAAGGAACTCACGGAATGCATCATCATCTCAAAAAGCTCCTTCATGTTGTCGTGCTGCTGCTGTTGCGTTTGAGCACAATCGTTTTTCTCGGCGCCGCCCTCCATCTTGGCTTCTTTGAATCTGAAGTCGTCTCCCGTGTCGGATGACGGTCGTTTCCTCTGCACGAATTCAGAGGACGGAGACGATGTTGTGGTGGTCGTAGCGTCGCCGACAGAGATATCTGAGAAAACAGATAAAGAATTAATTTTTAGTTATTCATCCCGCAGCTGTGATCAAGAAGAATATCATAAACGGCATGTTTTTCAAAATAAAAGCTCCATGGAGTTACTGTGCGCTTACAGGAAGCTCAGGGAGAGGCACGTTTGTCACAATAAAAGCACCATAAAGTAACTTCATCCCAACATGAGGACAGGGTGAGCCTTGTTTTTCAAAATAAAAGCTCCAGGGAGTTACTGTGCGCTTACAGGAAGCTCAGGGAGAGACACGTTTTTCACAATAAAAGCACCATAAAGTAACTTCATCCCAACATGAGGACAGGGTGAGCCTTGTTTTTCAAAATAAAAGCTCCAGGGAGTTATTGTGCGCTTACAGGAAGCTCAGGGAGAGGCACGTTTTTCACAATAAAAGCACCATAAAGTAACTTCATCCCAACATGAGGACAGGATTTTTCTTGTTTTTCAAAATAAAAGCTCCATGGAGTTACTGTGCGCTTACAGGAAGCTCAGGGAGAGACACGTTTTTCACAATAAAAGCACCATCAAGAAACTGTATCCCTACATGAGGACAGGATTTTTCTTGTTTTTCAAAATAAAAGCTCCATAGTGTAAATACATCCCTAAAGAAAATTCATGATTTTTTTTTCAAAATAAAAGCTCTATAACAAATACATCTTTGTTCATGTATACGCACCGTAGTGCTCGTCGTCGTCGTCGTCGTCGCTGCGTGTCTCCGTGGTGGTGCTGCAGCCGGTCTCTGAGGAGATGAACATGGTGGGCTGAGGGTCCAGAGCCCAGCCGTTAGTTCCCGCTGCTCGAGCATCGATGAAGGGGTTCAGGAAGGACAAGATGGCCGAGTACCTCCAGGGCCGGTAGTTGAAGAGCCCGATGCCGCTCTCTCGACGTTCCTTTTCCCGCTGCCTCTCCCTCCGGTGCTGATCCCTCAACGTCTTCCACTTCCTCCGGCACTCGGACTCTGAGGAGACACGATTACACGTTTAATCCAAAGCGTCGTTATACGATACGATAATACTTTAATGGTCAGTTCAAGTCTGAAATGTGTCTGAAACTCTAACACAGAAAAGTCCTGTCGATGCTGCCCCAGAACGCCTTTCTTCCTGTGGGTACAGCGACGTGACCGTACCCAAATGGACCCAATCTGTGGAGCCGCTACGTTAAGTCCGCGGATTGGAATGGACCAATCCGCGGACTTCCTCACACACACTCAATCTTTTCTCCGTCGATTTCTCCTCGGAAATATAAGTCGGTGTGTGTGTGTGTGTGTGTGTGTGTGTGTGTGTGTGTGTGTGTGTTCGCTGTGTCTCGCTGTCTCGATTGTTGCCACTGGGCTCATAGGGAGGCAGGAGCTCCAACAAGCCGTGTAGGACAGAGAGTGACTACACATTAGGGCTGCTCGATTACGGCAGAAATCATAAATCTCGATTATTTGGCTCAATAATTGATATCACGATTATTAAAAACGATTATCCATTTACTTTAAAAACATCAAGAACATTTGTTTCACACGTTAACAGTTGCTTACTCTGAACTTTAAGTTTAATTCAACTAAAAAAATGTATTTAAAAAAAAAGTAATAATTATGAAAAAATAATCGTTTTATTTCGATTTCGTTTTATTTTCGTAATCGTTGAAAGCCATCATCGTAATTGCGATTAAAATACGATTAATTGAGCAGCCCTACTACACATACTATACTGTATGATACACCAATGTGAGTTTGGAACACTGCACAGTATACATCTATTCTACCTCAACAATGATTCTATGATCAGTAGAAACGGCCATCACATGGGACCTTTAAATAAAGTACATTTCGCTGAATTCACATCATGTACTTGTACTCGAAATCATACATGTAATTATATAGTACCAGCTGTTTTAGTAAATAACATGTTTTTTAAATCAAACGTTGTATCTGTGAGGTGTTTGTAAGGATAAGTAGGAACCAATGCGGCTATGAACCACAGGAGTCGGACGGTATTAGGATGCGCACCCTCCTTTGTTTTGATCTTTAAAACATCAGATTTGACAGAAACTGTTGAAGTTAAATTGTCCAACAGACTCTCGTTTCACAGCCGCGGTAAAGCTGCTTCTTTTGGGGTGAATCTGTGACAGAAACGGTCATCGTTAGCGGTTGAAACGGTTTAAACGGAGCTCTTACCGGGAACACCGACGATCTGAGAGACTTGCCGCCAGGATTCAGCTCTCATATTCAGGTCTCTGTAGGTCAGGGAGCCGCTGTCGTACAGAGAAGGGAATCCAGACACCGCTACGATCAGTTTATGCTCCATTTATCACCTGTAAAGCTCCTTTACCTGGAGAGAGGCGAGAGGGGAGGAACACAGACAACAGAAAACAACAGGGTGCTTCCGTATCCGGTTTGCCGCTCAGCGTCGATTTCGCAGGAACAGCGCCCCCCTTTGAATATGGTGTATTTACGGTATATTGGGAGTGGCCAAACGGTGGTACTGCAGCTCCCGGGGCAAAAGAGGATTTTAGCCATTATCTGGAGACCACTCAGATGTTTTCTTTAATCACACACATGCCAATAAATACTAAAACCAGGGAGACTGATCATGCTGAAGAGGTTTCTTAATTTGTTTCAGAGCTGTATTACTGCAGGGAAATCTGAACTGACAGTGATGGAGTTTCCACGAGGAGGCGAGCTCGCTCCAAGAATTAGAATGTTGAGGAAAAAATGGAAAAGTTAGAATTTGGAGGAAAACTAATTCGGAGAATCTTTTATTTTAAAAGTTACAATTCTGAGAAAAAAGTCAGATATTTTTTTGCTAAATCAGAATTTTGAGGAAAACGTGAAAAACTTTGAGAAAAATTAACATTCTGATACGCAGAGGCGTGTGGCGCAGTGTATAGAACCTTGGTGTTGGGATCAGGGGGTCAAAGGTTCAAACCCCACTGCAGTCAGCATGTCGTTGTGTCCCTGAGACACTTCACCCCAAAGTGCTCCTGTGGGGATCGCCCTCAGTGTGTGAGTCGCTTTGGATAAAAGCGTCCAACAAAGTGACATCTTGGAATTCTGAGAAATTAGGCAAAATTCTGACTAAATACAATTCTAATTTTCGGTCAGATCTCAAAAAGGATTTCCCACGTGACCCTAATCCTCTTCCGTACTGCAGAAGTAGGCGTGTGGCGCAGTGGACTAGTGTGTTGGTGTTGGATCAGGGGAGGTTCAAACCATAGACTGTATAAATAAATGGATGTAGGGTCCGTGACGTCACCCATAGGATTCTGCAGAGTTGCCGAGAAGCCTAAAGTAGTGAGTACTACAGTGACGTCAGAGTCTAACGGAGCGTCCACACTACAGCTCCAGAGAGAGCTTGGAGCTGGGCGTGTCTGGAGCTTGGGGATTTTATTCAAGCAACGCGACCAACAACCAATCACATGAATCTCCCGCCCCCGACATACAAAGCAAAAAACCCCAGGATTTTATGCGAGCAATATATATATATATAAACTCCCCAAACAGGCGAAACCCTACCAGTTCCCCCCACTGTCTCTCCACCTCCCTCTGGTCATACAACACCGGGTGATTGCTACGGCGATAGTTAGTTTCTCCTCCGACTTTTTTTGAAATATAGAAATGAACGGCGGGATATCTCTCCCAGCTTAGACGCGGTTTGATTGGCTACGGCTGCAGCTGTCAGATTTTGGGAAACGGGATTTGATTGGCTGGCGCTGGCTACTCCGGCGTCAGAAGTTGAACATTGTTCTCTGCCGTCTCCGTCTCTGCCGGAGACGGCAGAGACGGACCGCTCTGCTACCCACAATTCAGTTCGGCGAAAAAGCGAGGCTACGTGACGTCACCCCATTGAAAGTGAATGGGCAGATTGGAGTTTTCGACGCTGTCGACGCTGTAGTGTAAACGGGCCGTAACAGAGCGTCCACACTACAGCTTCAAAAGAATCTTGGAGCTGGGCGTGTCTGGAGCTTGGGGATTTTATTCGAGCAACGCGACCAACAACCAATCACATGAATCTCCCGCCCCCGACATACAAAGCAAAAACCCCGGGATTTTATCCGAGCAATATATATATATATAAACTCCCCAAACAGGAAACCTACCAGTTTCCCCCACTGTCTCTGCCCCCTCCCTCCATGCTGGTTCCTCCGGTTTGTGTCCCGGTAGGTGAAGAGGGTCTGGTCATACACAACCGGGTGTGTTGCTACGGCGATAGTTAGTTTCTCCTCCGACTTTTTTTTAAATATAGAAATGAACGGCGGGATATCTCTCCCAGCTTAGACGCGGTTTGATTGGCTGGCGCTGGCTACTCCGGCGTCCGGAGACGGACCGCTATGATACCCACAATTCAGTTTGGCGAAAAGCGAGGCAACGTGACGTCACCCCATTCAAAGTGAATGGGCAGACGCGTTAGAAACCGTTTTTGAAGCTGTCGAAGCTGTAGTGTGGACGGGCCGTAATTCCCGCCTGATCCAATTAAGGGCAAAGAGGCGGAGCGGAGGCGGGGCGGAGGCGGGGCGGAGCGGAGGCGGAGCGGAGGCGGAGCGGAGGCGGAGCGGAGGCGGGGCCTGCTGCTGAAACACAAGGCGGGGCTCCAAGCTCCCGATTTAGCTGAGCCTACCAAGCTAGGCTAACATGCTCACAATCTGCAAGAGCATTAGCTATTTGTTGTTATTCTTAATGCTTGTCTTTCACACGTTAATAAGTAATAAAATAAGTACCGATACATAGCAGAACAATTGTGGCGATGTTCAGCTTGTTCAACATAATTTCTTTAGCTAAGCTACAGCGGGCTGCAGGCGAACCAAGTCCGCGTTTCGCTGCATTCCTTGATCTCCAGTTATAACGCCGGATGCCACCTCCGGGACGCCGGCCGGAGCTCACGGAGCCGCAGGGGGCTACGTGAGCTCCGGCGGAGGACATTTGCTCCCATTTAGCATTATGGGCGTCATAACCATAGACTATAAAAGTCTTACCCAAGGCTGAATCATAAACTATATATATATATATATATATTTATGTGTGTTTCTCTGAAATCCCCTTTGAGTTCAAAAGCCCTGAGGATAAAGAAATAAATCAGCCTTTACATTGTTTCTCACGAGATGCTCACATCTGTCCGAACAGTGAAAAACGAGCGTCTCAGAATCACATGTTGGGGAACTCCCTGTCAGTTTCCCACACTGTTTACAAGCCTACATATAGCAGTGGGGGAGGGGTCAAAGGTCAAGATGTTTAAAAATAGAGCCTCCAGAGGTCAGACAATTAAACTGGGCAGCAGCAGGAAATCCTACAAACACACAGAGAGAAAAGTGGCTCGCGACAGGAAGCACAGATAAGAGACAGCTGTCAATCAAATACAGTCAACTTCACACAGGTGTCTTTGATGAGATGCTTACAGGTATACAGGTATACATACAGGTATACAGGTATACAGGTAGTCAGGTATACAGGTATACATACAGGTATACAGGTATACATACAGGTA
>CM070490.1:2555624-2560624 GCA_036324585.1 Champsocephalus esox
GTCTGTTTAACATAGAAAGGCACACATGAAGAAACCCAACCCCAGCAGGGGGTCCGGGGGGATTCTCCCCACGAGGTTATTAGAAATACTAACATATGAACTACGCATTCTGGTTCTCTGAGAAGAGAATAAATAGATGTATTACAACCCGAGATATTAATGATATTTGATGCCATTGTTTGTGTTTCCCTTAGTTCTGACAGCTCCTCACAGAGAGAAGACAAAGAGGAGAGGGTCTGTGTGAAGGACTTTGTGGGTAGGGGAGATAGCCCCCATTGCTCTGTGAGCTGTCAGTCATCAGACCGGGGCTCATATCTCATCATGCGTTCATCTGTATCTGAAGTCGTACCCGTGGATGTATAAAGAAGAGTTCTGGGGAGAGAGGGGTACGTTGAGCCTCCCCCTGTAACCAGGCAACGCCTTATAGTTGTAATCAAGTGACCAGACATTATGCAAGCTCCTCCCACTCCTCCTTGCCTGTGAGAGAGAGATCCTCATTGTGTTCCAGTAAGTAAACATTTTTACAAAAAAACGTGTTTTGCTTGTCAAAGTGCATTTTCTAGATGTCAGATATATCGGCTGTCAAAAAAAAGTATCCAGGTTTAAACATGTTATATAAACACTTATTTTATATGTTGATGTGTTGGCAGCGTATTAAACCATGTGAATCATTAAGCTAAAGATGACTCTGAATTTTAATGCTAGGCTAATTTTTCTAAAATGGTGGCTGTGGGGCGAGTGAGCCACGGGCCTCGGGGCGAGTGAGCCACGGGCCTCGGGGCGAGTTGAGCCACGGGCCTCGGGGCGAGTGAGCCACGGGCCTCGGGCGAGTGAGCCACGGGCCTCGGGGCGAGTGAGCCACGGGCCTCGGGCGAGTGAGCCACGGGCCTCGGGGCGAGTGAGCCACGGGCCTCGGGGCGAGTGAGCCACGGGCCTCGGGGTGAAGTGAGCCACGGGCCTCGGGGCGAGTGAGCCACGGGCCTCGGGCGAGTGAGCCACGGGCCTCGGGGTGAAGTGAGCCACGGGCCTCGGGGCGAGTGAGCCACGGGCCTCGGGGCGAGTGAGCCACGGGCCTCGGGGTGAAGTGAGCCACGGGCCTCGGGGCGAGAGAGCCACGGGCCTCGGGGCGAGTGAGCCACGGGCCTCGGGGCGAGTGAGCCACGGGCCTCGGGGTGAAGTGAGCCACGGGCCTCGGGGCGAGTGAGCCACGGGCCTCGGGGCGAGTGAGCCACGGGCCTCGGGGCGAGTGAGCCACGGGCCTCGGGCGAGTGAGCCACGGGCCTCGGGGCGAGTGAGCCACGGGCCTCGGGGCGAGTGAGCCACGGGCCTCGGGGCGAGTTGAGCCACGGGCCTCGGGGCGAGTGAGCCACGGGCCTCGGGGCGAGTTGAGCCACGGGCCTCGGGGCGAGTGAGCCACGGGCCTCGGGGCGAGTGAGCCACGGGCCTCGGGGCGAGTGAGCCACGGGCCTCGGGGCGAGTTGAGCCACGGGCCTCGGGGCGAGTTGAGCCACGGGCCTCGGGGCGAGTGAGCCACGGGCCTCGGGGTGAAGTGAGCCACGGGCCTCGGGGTGAAGTGAGCCACGGGCCTCGAGGCGAGTGAGCCACGGGCCTCGGGGCGAGTGAGCCACGGGCCTCGGGGCGAGTGAGCCACGGGCCTCGGGGCGAGTGAGCCACGGGCCTCGGGGCGAGTGAGCCACGGGCCTCGGGGCGAGTGAGCCACGGGCCTCGGGCGAGTGAGCCACGGGCCTCGGGGCGAGTGAGCCACGGGCCTCGGGGTGAAGTGAGCCACGGGCCTCGGGGCGAGTGAGCCACGGGCCTCGGGGCGAGTTGAGCCACGGGCCTCGGGGCGAGTGAGCCACGGGCCTCGGGGCGAGTGAGCCACGGGCCTCGGGGCGAGTGAGCCACGGGCCTCGGGGCGAGTGAGCCACGGGCCTCGGGGTGAAGTGAGCCACGGGCCTCGGGGCGAGTGAGCCACGGGCCTCGGGGTGAAGTGAGCCACGGGCCTCGGGGCGAGTTGAGCCACGGGCCTCGGGGCGAGTGAGCCACGGGCCTCGGGGCGAGTGAGCCACGGGCCTCGGGGCGAGTGAGCCACGGGCCTCGGGGTGAAGTGCCACGGGCCTCGGGGCGAGTGAGCCACGGGCCTCGGGGTGAAGTGAGCCACGGGCCTCGGGGCGAGTGAGCCACGGGCCTCGGGGCGAGTGAGCCACGGGCCTCGGGGCGAGTGAGCCACGGGCCTCGGGGCGAGTGAGCCACGGGCCTCGGGGCAAGTGAGCCACGGGCCTCGGGGCGAGTGAGCCACGGGCCTCGGGGCGAGTGAGCCACGGGCCTCGGGGCGAGTGAGCCACGGGCCTCGGGGCGAGTGAGCCAGTTGTTCAACGGAGAAATGAATGGAAGCAGGCCAAGTTGATAATAAGAGCTCGTTGTAGGCTACATTTAAAGTTGAATGTACCCTGTGTTTGATTGGTAAGATGTATGAAATTGTATCACCATTTGTATGATTACTTTTCCTTTTAACATGTTAAAAAAAAATCAATCAATTCAATCGAAATTTATATTCAAAATATTTGAAAAACTCAGCTTGTATTTGGTTTGTTATTTATTGTTCATAGTTACCTTTAAGGTGTGCTGTAGGTATGCCCAGGTCTGAACAGTGGTTCAGCTTACCCCCTGACCTGGATCAAATATGGATTCTTATCATTGCCATTGATAGGAGACATCCTGAATTATCGGTGTGTGTTTTCATTTTTACTATGTGTCATTTCTCCTTGCTTAGAGGACAGCATAACTGAAAAATGGCTCAACGTACCCTCTCTCCCCTACCCATAGACTGTATATATAAAGGTTCTACCGCTAAGTTATTCTCCGTGGGGACTTCCGGCAACAATCTTGATTCAAAGGCCAGAAGACTCGGAAAGACATTGTTTTATTGAGAAGATGATCACTACGTGACAGACGTTTTCAAAACCGTTTATGGTCTCCGGTACTTCCGGTCCAACGCCGACTGCATGCACAGCGGTAGAAAATCGGGCCTTCAAAATAAAAGTTTGACTTTTTTCCTAAAAAAGACTTTGGGTCGCGGACCCGTTTGGAGCGGTTAATGAGAACCACTGGGAGGCGCCGTGGGAGTTGTAGTCTTTTATACTCTGTGGACTACAGACGTCACAATTAGGTGGTCTTTATTATAAAAACTAAATACTGGCTCTCACATACTTCAAAGTCAACTTTATTGTCAATCGTTCAGTTTGTGTGTACATCGAGATCGAAATACAGTTTCCCACAATCCGAAAATATAAACAAATGTATATAAAAAAACGTGTGCAAATATGTACCTACAGTATACACAATCAGACACAGTTATACACACGCACACATTAAGACATACATACAAACACAACACTCACAAGATAACGGTCTACTTCTTGAGAATGTACATCAGAAGAGATTGTCCATCGCAGCATGTGGACAATCTCACTCTATAGTTCTGGAGCACGTGAGCAACAGATCCCAGGTCAGCTTGGTGTCGCATCAGAGAGATGATCTTGTGTCAGCCTCCTCTGGGATCAGATCTGAGGGCTGAGAGTCCCATCGTCCGCACAAAGACTTCCTCTCAGAGAAACACAGAATAAATCCCTTTCACCGCGGACACACACAATTATCCTTTTCTCTCTTCATCCACCGCGCCTTCCTCGCGTTCTGACATGTTAACTCACTTAAAGTACAACAAGTAGAGCCCCTTGTTTCTCTCCGTGAGCTCTTCTCATGCTCTGTATTTATAGAACGGGATGGGAAGTAAAGCGACCGGCTTTCTGTCTGCGCTTTGCTCCAGGGCGCCAGATGTTGGCTCTTTATCCGGATCAAACCCCAATCGCTGCGAATAGGGGTTACGTTTCATCTCCATGTCCGACACAACCTAACAACTGATGTGTGTGTGTGTGTGTTCATTTCATCCATTCAACTCAATGCTTGTTGTAGCGCACGTACCTGTGTATCATCTTTCATCTTAATGTTATCTTTAATATTTAATTAATGTTGTGTGAAAACTGTACTTTTCGATGCTCAGAGCTCCTGAATCTTCCCCCGGGATGAATAAAGAGCCATCCAGGGGCGGACTGGGGGGGAAAGTGGCCCGGGGATTCAGTGACAGACAGGCCCACTTAATGTATCGGCCGGCCGGCGACGAAAGTATGTTACTTAACAAAAAACCCTGCCTTTAATGTTATTTTGGACCATTACTCATAAAGTCATCACATCACCTGAGCAGCCCTTGAGTTGCCAGAGCAAAATAGTTACGGCATATATTTAGTGATTTTAATGTTAACAGATCTTTGATGCGATAACATCTGGACCCAAGTTGCCTGACTTGACACATGGAATAAAACATGGGCGTAGGAAGCATCCTCAATGTGGCAATTTAACAGGGGGTGTGGGCAGGTGGTGGACCTCACCTCCTCTAGGGGGGTCCGGGGGCAAGCTCCCCCGGGAAGATTTTATTTTAAGTGTTGAAGTTAAATGCATCAATCTGGTCCATTTTGAGAGCATAATTAGGGACTAAATCTATTAGTAGGGGCTTGGACTGTGAGCCGTAGGGTCGCCGGTTCAAGCCCCCGACCAGACCTATTTGGAGTGTGGACTTCTACTTGGAGAGGTCACAGTTCACCTCCTGCCCTGCCGTGGTGCCCTTGAGCAAGAAACCAGACACGGCTGTACCTTTAGTAATGAATATTACATGTTGTGAGGAAATGTTTCCACCAATAATTCCAATAAGTAATCCAAAATGTTGTCACTTCAGGTTTACGAAAGTAACTGTAATCAGATTACTCGTTGTTCAAATGTAACGCGAGCTGAATACAGTTACTTGATTTTTGTATTCTGATTAACCCTGGCCACACCCCACTGGGCTGGGCTGGGCCGGAACACTTACAAATGTGGGCCGGTAGGATTTAGGCAAAAAAAAATTTATTGGAGATTAACGCAGTACTTAGTTTTAGGGATGGCTTGAA
>CM070490.1:2563124-2565624 GCA_036324585.1 Champsocephalus esox
CATGTTGAACTCAAATACCTGTACTTTCTACTTCTCACATGTTGAACTCAAATACCTGTACTTTCTACTTCTTACATGTTGAACTCAAATACCTGTACTTTCTACTTCTTACATGTTGAACCTCAAATACCTGTACTTTCTACTTCTTACATGTTGAACTCAAATACCTGTACTTTCTACTTCTCACATGTTGAACTCAAATACCTGTACTTTCTACTTCTCACATGTTGAACTCAAATACCTGTACTTTCTACTTCTTACATGTTGAACTCAAATACCTGTACTTTCTACTTCTTACATGTTGAACTCAAATACCTGTACTTTCTACTTCTCACATGTTGAACTCAAATACCTGTACTTTCTACTTCTTACATGTTGAACTCAAATACCTGTACTTTCTACTTCTTACATGTTGAACTCAAATACCTGTACTTTCTACTTCTTACATGTTGAACTCAAATACCTGTACTTTCTACTTCTCACATGTTGAACTCAAATACCTGTACTTTCTACTTCTCACATGTTGAACTCAAATACCTGTACTTTCTACTTCTTACATGTTGAACTCAAATACCTGTACTTTCTACTTCTCACATGTTGAACCAAATACCTGTACTTTCTACTTCTCTCATGTTGAACTCAAATACCTGTACTTTCTACTTCTCACATGTTGAACTCAAATACCTGTACTTTCTACTTCTCTCATGTTGAACTCAAATACCTGTACTTTCTACTTCTCTCATGTTGAACTCAAATACCTGTACTTTCTACTTCTCACATGTTGAACTCAAATACCTGTACTTTCTACTTCTTACATGTTGAACTCTAATACCTGTACTTTCTACTTCTTACATGTTGAACTCTAAATACCTGTACTTTCTACTTCTTACATGTTGAACTCAAATACCTGTACTTTCTACTTCTCACATGTTGAACTCAAATACCTGTACTTTCTACTTCTCACATGTTGAACTCAAATACCTGTACTTTCTACTTCTTACATGTTGAACTCTAAATACCTGTACTTTCTACTTCTTACATGTTGAACTCAAATACCTGTACCTTCTACTTCTTACATGTTGAACTCAAATACCTGTACTTTCTACTTCTCTCATGTTGAACTCAAATACCTGTACTTTCTACTTCTCTCATGTTGAACTCAAATACCTGAACTTTCTACTTCTCTCATGTTGAACTCAAATACCTGTACTTTCTACTTCTTACATGTTGAACTCAAATACCTGTACTTTCTACTTCTTACATGTTGAACTCAAATACCTGTACCTTTCTACTTCTTACATATTGAACTCAAATACCTGTACTTTCTACTTCTCTCATGTTGAACTCAAATACCTGTACTTTCTACTTCTCTCATGTTGAACTCAAATACCTGAACTTTCTACTTCTCTCATGTTGAACTCAAATACCTGTACTTTCTACTTCTCTCATGTTGAACTCAAATACCTGTACTTTCTACTTCTTACATGTTGAACTCAAATACCTGCACTTTCTACTTCTTACATGTTGAACTCAAATACCTGTACTTTCTACTTCTTACATGTTGAACTCAAATACCTGTACTTTCTACTTCTCTCATTCTCCAAACAGCTGGTTCCTTTAGTCTGAATGTGTGTTGGTGCGTGGTCATTATTCTTTAGAGTCACTGCGTGCCTATTGGTTGGAACACGATCCGTGTATCCATCACTTCCTTGTCTTCTCTAAAGAAGAGGGACCATTGGAAACGTTGTCATGTTGCCGTTGGTCACCATGGAAACATTCATTAGCTAACAATGACATTATTGTTCTATTGATATAAAGGGAGGTCAGGTACTCTTTAAAGCAGCTGCTAGCTATGGGTACTTTTTACTGAAGTACACTTCAAAGCCTCTTTACTTTGACTTGAGTAAAGAAGTTTAGTCAGTACTTCTACTTTCACCAGAGTACTTTTAAACACGAGTATCTGTACTTCTACTTGAGTAAATGATGTGTGTACTTTTGCCCTCTCTGCCAATATGATCCGTCTTAAGATCGACAGAATCTTCAACCGTCTAGAGAGGAACTTTCTCCAACGTGTTTCCCTCACAGAATGATGCTGACTTTTACAATTAGGTAATGTCTCAAGTTTGATAGGAATTCATCACATTTCCACGAAACTTATGTATGTAAGAAAACGTATTTACGATACAGAATGATATGTAATGAAACGTTACTGTCTGAAATGATATGATCCATAAGGAGCAATACGTTATGAAACGCTACGCTACGCTACGCTATAATGCTATGTTGCTATTGCAATGCTACTTTAGCTGTTTGTATTTAAGTATATTTGATGCTAGCACTTTACCTTCTGTCAGGTTACTGTGTTTATTTAATACATCGATATCTCAGAATACCCGTCTGATTGGTTCAGGTTAGCCACGTCGCCTCAGACTGACGGCCTCTGTGACCTCACACACCACAGAACAGTCTGATTGGTTCAGACTGACGGCCTCTGTGTCCT
>CM070490.1:2570624-2583323 GCA_036324585.1 Champsocephalus esox
ATTCAAATATATAATAATCGTCTCATTTCGATGATGGTGTTTTCATAACTGTTGAAAGCCAAACTCGTAGTTGCGATTAAAATAGGAAGAATCGAGCAGCCCGTGTACACGAAGCGTCTCCAGAGCAGCCTTCGGTTTGAACTTGTTCCGAGATATTCTCTTCTTGAGCGTGTTCACAAAGTAGGATTATTCATCTTGTAATTCCAGGATGTAAAGGTTACTTCCGTGAAAAAGTGCGATATCAATTCTGTCACGTGTTGATCCCTTAAGAACATACTTTGCCTGCTTTAGTAAATAGATATAAACACGTTTAAATAGACAGTTAAAAACTCATAATCAGTATGAGATGCACGAGAGTTCCTGTTATTACATTTGTTTTAAATAATATTAAACATTTGAATGAAACACTATCCTCCAGATCCATGTTGGCTTTGGACCAAAAGTAGACCATTGTCACGTGTCTGTTTTCAAATTAGCTAAACCGACATAAACTACATTTCCCATAATCCCATGCAGCAACAATAAACGTCTCTTAAACAGATGCAGGTCGAAGCAGAAGCAATACCTATTTACCTGAACAGTATTTACTTTTGTTAGAAGTGTGTTAGAAGTTCAATCAGGAGAGGAGGTGGATGAGGAGGAGGTGGAGGAGGAGGAGGTGGATGGAGAGGAGGTGGATGGGGAGGAGGTGGAGGAGGAGGATGGAGAGGAGGTGGATGAGGAGGAGGTGGATGGAGAGGAGGTGGAGGAGGAGGAGGTGGATGGAGAGGAGGTGGATGGAGAGGAGGTGGATGATGGGAGGAGGTGGATGGAGAGGAGGTGGATGGGGAGGAGGTGGATGGAGAGGAGGTGGATGGAGAGGAGGTGGATGGGAGGAGGGGATGGGGAGGAGGTGGATGGGGAGGAGGTGGATGGGAGGAGGTGGATGGGGAGGAGGTGGAGGAGGAGGATGGAGAGGAGGTGGATGGGGAGGAGGTGGATGGAGAGGAGGTGGATGGGGAGGAGGGGAGGAGGAGGAGGAGAGGAGGTGGATGGAGAGGAGGTGGATGGAGAGGAGGTGGATGGGGGAGGAGGTGGATGGAGAGGAGGTGGATGGAGAGGAGGTGGATGGAGAGGAGGTGGATGGGGAGGAGGTGGATGAGGGAGGAGGTGGATGAGGGAGGAGGTGGATGGGGAGGAGGTGGATGGGGAGGAGGGGATGGGGAGGAGGTGGAGGAGGAGGGGGATGGAGAGGAGGTGGATGGGGAGGAGGTGGATGGGGAGGAGGTGGATGAGGAGGAGGTGGATGGGGAGGAGGTGGAGGGGAGGATGGAGAGGAGGTGGATGGGAGAGGAGGTGGATGGGAGGGGTGGATGGGGGGGAGGTGGAGGAGGAGGAGGGGGTGGAGAGGAGGGAGGGGGGAGGTGGAGGGAGGAGGGGATGGAGAGGAGGGGAGGAGGGGAGGTGGAGGGGAGGAGGTGGATGGGAGGAGGTGGATGGGGAGGAGGTGGATGGAGGGAGGTGGATGGGGAGGAGGGGGGATGGGGAGGAGGTGGATGAGGGAGGAGGTGGATGGGGGAGGAGGGGATGGGGAGGAGGGGATGGAGAGGAGGGGAGGGGAGGAGGTGGATGGGGGGGAGGTGGAGGAGGGGGAGGAGGAGGGGAGGGGAGGAGGGGGAGGAGGAGGAGGGGATGGGGAGGAGGGGAGGGGAGGAGGTGGATGGGGAGGAGGTGGAGGAGGAGGAGGGTGGATGGGGAGGAGGGGATGAGGGAGGAGGGGATGGGGAGGAGGTGGATGGGGAGGAGGGGATGGGGAGGAGGGGGAGGGGAGGGGGAGGAGGGAGGGGGGGGATGGGGTGAGTGGGGAGAGGGGGTGATGGGGAGGGGGAGGGGAGTAGAGGGTGAGGGGAGGAGGTGAGAGGGATGGGGAGGAGGGAGGGAGGGAGGGATGGGGAGGAGGTGATGGGGAGGGAGGGGGATGATGGGAGGAGGTGGGGAGGAGGTGGATGGGAGGAGGGATGGGGAGAGGCTTGGGAGGAGGAGGGGAGGGGAGAGATGGTGAGGGGGAGGAGAGCGGAGAGGGAGGCGTGGGGATGGTGAGGAGGGACTGAGGAGGGGGTGGAGGGGGAGGAGGTGGAGGGAGAGGGAGGATGGAGAGGAGGTGGACGAGGAGTGCGGGGTGAGAAGGGAGAGGAGGTGGAGAAGGAGAGGAGATGGAGGTGGAGGGGTATGGAGTGATGGCAGGCGGGCATTGAAGCATTCGCGAGAGGAGAGAGGGGAGGTGCGATGGGATGATGGAGAGAGAGGGAGGATGAGCGGCTAGGGAGGGGAGGAGCGGAGGAGAATGAGGAGGGGATGGGAGGAGGGAGGAGAGATGGTGGAGGATGGGGAGAGAGGGCGAGGGAGGTGAGGTAGGAGTGGGAGATGGGGATGAGGATAGAGGATGTGAGGATGAGGCGTCGGAGGTGAGGCGGTCTCTGTATCATTTTCTGGCTTATCATTGCTCTTCTCTTCTGTTTATTTTTCTCTTCTTATCTTTCGTTTCTATCATCTATTCATTCTTCTAGCTTCTCTTTTTTTTCATTTCTTCTTATTCATTCTCTCTATTCATCTCTTCTTTTCTATCTTCTTCTTATCATTTTCTTCTTTTTTATTTCTTCTTATTCATTCTCTCTTATTCATTCTCTTCTTATTCATTTACTTCTTTTATTCATTTCTTTTTTTCATCTTTTCTATTCTATTTTCTTCTTATTCATGTTCTTCTTATTCATCATTCTTCTTTATCATTTTCTTTCTTATTCATCATTTCTTCTTATCATTCTCTCTTTGCATTTTCTTCTTATTCATTGTCCTCTTATTCATTTTCTTCTTATTCATCTTCTTCTTATTCATTTCGTCTTATCATTCTCCTTCTTATTCATTTCTTTGCATTTCTCTTTTTCATTTCTTCTTATTCATTATCTTCTTATTCATTTTCTTCTATTCTTCTTTATTTCGCTTCTTTTCATTTGCTTCTTATTCATTCTCTTCTTATTCCATTTTCTTCTTATTCTCTTCTTCTTATTCCTTTTTCATCTATTCATTCTCTTCTTATTCATTTCTCTTATTCATTCTCTTCTTATTCATTTTCTTCTTATTCTCTTCTTCTTTCCTTCTATTCATCTTCTTCTTATTTCATTTCTTCTTATTCATTCTCTTCTTTTCATTTTCTTTTTTCTTTCTTCTTTTCTTTTCTTCTTTCTTCTCTTCTTTTCTTCTCTTCTTTTCATTTTTCTTCTTTTCTTTCTTCTTCTTCTTTTCTTCTTTTTTCTTCTTTTCTTCTTTCTTTTCTTTTTCTTCTTATTCATTTTCTTCTTTTCATTCTTCTTTTCATTTTCTTCTTTCTTCTTTTCTTTCTTTTCTTTTCTTCTTTCTTTTCTTCTTTTCTTCTTTTCTTCTTTTTCTTTTCTTCTTTTTTTCTTCTTTTCTTTTCTTCTTTTCTTCTTTTCTTTCTTTTTCATTCTTTCTTCTTTTCTTTTCTTCTTATTTCTTTCTTCTTCTTTTCATTTTCTTTTTCTTATTCTTTTCTCTTTTCTTCTCTTCTTTTTCATTCTTTCTTTTCTTTCTCTTTTTCTTTTTCTTTTTTCTTTCTTCTTTCTCTTCTTTTTCATTTTCTTCTTTTTCATTCTCTTCTTATTCTTTTTCTTCTTTTCTTCTTCTTCTTTTTCTTCTTTTCTTCTTTCTTTTCTTCTTCTTCTTTTCTTTCTTCTTTTCTTCTTCTTCTTTCTTTTCTTTTCTTCTTCTTTTTCTTTTCTTCTTCTTTTCTCTTTCTTATTCTTTTCTTCTTTTTCATTCTTCTTCTTATTCTTCTCTTCTTTTCATTTTCTTCTTTTTCTTCTTCTTCTTTTTTCTTCTTCTTCTTTCTTTTTCTTCTTTTCTTTCTTTTTCTCTTCTTTTCTTCTTTTTCATTTTCTTCTTTTCATTTTTCTTCTTTCTTTTCTTCTTTTCTTCTTCTTTTCTTCTTCTTTTCTTTTCTTTCTCTTTTTTCTTTTCTTCTTTTCTTTTTCTTCTTTTCTTTCTTCTTTTCATTCTCTTCTTATTCTTTTCTTCTTATTCATTTCTTCTTCTTATTCATCTTTCTTCTTATTCATTTTCTTCTTATTCATTTTCTTCTTTTTCTCTTCTTCTTATTCATTCTTTCTTTCTTTCTCTTTTCTTTTCTTCTTTCTTTTCTTTCTTCTTCATTTCTCTTCTTCTTCATTTTTCTTTCTTCTTCATTCTCTTCTCTTCTTTCTTCTTCTTTTCATTTTCTTCTTTTCTTCTCTCTTTCTTTCTTCTTTTCTTTCTTCTTATTCATTCTCTTCTTTCTTCTTTCTTCTTTTCTTCTTTTCTTTTCTTTTCTTCATTCTTCTTTTCATTTTCTTCTTATTCATTCTCTCTTTTCTTTTCTTCTTATTCATCTTTCTTCTTATTCTTTTTCTTCTTATTCATTCTCTTTCTTTTCTTTTCTTCTTTTCATCTCTTTCTTCTCTTTTCTTCTTCTTATTCATTTCTTCTTTTCTTTCTCTTCTTATTCATTTTCTTCTTATTCATTCTCTTCTTATTCATTTCTTCGTTTTCTCTATTCATTTCTCTTCTATTCATTCTTCTTCTTTCATTCTCTTTCTTCATCTTCTTATTCTTCTCTCTTATTCATTTCTTTATTCATTCTTCTTCTTTCATTTCTTATCTTTCTTCTTCTTCATTTTCTTCTTCTTTCTTTCTTCTTATTCATCTTCCTTCTTTTCATTCTCTTCTTATTCATTTCTTCTTATTCAGCATTTCTTCTTATTCTTCTCTTCTTATTCATTCTTCTTATTCATTTTCTTCTTATTCATCTTTCTTCTTATTCATTCTCTTCTTATTCATCATTTCTTCTTATTCATTTTCTTCTTATTCATTCTCTTCTTATTCTTTTCTTCTTATTCATTCTCTTCTTATTCATTTTCTTCTGTATTCATGTCTTCTTTTCATTTTCTTCTTTCATTTTCTTCTTATTCTCATTTCTTCTTATTCATTTCTCTATCATCATGTCTCTTATTCATTTCTTATCATTCGTCTTTCTTTGCTTGCTCGTTCTCCTCCATCCCTCCAGCTCATCCATCCGTCTCGTCGCGCCCCAAAACCCGATAGTCAGCCTGCACAGATCATGTGCATCATGGCCATCTGGTCCCATAGCAATGACTCTGCCGCCATAGTAGCGCCCGACTACCAGCCCTGCACATAAACCGAGTATAATGAAAGCAAGATTCTGTGCGTCGTCGTTACAGGCACCAGGCGGCGACGAGAACCCCGACCGCCAGCACTCAGGTGACGGCGCAGGGAAAAAGCGCAGAGGGTAAATATTATATTGATACTAATATATAAAATATAAATATATAAATATATATAAGTATACTACTTAGAGTATCAGAATAATGGGTTTTAATATATTGGGGACAATTCATTTTGTGAAAGTGGCTCCAATTTAGAATAAAATAAATCAAACTAATAAGAAAGTGCAAACCTAATTTAACAAATGTATAATACACATAAAAATATAATAATAGTGTCATTGTGTACAGAGTAAATGAGTAAAGCAGTAATAGTTAAATATCAGGACTAGTACTTAAGAACTGCAGATTTGTATTAGTGAAGTAAATTCTTATCTCTGCCGATGCGTTTGATCAGATAATCGAGAAGAGGCGCAGAGACCGAATCAACAGCAGCCTGTCGGAGCTACGCAGACTGGTATCCCTCTGCCTCGTACAAGCAGTACTTAATACTTAAAAAAATATATACCATCATATACACGCAGAGGGGGAAAATACTCAGATCCTGTACTTCAGTTAAAGTAGAAGTACTCAGATCATGTACTTGAGTAAAAGTAAGAAGTACTCATATCTGGTACTTGAGTACAAGTAGAAGTACTCAGATCTTGTTCTTAGAGAAAAAGTAGAAGTACTCAGATCTGGACTTGAGTACAAGTAGAAGATACTCAGATCTGTACTTGAGTAAAAGTAGAAGTACTCAGATCTTGTACTTGAGTAAAAGTAGAAGTACTCAGATCTTGTACTTGAGTAAAAGTAGAAGTACACAGATCTTGTACTTGAGTAAAAGTAGAAGTACTCAGATCTGTACTTCAGTAAAAGTAGAAGTACTCAGATCTTGTACTTGAGTAAAAGTAGAAGTACTCAGATCTTGTACTTGAGTAAAAGTAGAAGTACTCAGATCTATACTTGAGTAAAAGTAGAAGTACTCAGATATTGTACTTGAGTAAAAGTAGAAGTACTCAGATCCTGTACTTCAGTAAAAGTAGAAGTACTCAGATCTTGTACTTGAGTAAAAGTAGAAGTACTCAGATCTGTACTTTCAGTAAAAGTAGAAGTACTCAGATCTTGTACTTGAGTAAAAGTAGAAGTACTCAGATCTTGTACTTGAGTAAAAGTAGAAGTACTCAGATCTTGTACTTCAGTAAAAGTAGAAGTACTCAGATCTGGTACTTGAGTAAAAGTAGAAGTACTCAGATCTGTACTTGAGTAAAAGTAGAAGTACTCAGATCTTGTACTTGAGTAAAAGTAGAAGTACTCAGATCTGTACTTGAGTAAAAGTAGAAGTACTCAGATCTTGTACTTGAGTAAAAGTAGAAGTACTCAGATCTGTACTTGAGTAAAAGTAGAAGTACTCAGATCTTGTACTTGAGTAAAAGTAGAAGTACTCAGATCTTGTACTTGAGTAAAAGTAGAAGTACTCAGATCTTGTACTTGAGTGAAAGTAGAAGTACTCAGATCTTGTACTTGAGTAAAAGTAGAAGTACTCAGATCTTGTACTTCAGTAAAAGTAGAAGTACTCAGATCTTGTACTTGAGTAAAAGTAGAAGTACTCAGATCTTGTACTTGAGTAAAAGTAGAAGTACTCAGATCTTGTACTTGAGTAAAAGTAGAAGTACTCAGATCTTGTACTTGAGTAAAGTAGAAGTACTCAGATCTGTACTTCAGTGAAAAGTAGAAGTACTCAGATCTGGTACTTGAGTAAAAGTAGAAGTACTCAGATCTTGTACTTGAGTAAAAGTAGAAGTACTCAGATCTAGTACTCAGAAAGTAGAAGTACTCAGATCTGTACTTGAGTAAAAGTAGAAGTACTCAGATCTTGTACTTGAGTAAAAGTAGAAGTACTCAGATCTTGTACTTGAGTAAAAAGTAGAAGTACTCAGATCTTGTACTCAGTGAAAGTAGAAGTACTCAGATCCTGTACTTCAGTGAAAAGTAGAAGTACTCAGATCTTGTACTTGAGTAAAAGTAGAAGTACTCAGATCTTGTACTTGAGTAAAAGTAGAAGTACTCAGATCTTATACTTGAGTAAAAGTAGAAGTACTCAAATATTGTACTCAGTAAAGTAGAAGTACTCAGATCTTGTACTTCAGTGAAAGTAGAAGTACTCAGATCTTGTACTTGAGTAAAAGTAGAAGTAACTCAGATCTGTACTTTCAGTGAAAGTAGAAGTACTCAGATCTTGTACTTGAGTAAAAGTAGAAGTACTCAGATCTTGTACTTGAGTAAAAGTAGAAGTACTCAGATCTGGTACTTCAGTGAAAGAAGAAGTACTCAGATCTGGTACTTCAGTAAAGTAGAAGTACTCAGATCCTGTACTTGAGTGAAAATAGAAGTACTCAGATCTTGTACTTTGAGTAAAAGTAGAAGTACTCAGATCCTGTACTTGAGTAAAAGTAGAAGTACTCAGATATTGTACTTGAGTAAAAGTAGAAGTACTCAGATCTGTACTCAGTGAAAGTAGAAGTACTCAGATCTTGTACTTGAGTAAAAGTAGAAGTACTCAGATCTGGTACTTCAGTGAAAGTAGAAGTACTCAGATCTGTACTCAGTAGAAAGTAGAAGTACTCAAATATGTACTCAGTGAAAGTAGAAGTACTCAGATCCTGTACTTCAGTGAAAGTAGAAGTACTCAGATCTTGTACTTGAGTAAAAGTAGAAGTACTCAGATCTTGTACTTGAGTAAAAGTAGAAGGACTCAGATCTTGTACTTGAGTAAAAGTAGAAGTACTCAAATATTGTACTTCAGTAGAAAGTAGAAGTACTCAGATCCTGTACTTCAGTGAAAGTAGAAGTACTCAGATCATGTACTTGAGTAAAAGAAGAAGTACTCAGATCTTGTACTTGAGTAAAAGACGAAGTATACTATTAGAGTCTGGTACTACCTATCCCTTAGCCTACCCACTGGCCCCACCAGAGATCACGCGGACCTGCCATCCCCAACACACGAAACCACCTCCCCCAACCCACCACCACCACATCACTCTCCATTACCAACATAGACCGACCCTGACCAAGCATCCACCTGACCAACCGATCCCCTCTCCTACCACCTTACGAATACCATCTACCCCTACTCCTATCCACCTCACCATACCAATCATACCCCCTAACCTGCGCTACAACCTCCGGCACAAGTCCAATGAGACCCCCTACTCCTACCACCTCAACTTTGACCAACCTAATCCCGCTTACTCCTACCAACCGCACAATACCAAAATCTACGACCTACGCCTAACCACACATGCCCCTCCACCGCACAGCCAACCTATCCCCTACCGACTCCTACCTCCTGCACATGTACCAACCTATCGCCTACACACTTACCACCTCACAGTACCCTACCTAGCCCTGACTCCCTACCACCCTAACATTTCACCAAAGCGATCCCTACCGCCGTACGCGGACCTCACAAGTGTACCCATATTAAGAACCTCCGTGAACCGTACACCCATCGCGCTGCCCTCTCAACCAGCCTCAGTACAAGTGCACCACAGCGCGGCATCAGTCCCCCCTCCGTTCCATGACCACTAAATGTGTACTCCAAACCCACTAAAACCCCCAGCCGCCCCTTCAAATCAACAGCCTCGGATAAACTAGTCATCTAACCATGGTAACCCCCACTGAGAGACCATAACCAACGAATACCCGTATCATACGTAAATCCATTAATAATCCCAACAATAAAGCCTCCGATACCAAATGCTGAGTATACTGATTAATACCTGAGACCGATGCAGTAATGATTCCCTATATAATCCCAACATATATCCACCTTACGCTTAAGCTTAGGAGACGAGAACGACATGTGACCCGTGCAGTAGAATCCATTATACCCGACATTAGCCACCATTAGCTAAGTCGGAGTGACATAAGACAAATTGACCTGTGGCAGAATTCCTTTATAGCCCAACAATTAGCCTCTTAAGCTTAGCTGTGTGACGATGAAGTTCATGTGACCGTGCAGTAGTTCCTATAGATAAGCCCAGCTGCCACAGATAGCCACCATTAGCTAATCGGAGGAGAAGCCGTAGAAGACTCAAGTGACCCAATGTGCTGAAGGGGTTTACCTTATAAACTATATTTTAATTGTAGGTGGGCATCGTGGTTTCCCGGCAAAGCGGGTCAACTTGGTGAAAATAGCACCACCTTCTTTAAACCAATGCTTACGTATGAGAGGTGAATGGCCCGTGAAAGTCAAAGTGACTTGCAGACGTATTACATCCACACAACAACAAACCACCAACCACAACGGGCACCGCAAACACCAACCCCGGGAGGGAGGATGAACAGAGAGAAAGATGAACTACAGCAACGGTCACATGACATCAACCGTCACCATCCCGCTAAGCTAAAAGGTTGCTAATATGGGTCCAAAAAGGAAGCTACAGCACTGGTCACATGACTTCAGCGTCACCACCGACCCACCGCTAATCTAAAGGTTGCTACTTGTTGGTCTAATCAATGAACTACACACGGACACCGACATTACTACACGTCAACACAACCGACGACGCTAAAATAACAGTAGGCTTTAAAAAAATATTAATTTTATTTGGCAATAAAGGAACTACACAGGTCACAATGACTTCACGTCACCACGCTAATAAGCAACAAAGGAGGCTAATGTCGGCTATACGGACCTACAGCAACGTTCACATGACTTACACGACACCAGCGCGCACCGCTAAAGGTCTTCATAATGATTGCACAACCGTCCCACCCTCCCCTGTACCCCTGCCAAACCACACACCAACCCCACCCCGCACGCTAAAGTATGCAAATATAGCTATATGGGGATTTAAATACCTAAAGGAGTAGCGTGATATATCTATGTTACAAATCAGAAAAAAAATCAAGCGATATCTTAGGATGCATCCTAATACACACATCAATCACACACAGAGGTTTATTACTAATTTAATTTTAATTATAACACCATTTTATAATTACAAAAAAGCACCACCGACACCTAACCTTAAATGATAAGGATATATCATTATTTGAATCTCATAAATAAATAAATGTAAACAAACATATACATAGTGAGGGATCTTTTATGGAGTAGCGCGATAGCAAAATGATTTTGGTATATGACTTAGGTATCTCTTACAAAGAACAAAGGACACCATCTCGCCTCGTACCCTAACAATAATATTATTTAATAACCATACTCACAAAACAAACACAACACACCCCCAACCCCCCCCCACCTCCCCCCCCCCCCCCCCCCCCCCCCCCCCCCCCCCCCCCCCCCCCCCCCCCCCCCCCTACCCCCCCTCCCCCCCCCACAAATTCCACCACATCCCCCACACTCACAGGACTCAGTCCCAGCAACCAATTCAGAATATCCACACACCAACCATCAGTCACATGATGATACACACCTCTGTGATCTCATCATCACTGCACTTCTCCTGCTTCACTCTGCTCTGCTGCTCAAAAACAGTCAAGGATCTCAGTCTCACTGCAGATCTCTCTCACTCTCTCTGCTGCTCTTCTCTCCCTCTCTGCTGCTCTTCATCACTCTATCTCTGTCTCTGCTCTCTTCTTCTTCTTGTCTCTGCTGTCTTCTGGCTGTCTCTCTCTTCTGCCTCTCTCCTGTCTCTCTCTCTCTCTCTGCTCTGGCCTCTGCTCTCTCTCTCGACCAGCTCTTCTCCTCTCTGGCTGTGTCCTCACTCTCTCTCCTGCTCTCTCAGCTGGGCCTTTCATTTCCTTCTTCTCCAGGTTTGAACTGGGATAAGGGAGGGTAGTAGAGGGCGGGCAGGGGAAGAGGCGGGGGGGGGGGCGGGGGGGCGGTTGGCGGGTGGCGATGTGGGGGGGAAGCAGGGGGGGAGGGGTTGACAGGCAGGGATGTTGAGGGGGGGGAGGGTGTGGGGTGGGTGGGGGGGAACGAGGAGTGTTGGGAAGACAGGGTCTGGCGTAAGCGAGGTCAAACACAATACATTAGCCTCTGTTAGCATAGCGGTGTGTGTGACGTCGACTAGTCATGTTCTCCTTACTGCTGTAGTTCCTGTTACTTTGGCATATACACATTTTAAGCTAAGGGGTGATTAGAGAGGGGGGTGGTTTGGGTGGTGGGAGGGGGTAAGGGGTATGGGGGGTGGGGGGGGGGGGTGGGGGGTTGGGAAGGAGATTTTTTTTTTTGCATTTTTTTTCATATTTAAAATTCCACAACTGAGTAACATCCTATATTATCTCTTTTCTTCTTATCTAAACTTTCACCAAAAAACACGAAGTACCAAGGATATCGAGTCCATCAAATCTATTCACTGAGAACAAACAGAACATCGTACTTACTTCTACTATCAACTGAAGTACCAGATCTGAGTACTTGCCTCAAAATTAAACTCAAGTACCAGACCGCAGAGTACTTCTACTTTTGTTCACTGAAGTACCAGAACTTACGCTTACTTCTAACTTTCCTCATGAAGCAAATCTGAAAGTAAAATGAAAAAATAAAAAATTATAAATAATACGTATGCGTCTGGGCAGGCAATAGGACGACACACGAAAGCAGGAGGGGGCTGGGGGGGGGGGAGGGGGGGCTGGGTGGGAGGGGCGGGATTGGGGTTGAGGGGGCCGGCGAGTCAGGGGCGAGTGGGAGGCGAGAGTTTTCTAGTTAGGGGGAGGGGAGGCGGGTCGGTTGAACTGGTCTAGGTGTGGTTAAAGACGGGGCTAGCAAGGAGGTTTGAGCCCGTTGTATCCTGCTGTTGCGTGTTGGGGGGTTGGGGTTTGTGGGGTTTGTGGGGGGTGGGGGGGGTGGTGTGGTGTGGGATAGTTTTGTTATGTGAGTTGGTGATGTGGGAGGAGTGGAGTAGGGATAGTTGGTATTTGTGAGGGGGTAGGTGTTTGATTATGGGTTGTTAATGTGAGAGTGTCTAGGAGGGATTAGGGAACACTTTTACAAAACTGAAGTAACCCAATCTGAGTTAGTCTATTTATTATTTTCTAAAGGATGGATTAGAGAGTTAGTTCTAAGAAATACTTTTTACTCAAGTAATAATCTGATACTCTTCTATATTCTTTCTACTCTTCTAAAATCTACTTTCAACAGAGTAAGTACCACCCCTGAGAACTTCGTACTCTTCACACATATATTACTACTTAACCGTTAACTCATACACCAGTAACAAACAACTCACAGAATCCACTAGACACTTCACATACCGGTACTATAACTAACATCATAACTCCCACCCCATCATAAACCCAACCGTATCACCCCCCCCCACCTTAACCCCCCCCCCCCCCCGCCCCTCATCAACAATTATTAGTAATAAACCAACGCAAAGAAGATAAAACCCCCCCCACACCCCCCACAACCCCCCCCACAAAAAAACACCCCCCCCCCCCCACAAGAGGAAAGAACATCTAAAAACACAATCCATAA
>CM070490.1:2583823-2611323 GCA_036324585.1 Champsocephalus esox
TACTTCTACTTTAACAAGACCTGAGTACTTCTACTTTATCAAGACCTGAGTACTTCTACTTTATCAAGACCTGAGTACTTCTACTTTATCAAGACCTGAGTACTTCTACTTTATCAAGACCTGAGTACTTCTACTTCATCAAGACCTGAGTACTTCTACTTTATCAAGACCTGAGTACTTCTACTTTATCAAGACCTGAGTACTTCTACTTTATCAAGACCTGAGTACTTCTACTTTATCAAGACCTGAGTACTTCTACTTTAACAAGACCTGAGTACTTCTACTTCTACTTTATCAAGACCTGAGTACTTCTACTTTATCAAGACCTGAGTACTTCTACTTTATCAAGACCTGAGTACTTCTACTTTATCAAGACCTGAGTACTTCTACTTTATCAAGACCTGAGTACTTCTACTTTAACAAGACCTGAGTACTTCTACTTTATCAAGACCTGAGTACTTCTACTTTAACAAGACCTGAGTACTTCTACTTTATCAAGACCTGAGTACTTCTACTTTATCAAGACCTGAGTACTTCTACTTTATCAAGACCTGAGTACTTCTACTTTATCAAGACCTGAGTACTTCTACTTTATCAAGACCTGAGTACTTCTACTTTATCAAGACCTGAGTACTTCTACTTTATCAAGACCTGAGTACTTCTACTTTATCAAGACCTGAGTACTTCTACTTTATCAAGACCTGAGTACTTCTACTTTATCAAGACCTGAGTACTTCTACTTTATCAAGACCTGAGTACTTCTACTTTATCAAGACCTGAGTACTTCTACTTTATCAAGACCTGAGTACTTCTACTTTATCAAGACCTGAGTACTTCTACTTTATCAAGACCTGAGTACTTCTACTTTATCAAGACCTGAGTACTTCTACTTTATCAAGACCTGAGTACTTCTACTTCATCAAGACCTGAGTACTTCTACTTCTACTTTATCAAGACCTGAGTACTTCTACTTTATCAGACCTGAGTACTTCTACTTTATCAAGACCTGAGTACTTCTACTTTATCAAGACCTGAGTACTTCTACTTATCAAGACCTGAGTACTTCTACTTTATCAAGACCTGAGTACTTCTACTTTATCAAGACCTGAGTACTTCTACTTTATCAAGACCTGAGTACTTCTACTTTATCAAGACCTGAGTACTTCTACTTTATCAAGACCTGAGTACTTCTACTTTATCAAGACCTGAGTACTTCTACTTTATCAAGACCTGAGTACTTCTACTTTATCAAGACCTGAGTACTTCTACTTTATCAAGACCTGAGTACTTCTACTTCTACTTTATCAAGACCTGAGTACTTCTACTTTATCAAGACCTGAGTACTTCTACTTTATCAAGACCTGAGTACTTCTACTTTATCAAGACCTGAGTACTTCTACTTTATCAAGACCTGAGTACTTCTACTTTATCAAGACCTGAGTACTTCTACTTTATCAAGACCTGAGTACTTCTACTTTATCAAGACCTGAGTACTTCTACTTTATCAAGACCTGAGTACTTCTACTTTATCAAGACCTGAGTACTTCTACTTTATCAAGACCTGAGTACTTCTACTTTATCAAGACCTGAGTACTTCTACTTTATCAAGACCTGAGTACTTCTACTTTATCAAGACCTGAGTACTTCTACTTTATACAAGACCTGAGTACTTCTACTTTATCAAGACCTGAGTACTTCTACTTTATCAAGACCTGAGTACTTCTACTTTATCAAGACCTGAGTACTTCTACTTTATCAAGACCTGAGTACTTCTACTTTATCAAGACCTGAGTACTTCTACTTTATCAAGACCTGAGTACTTCTACTTTATCAAGACCTGAGTACTTCTACTTTATCAAGACCTGAGTACTTCTACTTTACAAGACCTGAGTACTTCTACTTTATCAAGACCTGAGTACTTCTACTTTATCAAGACCTGAGTACTTCTACTTTACTTTACAAGACCTGAGTACTTCTACTACTTTATCAAGACCTGAGTACTTCTACTTCTACTTTATCAAGACCTGAGTACTTCTACTTTATCAAGACCTGAGTACTTCTACTTTATCAAGACCTGAGTACTTCTACTTTATCAAGACCTGAGTACTTCTACTTTATCAAGACCTGAGTACTTCTACTTTATCAAGACCTGAGTACTTCTACTTTATCAAGACCTGAGTACTTCTACTTTATCAAGACCTGAGTACTTCTACTTTATCAAGACCTGAGTACTTCTACTTTATCAAGACCTGAGTACTTCTACTTTATCAAGACCTGAGTACTTCTACTTTATCAAGACCTGAGTACTTCTACTTTATCAAGACCTGAGTACTTCTACTTTAACAAGACCTGAGTACTTCTACTTTATCAAGACCTGAGTACTTCTACTTTATCAAGACCTGAGTACTTCTACTTTATCAAGACCTGAGTACTTCTACTTTATCAAGACCTGAGTACTTCTACTTTATCAAGACCTGAGTACTTCTACTTTATCAAGACCTGAGTACTTCTACTTTATCAAGACCTGAGTACTTCTACTTTAACAAGACCTGAGTACTTCTACTTTATCAAGACCTGAGTACTTCTACTTTATCAAGACCTGAGTACTTCTACTTTATCAAGACCTGAGTACTTCTACTTTATCAAGACCTGAGTACTTCTACTTTATCAAGACCTGAGTACTTCTACTTTATCAAGACCTGAGTACTTCTACTTTATCAAGACCTGAGTACTTCTACTTTATCAAGACCTGAGTACTTCTACTTTATCAAGACCTGAGTACTTCTACTTTATCAAGACCTGAGTACTTCTACTTTATCAAGACCTGAGTACTTCTACTTTACTATCAAGACCTGAGTACTTCTACTTTATCAAGACCTGAGTACTTCTACTTTATCAAGACCTGAGTACTTCTACTTTATCAAGACCTGAGTACTTCTACTTTACAAGACTGAGTACTTCTACTTTATCAAGACCTGAGTACTTCTACTTTATCAAGACCTGAGTACTTCTACTTTATCAAGACCTGAGTACTTCTACTTTATCAAGACCTGAGTACTTCTACTTTATCAAGACCTGAGTACTTCTACTTTATCAAGACCTGAGTACTTCTACTTTATCAAGACCTGAGTACTTCTACTTTATCAAGACCTGAGTACTTCTACTTTATCAAGACCTGAGTACTTCTACTTTATCAAGACCTGAGTACTTCTACTTTATCAAGACCTGAGTACTTCTACTTTATCAAGACCTGAGTACTTCTACTTTATCAAGACCTGAGTACTTCTACTTCTTATCAAGACCTGAGTACTTCTACTTTATCAAGACCTGAGTACTTCTACTTTATCAAGACCTGAGTACTTCTACTTTATCAAGACCTGAGTACTTCTACTTTATCAAGACCTGAGTACTTCTACTTTATCAAGACCTGAGTACTTCTACTTTATCAAGACCTGAGTACTTCTACTTTATCAAGACCTGAGTACTTCTACTTTATCAAGACCTGAGTACTTCTACTTTATCAAGACCTGAGTACTTCTACTTTATCAAGACCTGAGTACTTCTACTTTATCAAGACCTGAGTACTTCTACTTTATCAAGACCTGAGTACTTCTACTTTATCAAGACCTGAGTACTTCTACTTTATCAAGACCTGAGTACTTCTACTTTATCAAGACCTGAGTACTTCTACTTTATCAAGACCTGAGTACTTCTACTTTATCAAGACCTGAGTACTTCTACTTCTACTTTATCAAGACCTGAGTACTTCTACTTTATCAAGACCTGAGTACTTCTACTTTATCAAGACCTGAGTACTTCTACTTTATCAAGACCTGAGTACTTCTACTTTATCAAGACC
Organism: Champsocephalus esox; assembly: GCA_036324585.1. Taxonomy (NCBI): domain Eukaryota; kingdom Metazoa; phylum Chordata; class Actinopteri; order Perciformes; family Channichthyidae; genus Champsocephalus; species Champsocephalus esox. Next base: position 2,587,683 of record CM070490.1, read on the forward strand.
TGAGTACTTCTACTTTATCAAGACCTGAGTACTTCTACTTTATCAAGACCTGAGTACTTCTACTTTATCAAGACCTGAGTACTTCTACTTTATCAAGACCTGAGTACTTCTACTTTATCAAGACCTGAGTACTTCTACTTTATCAAGACCTGAGTACTTCTACTTTATCAAGACCTGAGTACTTCTACTTTATCAAGACCTGAGTACTTCTACTTTATCAAGACCTGAGTACTTCTACTTTATCAAGACCTGAGTACTTCTACTTTATCAAGACCTGAGTACTTCTACTTTATCAAGACCTGAGTACTTCTACTTTATCAAGACCTGAGTACTTCTACTTTATCAAGACCTGAGTACTTCTACTTTATCAAGACCTGAGTACTACTTCTACTTTATCAAGACCTGAGTACTTCTACTTCTACTTTATCAAGACCTGAGTACTTCTACTTCTACTTTATCAAGACCTGAGTACTTCTACTTTATCAAGACCTGAGTACTTCTACTTTATCAAGACCTGAGTACTTCTACTTTATCAAGACCTGAGTACTTCTACTTTATCAAGACCTGAGTACTTCTACTTTATCAAGACCTGAGTACTTCTACTTTATCAAGACCTGAGTACTTCTACTTTATCAAGACCTGAGTACTTCTACTTTATCAAGACCTGAGTACTTCTACTTTATCAAGACCTGAGTACTTCTACTTTATCAAGACCTGAGTACTTCTACTTTATCAAGACCTGAGTACTTCTACTTTATCAAGACCTGAGTACTTCTACTTTATCAAGACCTGAGTACTTCTACTTCTATTATCAAGACCTGAGTACTTCTACTTTATCAAGACCTGAGTACTTCTACTTTATCAAGACCTGAGTACTTCTACTTTATCAAGACCTGAGTACTTCTACTCTACTTTATCAAGACCTGAGTACTTCTACTTTATCAAGACCTGAGTACTTCTACTTTATCAAGACCTGAGTACTTCTACTTTATCAAGACCTGAGTACTTCTACTTTATCAAGACCTGAGTACTTCTACTTTACTATCAAGACCTGAGTACTTCTACTTTATCAAGACCTGAGTACTTCTACTTTATCAAGACCTGAGTACTTCTACTTCTATCAAGACCTGAGTACTTCTACTTTATCAAGACCTGAGTACTTCTACTTTATCAAGACCTGAGTACTTCTACTTTATCAAGACCTGAGTACTTCTACTTTATCAAGACCTGAGTACTTCTACTTTATCAAGACCTGAGTACTTCTACTTCTACTTTATCAAGACCTGAGTACTTCTACTTTATCAAGACCTGAGTACTTCTACTTTATCAAGACCTGAGTACTTCTACTTTATCAAGACCTGAGTACTTCTACTTTATCAAGACCTGAGTACTTCTACTTTATCAAGACCTGAGTACTTCTACTTTATCAAGACCTGAGTACTTCTACTTTATCAAGACCTGAGTACTTCTACTTTATCAAGACCTGAGTACTTCTACTTTATCAAGACCTGAGTACTTCTACTTTATCAAGACCTGAGTACTTCTACTTTATCAAGACCTGAGTACTTCTACTTTATCAAGACCTGAGTACTTCTACTTTAACAAGACCTGAGTACTTCTACTTTATCAAGACCTGAGTACTTCTACTTTATCAAGACCTGAGTACTTCTACTTTATCAAGACCTGAGTACTTCTACTTTATCAAGACCTGAGTACTTCTACTTTATCAAGACCTGAGTACTTCTACTTTATCAAGACCTGAGTACTTCTACTTTATCAAGACCTGAGTACTTCTACTTTATCAAGACCTGAGTACTTCTACTTTATCAAGACCTGAGTACTTCTACTTTATCAAGACCTGAGTACTTCTACTTTATCAAGACCTGAGTACTTCTACTTTATCAAGACCTGAGTACTTCTACTTTATCAAGACCTGAGTACTTCTACTTCATCAAGACCTGAGTACTTCTACTTTATCAAGACCTGAGTACTTCTACTTTATCAAGACCTGAGTACTTCTACTTTATCAAGACCTGAGTACTTCTACTTTATCAAGACCTGAGTACTTCTACTTTATCAAGACCTGAGTACTTCTACTTTATCAAGACCTGAGTACTTCTACTTCATCAAGACCTGAGTACTTCTACTTTATCAAGACCTGAGTACTTCTACTTTATCAAGACCTGAGTACTTCTACTTTATCAAGACCTGAGTACTTCTACTTTATCAAGACCTGAGTACTTCTACTTTATCAAGACCTGAGTACTTCTACTTTAACAAGACCTGAGTACTTCTACTTTATCAAGACCTGAGTACTTCTACTTTATCAAGACCTGAGTACTTCTACTTTACATCAAGACCTGAGTACTTCTACTTTATCAAGACCTGAGTACTTCTACTTTATCAAGACCTGAGTACTTCTACTTTATCAAGACCTGAGTACTTCTACTTTATCAAGACCTGAGTACTTCTACTTTATCAAGACCTGAGTACTTCTACTTTATCAAGACCTGAGTACTTCTACTTTATCAAGACCTGAGTACTTCTACTTTATCAAGACCTGAGTACTTCTACTTTATCAAGACCTGAGTACTTCTACTTTATCAAGACCTGAGTACTTCTACTTTATCAAGACCTGAGTACTTCTACTTTATCAAGACCTGAGTACTTCTACTTTATCAAGACCTGAGTACTTCTACTTTATCAAGACCTGAGTACTTCTACTTTATCAAGACCTGAGTACTTCTACTTTATCAAGACCTGAGTACTTCTACTTTATCAAGACCTGAGTACTTCTACTTTATCAAGACCTGAGTACTTCTACTTTATCAAGACCTGAGTACTTCTACTTTATCAAGACCTGAGTACTTCTACTTTATCAAGACCTGAGTACTTCTACTTTATCAAGACCTGAGTACTTCTACTTTATCAAGACCTGAGTACTTCTACTTTATCAAGACCTGAGTACTTCTACTTTATCAAGACCTGAGTACTTCTACTTTATCAAGACCTGAGTACTTCTACTTTATCAAGACCTGAGTACTTCTACTTTATCAAGACCTGAGTACTTCTACTTCTACTTTATCAAGACCTGAGTACTTCTACTTTATCAAGACCTGAGTACTTCTACTTTATCAAGACCTGAGTACTTCTACTTTATCAAGACCTGAGTACTTCTACTTTATCAAGACCTGAGTACTTCTACTTCTATTTATCAAGACCTGAGTACTTCTACTTTATCAAGACCTGAGTACTTCTACTTTATCAAGACCTGAGTACTTCTACTTTATCAAGACCTGAGTACTTCTACTTTATCAAGACCTGAGTACTTCTACTTTATCAAGACCTGAGTACTTCTACTTTATCAAGACCTGAGTACTTCTACTTTATCAAGACCTGAGTACTTCTACTTTATCAAGACCTGAGTACTTCTACTTTATCAAGACCTGAGTACTTCTACTTTATCAAGACCTGAGTACTTCTACTTTATCAAGACCTGAGTACTTCTACTTTATCAAGACCTGAGTACTTCTACTTTATCAAGACCTGAGTACTTCTACTTTATCAAGACCTGAGTACTTCTACTTTATCAAGACCTGAGTACTTCTACTTCTACTTTATCAAGACCTGAGTACTTCTACTTTATCAAGACCTGAGTACTTCTACTTTAACAAGACCTGAGTACTTCTACTTTATCAAGACCTGAGTACTTCTACTTTATCAAGACCTGAGTACTTCTACTTTATCAAGACCTGAGTACTTCTACTTTATCAAGACCTGAGTACTTCTACTTTATCAAGACCTGAGTACTTCTACTTTATCAAGACCTGAGTACTTCTACTTCATCAAGACCTGAGTACTTCTACTTTATCAAGACCTGAGTACTTCTACTTTATCAAGACCTGAGTACTTCTACTTTATCAAGACCTGAGTACTTCTACTTTATCAAGACCTGAGTACTTCTACTTTATCAAGACCTGAGTACTTCTACTTTATCAAGACCTGAGTACTTCTACTTTATCAAGACCTGAGTACTTCTACTTTATCAAGACCTGAGTACTTCTACTTTATCAAGACCTGAGTACTTCTACTTTAACAAGACCTGAGTACTTCTACTTTATCAAGACCTGAGTACTTCTACTTTACTTTATCAAGACCTGAGTACTTCTACTTTATCAAGACCTGAGTACTTCTACTTTATCAAGACCTGAGTACTTCTACTTTATCAAGACCTGAGTACTTCTACTTTATCAAGACCTGAGTACTTCTACTTTATCAAGACCTGAGTACTTCTACTTTATCAAGACCTGAGTACTTCTACTTTATCAAGACCTGAGTACTTCTACTTTATCAAGACCTGAGTACTTCTACTTTATCAAGACCTGAGTACTTCTACTTTATCAAGACCTGAGTACTTCTACTTTATCAAGACCTGAGTACTTCTACTTTATCAAGACCTGAGTACTTCTACTTTATCAAGACCTGAGTACTTCTACTTTAACAAGACCTGAGTACTTCTACTTTAACAAGACCTGAGTACTTCTACTTTATCAAGACCTGAGTACTTCTACTTTATCAAGACCTGAGTACTTCTACTTTATCAAGACCTGAGTACTTCTACTTTATCAAGACCTGAGTACTTCTACTTTATCAAGACCTGAGTACTTCTACTTCATCAAGACCTGAGTACTTCTACTTTATCAAGACCTGAGTACTTCTACTTTATCAAGACCTGAGTACTTCTACTTTATCAAGACCTGAGTACTTCTACTTTATCAAGACCTGAGTACTTCTACTTTATCAAGACCTGAGTACTTCTACTTTATCAAGACCTGAGTACTTCTACTTTATCAAGACCTGAGTACTTCTACTTTATCAAGACCTGAGTACTTCTACTTTATCAAGACCTGAGTACTTCTACTTTAACAAGACCTGAGTACTTCTACTTTATCAAGACCTGAGTACTTCTACTTTATCAAGACCTGAGTACTTCTACTTTATCAAGACCTGAGTACTTCTACTTTATCAAGACCTGAGTACTTCTACTTTATCAAGACCTGAGTACTTCTACTTTATCAAGACCTGAGTACTTCTACTTCATCAAGACCTGAGTACTTCTACTTATCAAGACCTGAGTACTTCTACTTCATCAAGACCTGAGTACTTCTACTTCATCAAGACCTGAGTACTTCTACTTTATCAAGACCTGAGTACTTCTACTTTATCAAGACCTGAGTACTTCTACTTTATCAAGACCTGAGTACTTCTACTTTATCAAGACCTGAGTACTTCTACTTTATCAAGACCTGAGTACTTCTACTTTATCAAGACCTGAGTACTTCTACTTTATCAAGACCTGAGTACTTCTACTTTATCAAGACCTGAGTACTTCTACTTTATCAAGACCTGAGTACTTCTACTTCTACTTTATCAAGACCTGAGTACTTCTACTTTATCAAGACCTGAGTACTTCTACTTTAACAAGACCTGAGTACTTCTACTTTATCAAGACCTGAGTACTTCTACTTTATCAAGACCTGAGTACTTCTACTTTACATCAAGACCTGAGTACTTCTACTTTATCAAGACCTGAGTACTTCTACTTCATCAAGACCTGAGTACTTCTACTTTATCAAGACCTGAGTACTTCTACTTTATCAAGACTGAGTACTTCTACTTATCAAGACATGAGTACTTCTACTTTCATCAAGACCTGAGTACTTCTACTTTATCAAGACCTGAGTACTTCTACTTTATCAAGACCTGAGTACTTCTACTTTATCAAGACCTGAGTACTTCTACTTTATCAAGACCTGAGTACTTCTACTTTATCAAGACCGAGTACTTCTACTTAACAAGACCTGAGTACTTCTACTTTATCAAGACCTGAGTACTTCTACTTTATCAAGACCTGAGTACTTCTACTTTAACAAGACCTGAGTACTTCTACTTCTACTTTATCAAGACCTGAGTACTTCTACTTTATCAAGACCTGAGTACTTCTACTTTAACAAGACCTGAGTACTTCTACTTTATCAAGACCTGAGTACTTCTACTTTATCAAGACCTGAGTACTTCTACTTTATCAAGACCTGAGTACTTCTACTTTATCAAGACCTGAGTACTTCTACTTTATCAAGACCTGAGTACTTCTACTTCTACTTTATCAAGACCTGAGTACTTCTACTTCATCAAGACCTGAGTACTTCTACTTTATCAAGACCTGAGTACTCTACTTATCAAGACCTGAGTACTTCTACTTTATCAAGACCTGAGTACTTCTACTTCATCAAGACCTGAGTACTTCTACTTTATCAAGACCTGAGTACTTCTACTTTATCAAGACCTGAGTACTTCTACTTTATCAAGACCTGAGTACTTCTACTTTATCAAGACCTGAGTACTTCTACTTTATCAAGACCTGAGTACTTCTACTTTAACAAGACCTGAGTACTTCTACTTTATCAAGACCTGAGTACTTCTACTTCTACTTTATCAAGACCTGAGTACTTCTACTTTATCAAGACCTGAGTACTTCTACTTTATCAAGACCTGAGTACTTCTACTTTATCAAGACCTGAGTACTTCTACTTTATCAAGACCTGAGTACTTCTACTTTATCAAGACCTGAGTACTTCTACTTTATCAAGACCTGAGTACTTCTACTTTATCAAGACCTGAGTACTTCTACTTTATCAAGACCTGAGTACTTCTACTTTAACAAGACCTGAGTACTTCTACTTTAACAAGACCTGAGTACTTCTACTTTATCAAGACCTGAGTACTTCTACTTTATCAAGACCTGAGTACTTCTACTTTATCAAGACCTGAGTACTTCTACTTTAACAAGACCTGAGTACTTCTACTTTATCAAGACCTGAGTACTTCTACTTTATCAAGACCTGAGTACTTCTACTTTATCAAGACCTGAGTACTTCTACTTCATCAAGACCTGAGTACTTCTACTTTATCAAGACCTGAGTACTTCTACTTTATCAAGACCTGAGTACTTCTACTTTATCAAGACTGAGTACTTCTACTTTATCAAGACCTGAGTACTTCTACTTTAACAAGACCTGAGTACTTCTACTTTATCAAGACCTGAGTACTTCTACTTTATCAAGACCTGAGTACTTCTACTTTATCAAGACCTGAGTACTTCTACTTTATCAAGACCTGAGTACTTCTACTTTATCAAGACCTGAGTACTTCTACTTTATCAAGACCTGAGTACTTCTACTTTATCAAGACCTGAGTACTTCTACTTTATCAAGACCTGAGTACTTCTACTTTATCAAGACCTGAGTACTTCTACTTTATCAAGACCTGAGTACTTCTACTTTAACAAGACCTGAGTACTTCTACTTTATCAAGACCTGAGTACTTCTACTTTATCAAGACCTGAGTACTTCTACTTTATCAAGACCTGAGTACTTCTACTTTATCAAGACCTGAGTACTTCTACTTTATCAAGACCTGAGTACTTCTACTTTATCAAGACCTGAGTACTTCTACTTTATCAAGACCTGAGTACTTCTACTTTATCAAGACCTGAGTACTTCTACTTTATCAAGACCTGAGTACTTCTACTTTAACAAGACCTGAGTACTTCTACTTTAACAAGACCTGAGTACTTCTACTTTATCAAGACCTGAGTACTTCTACTTTATCAAGACCTGAGTACTTCTACTTTACAAGACCTGAGTACTTCTACTTTATCAAGACCTGAGTACTTCTACTTTATCAAGACCTGAGTACTTCTACTTTATCAAGACCTGAGTACTTCTACTTCATCAAGACCTGAGTACTTCTACTTCATCAAGACCTGAGTACTTCTACTTTATCAAGACCTGAGTACTTCTACTTCATCAAGACCTGAGTACTTCTACTTTATCAAGACCTGAGTACTTCTACTTTAACAAGACCTGAGTACTTCTACTTTATCAAGACCTGAGTACTTCTACTTTATCAAGACCTGAGTACTTCTACTTTATCAAGACCTGAGTACTTCTACTTTATCAAGACCTGAGTACTTCTACTTTATCAAGACCTGAGTACTTCTACTTTATCAAGACCTGAGTACTTCTACTTTATCAAGACCTGAGTACTTCTACTTTATCAAGACCTGAGTACTTCTACTTTATCAAGACCTGAGTACTTCTACTTTATCAAGACCTGAGTACTTCTACTTTAACAAGACCTGAGTACTTCTACTTTATCAAGACCTGAGTACTTCTACTTCTACTTTATCAAGACCTGAGTACTTCTACTTTATCAAGACTGAGTACTTCTACTTCATCAAGACATGAGTACTTCTACTTTATCAAGACCTGAGTACTTCTACTTCATCAAGACCTGAGTACTTCTACTTCATCAAGACCTGAGTACTTCTACTTCATCAAGACCTGAGTACTTCTACTTTATCAAGACCTGAGTACTTCTACTTTATCAAGACCTGAGTACTTCTACTTTATCAAGACCTGAGTACTTCTACTTTATCAAGACCTGAGTACTTCTACTTTATCAAGACCCGAGTACTTCTACTTACAAGACCTGAGTACTTCTACTTTATCAAGACCTGAGTACTTCTACTTTAACAAGACCTGAGTACTTCTACTTTATCAAGACCTGAGTACTTCTACTTTATCAAGACCTGAGTACTTCTACTTTATCAAGACCTGAGTACTTCTACTTTATCAAGACCTGAGTACTTCTACTTTATCAAGACCTGAGTACTTCTACTTCATCAAGACCGGAGTACTTCTACTTTATCAAGACCTGAGTACTTCTACTTTATCAAGACCTGAGTACTTCTACTTCATCAAGACCTGAGTACTTCTACTTCTACTTTATCAAGACCTGAGTACTTCTACTTCATCAAGACCTGAGTACTTCTACTTTATCAAGACCTGAGTACTTCTACTTCATCAAGACCTGAGTACTTCTACTTCATCAAGACCTGAGTACTTCTACTTCATCAAGACCTGAGTACTTCTACTTTATCAAGACCTGAGTACTTCTACTTTATCAAGACCTGAGTACTTCTACTTTATCAAGACCTGAGTACTTCTACTTTATCAAGACATGAGTACTTCTACTTTAACAAGACCTGAGTACTTCTACTTTACAAGACCTGAGTACTTCTACTTTATCAAGACCTGAGTACTTCTACTTCTACTTTATCAAGACCTGAGTACTTCTACTTTATCAAGACCTGAGTACTTCTACTTTATCAAGACCTGAGTACTTCTACTTTATCAAGACCTGAGTACTTCTACTTTATCAAGACCTGAGTACTTCTACTTTATCAAGACCTGAGTACTTCTACTTTAACAAGACCTGAGTACTTCTACTTTATCAAGACCTGAGTACTTCTACTTTATCAAGACCTGAGTACTTCTACTTTATCAAGACATGAGTACTTCTACTTTAACAAGACCTGAGTACTTCTACTTTAACAAGACCTGAGTACTTCTACTTTATCAAGACCTGAGTACTTCTACTTTAACAAGACCTGAGTACTTCTACTTTAACAAGACCTGAGTACTTCTACTTTAACAAGACCTGAGTACTTCTACTTTATCAAGACCTGAGTACTTCTACTTTATCAAGACCTGAGTACTTCTACTTTATCAAGACATGAGTACTTCTACTTCATCAAGACCTGAGTACTTCTACTTCATCAAGACATGAGTACTTCTACTTCATCAAGACCTGAGTACTTCTACTTTATCAAGACCTGAGTACTTCTACTTTATCAAGACCTGAGTACTTCTACTTTAACAAGACCTGAGTACTTCTACTTTATCAAGACCTGAGTACTTCTACTTTATCAAGACCTGAGTACTTCTACTTTATCAAGACCTGAGTACTTCTACTTTAACAAGACCTGAGTACTTCTACTTTATCAAGACCTGAGTACTTCTACTTTAACAAGACCTGAGTACTTCTACTTTAACAAGACCTGAGTACTTCTACTTTATCAAGACCTGAGTACTTCTACTTTATCAAGACCTGAGTACTTCTACTTTAACAAGACCTGAGTACTTCTACTTTATCAAGACCTGAGTACTTCTACTTTATCAAGACCTGAGTACTTCTACTTTATCAAGACCTGAGTACTTCTACTTTATCAAGACCTGAGTACTTCTACTTCATCAAGACCTGAGTACTTCTACTTCATCAAGACTGAGTACTTCTACTTCATCAAGACCTGAGTACTTCTACTTTATCAAGACCTGAGTACTTCTACTTTAACAAGACCTGAGTACTTCTACTTTATCAAGACCTGAGTACTTCTACTTTATCAAGACCTGAGTACTTCTACTTTATCAAGACCTGAGTACTTCTACTTTATCAAGACCTGAGTACTTCTACTTTATCAAGACCTGAGTACTTCTACTTTAACAAGACCTGAGTACTTCTACTTTAACAAGACCTGAGTACTACTTCTACTTTATCAAGACCTGAGTACTTCTACTTTATCAAGACCTGAGTACTTCTACTTTAACAAGACCTGAGTACTTCTACTTTAACAAGACCTGAGTACTTCTACTTTATCAAGACCTGAGTACTTCTACTTACTTATCAAGACCTGAGTACTTCTACTTCATCAAGACCTGAGTACTTCTACTTCATCAAGACCTGAGTACTTCTACTTTATCAAGACCTGAGTACTTCTACTTCATCAAGACCTGAGTACTTCTACTTCATCAAGACCTGAGTACTTCTACTTCATCAAGACCTGAGTACTTCTACTTTATCAAGACCTGAGTACTTCTACTTTATCAAGACCTGAGTACTTCTACTTTATCAAGACCTGAGTACTTCTACTTTATCAAGACCTGAGTACTTCTACTTTATCAAGACCTGAGTACTTCTACTTTAACAAGACCTGAGTACTTCTACTTTATCAAGACCTGAGTACTTCTACTTTAACAAGACCTGAGTACTTCTACTTTAACAAGACCTGAGTACTTCTACTTTACTTTATCAAGACCTGAGTACTTCTACTTTATCAAGACCTGAGTACTTCTACTTTATCAAGACCTGAGTACTTCTACTTTATCAAGACCTGAGTACTTCTACTTCATCAAGACCTGAGTACTTCTACTTCTACTTTATCAAGACCTGAGTACTTCTACTTTATCAAGACCTGAGTACTTCTACTTCATCAAGACATGAGTACTTCTACTTCTACTTTATCAAGACCTGAGTACTTCTACTTCATCAAGACCTGAGTACTTCTACTTTATCAAGACCTGAGTACTTCTACTTCATCAAGACCTGAGTACTTCTACTTCATCAAGACCTGAGTACTTCTACTTCATCAAGACCTGAGTACTTCTACTTTATCAAGACCTGAGTACTTCTACTTTATCAAGACCTGAGTACTTCTACTTTATCAAGACCTGAGTACTTCTACTTTATCAAGACCTGAGTACTTCTACTTTATCAAGACCTGAGTACTTCTACTTTAACAAGACCTGAGTACTTCTACTTTATCAAGACCTGAGTACTTCTACTTCTATACAAGACCTGAGTACTTCTACTTTATCAAGACCTGAGTACTTCTACTTTATCAAGACCTGAGTACTTCTACTTTATCAAGACCTGAGTACTTCTACTTTATCAAGACCTGAGTACTTCTACTTTAACAAGACCTGAGTACTTCTACTTTATCAAGACCTGAGTACTTCTACTTTATCAAGACCTGAGTACTTCTACTTTATCAAGACCTGAGTACTTCTACTTTAACAAGACCTGAGTACTTCTACTTTATCAAGACCTGAGTACTTCTACTTTATCAAGACCTGAGTACTTCTACTTTATCAAGACCCTGAGTACTTCTACTTTAACAAGACCTGAGTACTTCTACTTTAACAAGACCTGAGTACTTCTACTTTATCAAGACCTGAGTACTTCTACTTTATCAAGACCTGAGTACTTCTACTTTATCAAGACATGAGTACTTCTACTTCATCAAGACCTGAGTACTTCTACTTCATCAAGACATGAGTACTTCTACTTCATCAAGACATGAGTACTTCTACTTCATCAAGACATGAGTACTTCTACTTTATCAAGACCTGAGTACTTCTACTTTAACAAGACCTGAGTACTTCTACTTTATCAAGACCTGAGTACTTCTACTTTATCAAGACCTGAGTACTTCTACTTTATCAAGACCTGAGTACTTCTACTTTAACAAGACCTGAGTACTTCTACTTTATCAAGACCTGAGTACTTCTACTTTAACAAGACCTGAGTACTTCTACTTTAACAAGACCTGAGTACTTCTACTTCTACTTTATCAAGACCTGAGTACTTCTACTTTATCAAGACCTGAGTACTTCTACTTTATCAAGACCTGAGTACTTCTACTTTAACAAGACATGAGTACTTCTACTTTATCAAGACCTGAGTACTTCTACTTCTACTTCATCAAGACATGAGTACTTCTACTTCATCAAGACATGAGTACTTCTACTTCATCAAGACATGAGTACTTCTACTTTATCAAGACCTGAGTACTTCTACTTCATCAAGACATGAGTACTTCTACTTTATCAAGACATGAGTACTTCTACTTCATCAAGACATGAGTACTTCTACTTTATCAAGACCTGAGTACTTCTACTTTAACAAGACCTGAGTACTTCTACTTTATCAAGACCTGAGTACTTCTACTTTAACAAGACCTGAGTACTTCTACTTTATCAAGACCCTGAGTACTTCTACTTTAACAAGACCTGAGTACTTCTACTTTATCAAGACCTGAGTACTTCTACTTTAACAAGACCTGAGTACTTCTACTTTAACAAGACCTGAGTACTTCTACTTCTACTTTATCAAGACCTGAGTACTTCTACTTTATCAAGACCTGAGTACTTCTACTTTAACAAGACCTGAGTACTTCTACTTTATCAAGACCTGAGTACTTCTACTTCATCAAGACCGGAGTACTTCTACTTCTACTTTATCAAGACCTGAGTACTTCTACTTTATCAAGACCTGAGTACTTCTACTTCACAAGACATGAGTACTTCTACTTACTTTATCAAGACCTGAGTACTTCTACTTCATCAAGACCTGAGTACTTCTACCTCTCTGGAGAAATACAGTACACATTTCAATCATAACCGTAACGCTCTGTATTGTACCTATGGCTGTCCTCGTGAGTCCTGCAGTGTAAGGTATGTATTGTGTTCTTCGTGTTGTATGTGTACTGCCTGGTAGTTGTATGTTGTCCTATATAACCGTGTTCTTCGTGTTGTATGTGTACTGCCTGGTAGTTGTATGTTGTCCTATATAACCGTGTTCTTCGTGTTGTATGTGTACTGCCTGGTAGTTGTATGTTGTCCTATATAACCGTGTTCTTCGTGTTGTATGTGTACTGCCTGGTAGTTGTATGTTGTCCTATATAACCGTGTTCTTCGTGTTGTATGTGTACTGCCTGGTAGTTGTATGTTGTCCTGTATAAACCGTGTTCTTCGTGTTGTATGTGTACTGCCTGGTAGTTGTATGTTGTCCTATATAACCGTGTTCTTCGTGTTGTATGTGTACTGCCTGGTAGTTGTATGTTGTCCTATATAACCGTGTTCTTCGTGTTGTATGTGTACTGCCTGGTAGTTGTATGTTGTCCTATATAACCGTGTTCTTCGTGTTGTATGTGTACTGCCTGGTAGTTGTATGTTGTCCTTTATAACCGTGTTCTTGTAATTGTCACTATTTTGCACTCTCTGGTCATTATCATATTAGGCTTTACAAATAGATCTTGAATTGATTTATAACAACAAATAACCAGAGGTTAACGTTACGAATCGACACAAACATCCGTTAATATCTTGTCACGGTACTCACCGATCCAAACGTCACGTAGAACCGTTAAAACGGTTCATAAATCCTTAGCAAGTGGACGTTTTGTCGACTTTTCGGGCAGGTTTTCTCCATGGATGTATCAGGAGAAATTCAAAAAACCTACTTCCGTGTTTTGATCAGGTGACCAAAAGACCCGGATGAAGGCCTGTTTAAGTGTAATACCGTAATTTAGCCAGTAGGGGGAAGTGTTTCTCGGAAATTGAAAACACTATAATAATTATAATAATAAAACATTACTAATTACAATAATACAAATGTAAAATATATTAAAAGACAAATACATAACTAGAAGCATTATTAATACATTTAGTGGAGTAAAAGTACAAAGTAGCATACCATGGAAATACTCAAGTAAAGTACAAATACCTGAGTAAATCTACTTGTCTAATGTCCCTGCTGTGTGATAAATGAAGGATCTCTCAGTCTGATATATCGTAATTTAAATACAGCCAGAAGAGGAATTGTTTTTATTAAAAACAGCACAAAAACATGGTAAAGACGACGGGACAATATCATGAAAACTCCGTTATAGGGAGGTATATTTTTCATAAAGTCAGCAAATATGTGATTCACACTAAGGCTGCACAGCTTGGGAAAATATCCAATGTGATCTTCTGACTGAAATTGTGATTAGGATACGATTCATGATATTACAGGAAATGAATGATTATGGTGGAGGATCGGTATCAACAAGGATTTTACAATCATTTTGTAGGCTGGAGTATATCTGCAGCTGCACAATACTTCATTCAAAAGATGAACTTTGACACATATTTCTTTATGTTTGAACATTTTTGCAAATGGAGAAAACAAATAGTTTACTTTCTTCACCACCTTAGGTCTGTTGTTGCTAACAAGTATCTAAATAACATGACTTAACGCCATCATGTACAACATTAACTACCTTTACTACCTCTAGCTTAGCGGTGGAGACGTGAAGTCATGTGACCGTGCTGTAGTTCCTTTATAGCCCAACGTTAGCCACCTTTAGCTTAGCGGTGGTGACGTGAAGTCATGTGACCGTGCTGTAGTTCCTCTATAGCCCAACATTAGCCTCCTTTAGCTTAGCGGTGGTGACGTGAAGTCATGTGACCGTGCTGTAGTTCCTTTATAGCCCAACATTAGCCTCCTTTAGCTTAGCGGTGGTGACATGAAGTCATGTGACCGTGCTGTAGTTCCTTTATAGCCCAACATTAGCCTCCTTTAGCTTAGCGGTGGAGACGTGAAGTCATGTGACCGTGCTGTAGTTCCTTTATAGCCCAACATTAGCCTCCTTTAGCTTAGCGGTGGTGACGTGAAGTCATGTGACCGTGCTGTAGTTCCTTTATAGCCCAACATTAGCCTCCTTTAGCTTAGCGGTGGTGACGTGAAGTCATGTGACCGTGCTGTAGGTCCTTTATAGCCCAACATTAGCTTTTTACTTCATAAATCATAAAGTGTTGTTTATATGTGGAGACTATCCTACTAAACTAAAGGTGTAAGAATCATAAATGTTGAGATTATTTTCTGCAATGATTCAAAATGGCATGTAAAACACCGATTATAAACGGTGCTGCCTTCAGGGACCAACACAGAAATAGAAATACCACTATACTGAGATAACATTTGGATCGAGTCTAAGGACAGAGGGTGTCGTCTCTTCATATTGTGTCAAAACTGAAAAGCCCTGGATGTGTGATATTGGGCTGTATAAATACACATTGACTGATTGATTGTGCAGCCCTAGTCCATACAACAGGGGTGTCCAAACTTTTTTCCCCGATGGCCACACACAGAAAAATATTCGGAGGGCTGGGCCGCTCACGAGTTATATCGCCTCGTAAATTCAGTTATAAGTTAGAAAAATAATTCAAATGTAGGTAAATTACAACATCACAGCTCTCCATAGGGTTTTATTCAGCTACTGTGTAATATATTTGAACATATATATTTAAGAAGTACAATAGAGAAGTTTCATTTGTGGGCCATATTACATTATACTTTCTTAAATGGCTGAGGGTCGATTAAAAATGAAATCGTAGAAAGCGGACCCCCCGGCCATACAGCATATAAACATATACAATATATTTCACTGGAAGCTGGTGGCACCGAACTCAGCTTCGTGGAGGAACTGCTGGATCTTGGTTCTGACCCAGGACTGTTTCTGCGGGGTCAGTCTCCTCAGAGCGGGGGCTAAACTCAGGAGAAACAGCGTCACATCGTCTTTTTGAGCCTCGCGGGCCTCCGTCCTCCTCAGATGGTCCTCCAGCAGGGCCTCGCCCCTCCTCTTGACCCTCGGATGATCCTCCCGAGACACACCTCCAGTTCGGAGCTCTTGACACTGGCTCCCTGTCTGTTGAAGAACATCAAAATACTGGTTTATGAAGCATTTAAAGCAGCGGTGTCAGAACTTTCGTCCCCGAGGGCCACAAACATACGAAGGGCTGGACCGCTCACTCGAGGTGTATCGCCTCGTAAGTTAAGTGAGCAAAATGTAGGTGTGGGCCGTATTCCATTATCATTTTTTGATTTGCAGAGGGCCAATTCAAAATGGCCGACGGGCCGCAGACCCCGGGGTTGCGGTCGGATAATCCAAAACTCAGCTCCTAAGTTCTAACCCTATCTCCTATTCCTTGACCTCTGAGGGAAAGGTCACGGGGTTAAGGGATAGTGGATAGGAGAATTCAAAAGGACTTAGGAGAAGAGACTGCGGTGCTTTAGAGAATCGACTGCACTTCACTATCCCACGTGTTTCTGATGCGCCAGCGGACGTCCTGAATGTGCGTCTGCTGCTGTGGGGTAACCATGGAAACCACAGTTCTCTATACAGCGGACTACAACATGGATGCTCAATAATTGATTATAATACTGATGAACGTTCAGAACAAAGCTCTTTGTAACTCACCACCTATGTTTTAAAATGCTTAATAAGCACCGTCACTTTCATGATATCATTTCTCCTCATGATCGGTTGTTTCCGTGAACGGCCGACTGTTGAGTGACGGCGGGAGGTCCAGTGGTTCCTAAGCTAAAGGAGGCTATCAAGGAAGCTTGAAACCTCCTTTCCTTTCATCTAGAGAACCAGCTCTTATCACGGCTGCCACTGAGGGACTTCCGGGTCATTCGACCGCAGCCCTGCTCCAACAGGAAAGTCAACATGAGTCTTGTTTTTCAAAATAAAAGCCCCAATGGAGTTACTGTATCCTTTCAGGAAGTTAACGAGGCATGTTTTTTTCAAAATAAAAGCCCAATAAGGCAACAATAGAGTCGGCTCAGGAACAGGCCACACCATCTCCTAAATGCTCTTAATGTTGTGATATATACTCACAGGGTTGGGCTGTAACGGAACACATGTAGCGGCGTAATCAGAATACAAAAATCAAGTGACTGTATTCAGCCCGCGTTACATTTGAAAAACGAGTAATCTGATTACAGTTACTTTCGTAAACCTGAAGTGAAGACATGTCGGATTGCTTATTGGAAAGATTTCCTCAACATTTAATATTCATGAGTAAAGGAAGAGCCGAATCATCACAGCGCACCAAACCTTTTACCGCGGAAGGTGGACCGAAAAAGGGAGCGAAAAAAAAGGGACGGGTCCGCTCAGTGAAACACTAACGACGAAACATGGAGGAACGGAAGTCTGCGTTTAAGGTGTGTGTGTGTGTGTGTGTGTGTGTGTGGTCGCTCTTTAGCCTTATGATTCTGAAGGTATACGCGGTGAAAGCGGTGCGTGAAAGGCGGTGCGCGCTCCTCTCCTCAGAGGCTGAACCCTCGCGCTGCCTCCTGGCGCTGCAGAGGTCATGAAGTGAAGGAGGTGTTGCTTCTATAAAGCAGCAGCAGATACTGAGAGAGTCACGGACATGAACTCATAGATCAAAGCAGACTGGTGCACACACACTCCTGCTTTGCCGATCCGGTGCTTAAACAAATATGGCTCTACACCCCGGCCGACATGTCCTTAAAATGAAGTCCGAGTTCGATAATTCATGTCCTGCCGGGAGGACATGACACGACACTGGCCGGACAGAAGGCGACACGGCCGTTCTAAGCCGTGTCCTCACATCCCAAGCTGCGTCCCCAACACGTGTATCATGTTGTTGCATCGTTTCAGATGTGATGTTTCAGCGTGCTCTTGATACGCCATTACAACAGTAAAACACGCTCAGTTTCCTTTTTGTGTCTCCTGTTCACCAACACATACCATCTGTGAAGGAAAACGAAAGTAATCCGATTACGTAACTGTAGCCGGATTACTTCCAGAGCCATGTATTCAGTGACTGATTACATTGACAAAGTAACCCTCCCAACCCTGTGTATATAAATAAACTTGCCTCCTCTCCTTCGTCATCGCTCAGCACCAGAAGCTCCGCCTCCTGATTCTCCGCTTTCAGGTGATGGTTCAAGGTAGGCTGTTCCAACGATGATGAAGAGGAGGAGGAAGGGTGTGAAGACGCTATCGACGCAGCTAAGGAACTCACGGAATGCATCATCATCTCAAAAAGCTCCTTCATGTTGTCGTGCTGCTGCTGTTGCGTTTGAGCACAATCGTTTTTCTCGGCGCCGCCCTCCATCTTGGCTTCTTTGAATCTGAAGTCGTCTCCCGTGTCGGATGACGGTCGTTTCCTCTGCACGAATTCAGAGGACGGAGACGATGTTGTGGTGGTCGTAGCGTCGCCGACAGAGATATCTGAGAAAACAGATAAAGAATTAATTTTTAGTTATTTCATCCCGCAGCTGTGATCAAGAAGAATATCATAAACGGCATGTTTTTCAAAATAAAAGCTCCATGGAGTTACTGTGCGCTTACAGGAAGCTCAGGGAGAGGCACGTTTTTCACAATAAAAGCACCATAAAGTAACTGCATCCCTACATGAGGACAGGGTGAGCCTTGTTTTTCAAAATAAAAGCTCCAGGGAGTTATTGTGCGCTTACAGGAAGCTCAGGGAGAGGCACGTTTTTCACAATAAAAGCACCATAAAGTAACTTCATCCCAACATGAGGACAGGGTGAGCCTTGTTTTTCAAAATAAAAGCTCCATGGAGTTATTGTGCGCTTACAGGAAGCTCAGGGAGAGGCACGTTTTTCACAATAAAAGCACCATAAAGTAACTTCATCCCAACATGAGGACAGGATTTTTCTTGTTTTTCAAAATAAAAGCTCCATGGAGTTACTGTGCGCTTACAGGAAGCTCAGGGAGAGACACGTTTTTCACAATAAAAGCACCATCAAGAAACTGTATCCCTACATGAGGACAGGATTTTTCTTGTTTTTCAAAATAAAAGCTCCATAGTGTAAATACATCCCTAAAGAAAATTCATGATTTTTTTTTCAAAATAAAAGCTCTATAACAAATACATCTTTGTTCATGTATACGCACCGTAGTGCTCGTCGTCGTCGTCGTCGTCGCTGCGTGTCTCCGTGGTGGTGCTGCAGCCGGTCTCTGAGGAGATGAACATGGTGGGCTGAGGGTCCAGAGCCCAGCCGTTAGTTCCCGCTGCTCGAGCATCGATGAAGGGGTTCAGGAAGGACAAGATGGCCGAGTACCTCCAGGGCCGGTAGTTGAAGAGCCCGATGCCGCTCTCTCGACGTTCCTTTTCCCGCTGCCTCTCCCTCCGGTGCTGATCCCTCAACGTCTTCCACTTCCTCCGGCACTCGGACTCTGAGGAGACACGATTACACGTTTAATCCAAAGCGTCGTTATACGATACGATAATACTTTAATGGTCAGTTCAAGTCTGAAATGTGTCTGAAACTCTAACACAGAAAAGTCCTGTCGATGCTGCCCCAGAACGCCTTTCTTCCTGTGGGTACAGCGACGTGACCGTACCCAAATGGACCCAATCTGTGGAGCCGCTACGTTAAGTCCGCGGATTGGAATGGACCAATCCGCGGACTTCCTCACACACACTCAATCTTTTCTCCGTCGATTTCTCCTCGGAAATATAAGTCGGTGTGTGTGTGTGTGTGTGTGTTCGCTGTGTCTCGCTGTCTCATTGTTGCCACTGGGCTCATAGGGAGCAGGAGCTCCAACAAGCCGTGTAGGACAGAGAGTGACTACACATTAGGGCTGCTCGATTACGGCAGAAATCATAAATCTCGATTATTTGGCTCAATAATTGATATCACGATTATTAAAAACGATTATCCATTTACTTTAAAAACATCAAGAACATTTGTTTCACACGTTAACAGTTGCTTACTCTGAACTTTAAGTTTAATTCAACTAAAAAAAGTAATAATAATTATGAAAAAATAATCGTTTTATTTCGATTTCGTTTTATTTTCGTAATCGTTGAAAGCCATCATCGTAATTGCGATTAAAATACGATTAATTGAGCAGCCCTACTACACATACTATACTGTATGATACACCAATGTGAGTTTGGAACACTGCACAGTATACATCTATTCTACCTCAACAATGATTCTATGATCAGTAGAAACGGCCATCACATGGGACCTTTAAATAAAGTACATTTCGCTGAATTCACATCATGTACTTGTACTCGAAATCATACATGTAATTATATAGTACCAGCTGTTTTAGGAAATAACATGTTTTTTAAATCAAACGTTGTATCTGTGAGGTGTTTGTAAGGATAAGTAGGAACCAATGCGGCTATGAACCACAGGAGTCGGACGGTATTAGGATGCGCACCCTCCTTTGTTTTGATCTTTAAAACATCAGATTTGACAGAAACTGTTGAAGTTAAATTGTCCAACAGACTCTCGTTTCACAGCCGCGGTAAAGCTGCTTCTTTTGGGGTGAATCTGTGACAGAAACGGTCATCGTTAGCGGTTGAAACGGTTTAAACGGAGCTCTTACCGGGAACACCGACGATCTGAGAGACTTGCCGCCAGGATTCAGCTCTCATATTCAGGTCTCTGTAGGTCAGGGAGCCGCTGTCGTACAGAGAAGGGAATCCAGACACCGCTACGATCAGTTTTATGCTCCATTTATCACCTGTAAAGCTCCTTTACCTGGAGAGAGGCGAGAGGGGAGGAACACAGACAACAGAAAACAACAGGGTGCTTCCGTATCCGGTTTGCCGCTCAGCGTCGATTTCGCAGGAACAGCGCCCCCCTTTGAATATGGTGTATTTACGGTATATTGGGAGTGGCCAAACGGTGGTACTGCAGCTCCCGGGGCAAAAGAGGATTTTAGCCATTATCTGGAGACCACTCAGATGTTTTCTTTAATCACACACATGCCAATAAATACTAAAACCAGGGAGACTGATCATGCTGAAGAGGTTTCTTAATTTGTTTCAGAGCTGTATTACTGCAGGGAAATCTGAACTGACAGTGATGGAGTTTCCACGAGGAGGCGAGCTCGCTCCAAGAATTAGAATGTTGAGGAAAAAATGGAAAAGTTAGAATTTGGAGGAAAACTAATTCGGAGAATCTTTTATTTTAAAAGTTACAATTCTGAGAAAAAAGTCAGATATTTTTTTGCTAAATCAGAATTTTGAGGAAAACGTGAAAAACTTTGAGAAAAATTAACATTCTGATACGCAGAGGCGTGTGGCGCAGTGTTTAGAACCTTGGTGTTGGGATCAGGGGGTCAAAGGTTCAAACCCCACTGCAGTCAGCATGTCGTTGTGTCCCTGAGACACTTCACCCCAAAGTGCTCCTGTGGGGATCGCCCTCAGTGTGTGAGTCGCTTTGGATAAAAGCGTCCAACAAAGTGACATCTCGGAATTCTGAGAAATTAGGCAAAATTCTGACTAAATACAATTCTAATTTTCCGTCAGATCTCAAAAAGGATTTCCCACGTGACCCTAATCCTCTTCCGTACTGCAGAAGTAGGCGTGTGGCGCAGTGGCCTAGTGTGTTGGTGTTGGATCAGGGGAGGTTCAAACCATAGACTGTATAAATACATGGATGTAGGGTCCGTGACGTCACCCATAGGATTCTGCAGAGTTGCCGAGAAGCCTAAAGTAGTGAGTACTACAGTGACGTCAGAGTCTGACGGAGCGTCCACACTACAGCTTCAAAGAAAGCTTGGAGCTGGGCGTGTCTGGAGCTTGGGGATTTTATTCAAGCAACGCGACCAACAACCAATCACATGAATCTCCCGCCCCCGACATACAAAGCAAAAAACCCCAGGATTTTATGCGAGCAATATATATATATATAAACTCCCCAAACAGGCGAAACCCTACCAGTTCCCCCCACTGTCTCTCCACCTCCCTCTGGTCATACAACACCGGGTGATTGCTACGGCGATAGTTAGTTTCTCCTCCGACTTTTTTTGAAATATAGAAATGAACGGCGGGATATCTCTCCCAGCTTAGACGCGGTTTGATTGGCTACGGCTTCAGCTGTCAGATTTTGGGAAACGGGATTTGATTGGCTGGCGCTGGCTACTCCGGCGTCAGAAGTTGAACATTGTTCTCTGCCGTCTCCGTCTCTGCCGGAGACGGCAGAGACGGACCGCTCTGCTACCCACAATTCAGTTCGGCGAAAAAGCGAGGCTACGTGACGTCACCCCATTGAAAGTGAATGGGCAGATTGGAGTTTTCGACGCTGTCGACGCTGTAGTGTAAACGGGCCGTAACAGAGCGTCCACACTACAGCTTCAAAAGAATCTTGGAGCTGGGCGTGTCTGGAGCTTGGGGATTTTATTCGAGCAACGCGACCAACAACCAATCACACGAATCTCCCGCCCCCGACATACAAAGCAAAAACCCCGGGATTTTATCCGAGCAATATATATATATATAAACTCCCCAAACAGGAAACCTACCAGTTTCCCCCACTGTCTCTGCCCCCTCCCTCCATGCTGGTTCCTCCGGTTTGTGTCCCGGTAGGTGAAGAGGGTCTGGTCATACACAACCGGGTGTGTTGCTACGGCGATAGTTAGTTTCTCCTCCGACTTTTTTTTAAATATAGAAATGAACGGCGGGATATCTCTCCCAGCTTAGACGCGGTTTGATTGGCTGGCGCTGGCTACTCCGGCGTCCGGAGACGGACCGCTATGCTACCCACAATTCAGTTTGGCGAAAAGCGAGGCAACGTGACGTCACCCCATTCAAAGTGAATGGGCAGACGCGTTAGAAACCGTTTTTGAAGCTGTCGAAGCTGTAGTGTGGACGGGCCGTAATTCCCGCCTGATCCAATTAAGGGCAAAGAGGCGGAGCGGAGGCGGGGCGGAGGCGGGGCGGAGCGGAGGCGGAGCGGAGGCGGGGCCTGCTGCTGAAACACAAGGCGGGGCTCCAAGCTCCCGATTTAGCTGAGCCTACCAAGCTAGGCTAACATGCTCACAATCTGCAAGAGCATTAGCTATTTGTTGTTATTCTTAATGCTTGTCTTTCACACGTTAATAAGTAATAAAATAAGTACCGATACATAGCAGAACAATTGTGGCGATGTTCAGCTTGTTCAACATAATTTCTTTAGCTAAGCTACAGCGGGCTGCAGGCGAACCAAGTCCGCGTTTCGCTGCATTCCTTGATCTCCAGTTATAACGCCGGATGCCACCTGCGGGACGCCGGCCGGAGCTCACGGAGCCGCAGGGGGCTACGTGAGCTCCGGCGGAGGACATTTGCTCCCATTTAGCATTATGGGCGTCATAACCATAGACTATAAAAGTCTTACCCAAGGCTGAATCATAAACTATATATATATATATATATATTTATGTGTGTTTCTCTGAAATCCCCTTTGAGTTCAAAAGCCCTGAGGATAAAGAAATAAATCAGCCTTTACATTGTTTCTCACGAGATGCTCACATCTGTCCGAACAGTGAAAAACGAGCGTCTCAGAATCACATGTT
>CM070490.1:2616323-2618823 GCA_036324585.1 Champsocephalus esox
GAGCCTCCCCCTGTAACCAGGCAACGCCTTATAGTTGTAATCAAGTGACCAGACATTATGCAAGCTCCTCCCACTCCTCCTTGCCTGTGAAAGAGAGATCCTCATTGTGTTCCAGTAAGTAAACATTTTTACAAAAAAACGTGTTTTGCTTGTCAAAGTGCATTTTCTAGATGTCAGATATATCGGCTGTCAAAAAAAAGTATCCAGGTTTAAACATGTGATATAAACACTTATTTTATATGTTGATGTGTTGGCAGCGTATTAAACCATGTGAATCATTAAGCTAAAGATGACTCTGAATTTTAATGCTAGGCTATTTTTTCTAAAATGGTGGCTGTGGGGCGAGTGAGCCACGGGCCTCGGGGCGAGTGAGCCACGGGCCTCGGGGCGAGTTGAGCCACGGGGCGAGTGAGCCACGGGCCTCGGGGCGAGTGAGCCACGGGCCTCGGGGCGAGTGAGCCACGGGCCTCGGGGCGAGTGAGCCACGGGCCTCGGGGTGAAGTGAGCCACGGGCCTCGGGGCGAGTGAGCCACGGGCCTCGGGGCGAGTGAGCCACGGGCCTCGGGGCGAGTGAGCCACGGGCCTCGGGGTGAAGTGAGCCACGGGCCTCGGGGCGAGTGAGCCACGGGCCTCGGGGCGAGTGAGCCACGGGCCTCGGGGCGAGTGAGCCACGGGCCTCGGGGCGAGTGAGCCACGGGCCTCGGGGCGAGTGAGCCACGGGCCTCGGGGCGAGTTGAGCCACGGGCCTCGGGGCGAGTGAGCCACGGGCCTCGGGGCGAGTGAGCCACGGGCCTCGGGGCGAGTGAGCCACGGGCCTCGGGGCGAGTGAGCCACGGGCCTCGGGGCGAGTGAGCCACGGGCCTCGAGGCGAGTGAGCCACGGGCCTCGGGTGAAGTGAGCCACGGGCCTCGGGGCGAGTGAGCCACGGGCCTCGGGGCGAGTGAGCCAGTTGTTCAACGGAGAAATGAATGGAAGCAGGCCAAGTTGATAATAAGAGCTCGTTGTAGGCTACATTTAAAGTTGAATGTACCCTGTGTTTGATTGGTAAGATGTATGAAATTGTATCACCATTTGTATGATTACTTTTCCTTTTAACATGTTAAAAAAAAATCAATCAATTCAATCGAAATTTATATTCAAAATATTTGAAAAACTCAGCTTGTATTTGGTTTGTTATTTATTGTTTATAGTTACCTTTAAGGTGTGCTGTAGGTATGCCCAGGTCTGAACAGTGGTTCAGCTTACCCCCTGACCTGGATCAAATATGGATTCTTATCATTGCCATTGATAGGAGACATCCTGAATTATCGGTGTGTGTTTTCATTTTTACTATGTGTCATTTCTCCTTGCTTAGAGGACAGCATAACTGAAAAATGGCTCAACGTACCCTCTCTCCCCTACCCATAGACTGTATATATAAAGGTTCTACCGCTAAGTTATTCTCCGTGGGGACTTCCGGCAACAATCTTGATTCAAAGGCCAGAAGACTCGGAAAGACATTGTTTTATTGAGAAGATGATCACTACGTGACAGACGTTTTCAAAACCGTTTATGGTCTCCGGTACTTCCGGTCCAACGCCGACTGCATGCACAGCGGTAGAAAATCGGGCCTTCAAAATAAAAGTTTGACTTTTTTCCTAAAAAAGACTTTGGGTCGCGGACCCGTTTGGAGCGGTTAATGAGAACCACTGGGAGGCGCCGTGGGAGTTGTAGTCTTTTATACTCTGTGGACTACAGACGTCACAATTAGGTGGTCTTTATTATAAAAACTAAATACTGGCTCTCACATACTTCAAAGTCAACTTTATTGTCAATCGTTCAGTTTGTGTGTACATCGAGATCGAAATACAGTTTCCCACAATCTGAAAATATAAACAAATGTATATAAAAAAACGTGTGCAAATATGTACCTACAGTATACACAATCGGACACAGTTATACACACGCACACATTAAGACATACAAACACAAAACTCACAAGATAACGGTCTACTTCTTGAGAATGTACATCAGAAGAGATTGTCCATCGCAGCATGTGGACAATCTCACTCTATAGTTCTGGAGCACGTGAGCAACAGATCCCAGGTCAGCTTGGTGTCGCATCAGAGAGATGATCTTGTGTCAGCCTCCTCTGGGATCAGATCTGAGGGCTGAGAGTCCCATCGTCCGCACAAAGACTTCCTCTCAGAGAAACACAGAATAAATCCCTTTCACCGCGGACACACACAATTATCCTTTTCTCTCTTCATCCACCGCGCCTTCCTCGCGTTCTGACATGTTAACTCACTTAAAGTACAACAAGTAGAGCCCCTTGTTTCTCTCCGTGAGCTCTTCTCATGCTCTGTATTTATAGAACGGGATGGGAAGTAAAGCGACCGGCTTTCTGTCGGCGCTTTGCTCCAGGGCGCCAGATGTTGGCTCTTTATCCGGATCAAACCCCAATCGCTGCGAATAGGGGTTACGTTTCATCTCCATGTCCGACACAACCTAACAACTGATG
>CM070490.1:2628823-2746323 GCA_036324585.1 Champsocephalus esox
AGAGACACTACATACTGATATACACCTGAACATCAGCAGGAGAGGACTCTTTAAAGTAGAGACACTACATACTGATATACACCTGAACATCAGCAGGAGAGGACTCTTTAAAGTAGAGACACTACATACTGATATACACCTGAACACCAGCAGGAGAGGACTCTTTAAAGTAGAGACACTACACACTGATATACACCTGAACATCAGCAGGAGAGGACTCTTTAAAGTAGAGACACTACATACTGATATACACCTGAACATCAGCAGGAGAGGACTCTTTAAAGTAGAGACACTACACACTGATATACACCTGAACATCAGCAGGAAGGACTCTTTAAAGTAGAGACACTACATACTGATATACACCTGAACATCAGCAGGAGAGGACTCTTTAAAGTAGAGACACTACATACTGATATACACCTGAACATCAGCAGGAGAGGACTCTTTAAAGTAGAGACACTACATACTGATATACACCTGAACATCAGCAGGAAGGACTCTTTAAAGTAGAGACACTACATACTGATATACACCTGAACATCAGCAGGAGAGGACTCTTTAAAGTAGAGACACTACACACTGATATACACCTGAACACCAGCAGGAGAGGACTCTTTAAAGTAGAGACACTACATACTGATATACACCTGAACATCAGCAGGAAGGACTCTTTAAAGTAGAGACACTACATACTGATATACACCTGAACATCAGCAGGAGAGGACTCTTTAAAGTAGAGACTCTACATACTGATATACACCTGAACATCAGCAGGAGAGGACTCTTTAAAGTAGAGACACTACATACTGATATACACCTGAACATCAGCAGGAAGGACTCTTTAAAGTAGAGACACTACATACTGATATACACCTGAACATCAGCAGGAGAGGACTCTTTAAAGTAGAGACACTACACACTGATATACACCTGAACATCAGCAGGAGAGGACTCTTTAAAGTAGAGACACTACATACTGATATACACCTGAACATCAGCAGGAAGGACTCTTTAAAGTAGAGACACTACATACTGATATACACCTGAACATCAGCAGGAGAGGACTCTTTAAAGTAGAGACACTACACACTGATATACACCTGGACATCAGCAGGAGAGGACTCTTTAAAGTAGAGACAAGATTGCACTCTTTAAATAAGATGATGAGAAGAATAGAAGGGTATAAGAGGTGAAGTTTCGAACATTACACGTATATAAATAAAATAATATATAATAAATGTTTTCACCTTCAATGCAACTGTGTAGTCTGAAACATGTTTGGCTAACAATTAATATTTCTTGACTGTAAAAAGTGGCCTCATTCCCATGCAGGGAAATATGCCACACACCACACACACACACACACACACACACACACACACACGCGGTATTATCAGAAGTGGACCAGTGCTGTTGAAAACGTCCACTTCAAATGTGTGTAAGTGCACGAGGGCGGGTTCAACGTGTCTGTGTGTGCGTGTATGCGTGTGCGTGTGTTGTAGTGTGTGCGTGTATATTGTAGTGTGTGGGTGTGTGTCAGGCTCCGTGGGAAAGCTCCAGAAAGAGGAGCTCTCCCCGGTCATCAGTCCGATCTGCAGCCGACTCACAGGCCACCTGTCTCGGATTATCCACCGGACAAACACCGCTGGAAAACTACTCCTGGATGCTCCGGAGAAACACATTTGAATTGTTGAGACTTGTATCGACTTTAGAGACTAAAAAACACACACACACACGGAGATCTGCACCGCGTGCACCACTTTGTCGTCTGTTGATACCGGGAAATGATTTTTTTGCATGTCGTTTTTGACCTTTTAAACAAACCGAAAAACGTATTTTAAACTCTTATAACATTCATTTAAAACCACATCTAATGAGTATTCCTCTACACTACTCTCTTTAGGTTGAATATGAGTTGATATTCTATCGTAATTTCTTCCTGTGGTGGCATTCACTCGTTTGTGTATCCTCTAAAACATATCATAAGAACAGAGAAAGGGGTTTGAAACCTTTTTTTCTTTGAACAAAAAAAACCCTCCACACTTCCACCGGGAGCCACGCAGACTTCTCCCCGCCCTACATGCACCATGAAGCGGCCTTGTGAGGACAGCAGCTCCGCAGAGAGCGACCTGGAGGAGAACATCGATGTGGGAAGAGAGTGCCTTTATCCAGGGTGAGACTTCAGTAAAAGCTTCCGTGGCTCATGATTGCATCGATAGAATAAACATTCATCTGTTTGTCATCTAATCTACGTCTTTATAGAAATAGTTATCACCGCAAAGAACCGTATTTAATTTGGTCTTAATTTACATTATTTAATTTAATATTCTGTTCTTGTACATATCATATTCTGTTTAGACTTCTTGCACTATGTGTGACTTCTTATTTGTGTATTGTTATATATGTTGCATCTGTTGAATCTATATAATAATGATATGTTGATTTAAAGTTACAATATTAAAAGAAAGGCATACCCGTAGAAGTGAAACTAGGGCTGAAAATCATAATCTCGATTATTTGGGTCAATAATTGATCTCAGGATTATTAAAAACTTGTATCCATTTGCTTTGAAAACATCCATTCATTGAAAAAGAAAATGTGAACATTGTGTTTTGAACAGTTGATCGCCCTGAACTTTAAATATAACTCAACTGAAAAACCAAAAACATTTTTTAAAATTTTAATTCAAATAAATAAATAATCGTCTCATTTCGATGATGGTGTTTTCATAACTGTTGAAAGCCAAACTCGTAGTTGCGATTAAAATAGGAAGAATCGAGCAGCCCGTGTACACGAAGCGTCTCCAGAGCAGCCTTCGGTTTGAACTTGTTCCGAGATATTCTCTTCTTGAGCGTGTTCACAAAGTAGGATTATTCATCTTGTAATTCCAGGATGTAAAGGTTACTTCCGTGAAAAAGTGCGATATCAATTCTGTCACGTGTTGATCCCTTAAGAACATACTTTGCCTGCTTTAGTAAATAGATATAAACACGTTTAAATAGACAGTTAAAAACTCATAATCAGTATGAGATGCACGAGAGTTCCTGTTATTACATTTGTTTTAAATAATATTAAACATTTGAATGAAACACTGTCCTCCAGATCCATGTTGACTTTGGACCAAATGGAGACCATTGTCACGTGTCTGTTTTCAAGTTAGCTAAACCGACATAAACTACATTTCCCATAATCCCATGCAGCAACAATAAACGTCTCTTAAACAGATGCAGGTCGAAGCAGAAGCAATACCTATTTACCTGAACAGTATTTACTTTTCTGTCTGATTAGAGTCTCCGATGTGTTAGAAGTTCAATCAGGAGAGGAGGTGGATGAGGAGGAGGTGGAGGAGGAGGAGGTGGATGGAGAGGAGGTGGATGGAGAGGAGGTGGATGGGGAGGAGGTGGATGGAGAGGAGGTGGATGGAGAGGAGGTGGATGGATGGAGGAGGAGGTGGAGGGGAGGAGGTGGATGGAGAGGAGGTGGATGGGGAGGAGGTGGATGGGGAGGAGGTGGATGGAGAGGAGGTGGATGGGGAGGAGGTGGATGGGGAGGAGGTGGATGGAGAGGAGGTGGATGAGGAGGAGGTGGATGGAGAGGAGGTGGATGGGGAGGAGGTGGATGGAGAGGAGGTGGATGAGGAGGAGGTGGATGGAGAGGAGGTGGATGGGGAGGAGGTGGATGGGGAGGAGGTGGATGATGGGAGGAGGTGGATGGGGAGGAGGTGGATGGAGAGGAGGTGGATGGGAGGAGGTGGATGGGGAGGAGGTGGATGGGAGGAGGTGGATGGGGAGGAGGTGGATGATGGGAGGAGGTGGATGGGGAGGAGGTGGATGGAGAGGAGGTGGATGGAGAGGAGGTGGATGGGGAGGAGGTGGATGAGGGAGGAGGTGGATGGGGAGGAGGTGGATGGGGAGGAGGTGGATGGAGGAGGAGGTGGATGGGGAGGAGGTGGATGGGGAGGAGGTGGATGGGGAGGAGGTGGATGGGGAGGAGGTGGATGGAGAGGAGGTGGATGGGGAGGAGGTGGAGGAGGAGGAGGTGGATGGAGAGGAGGTGGATGGGGAGGAGGTGGATGGGGAGGAGGTGGATGGAGAGGAGGTGGATGGAGAGGAGGTGGATGGGGAGGAGGTGGATGGAGAGGAGGTGGATGAGGAGGAGGTGGATGGGAGGAGGAGGTGGATGAGGAGGAGGTGGATGGGGAGGAGGTGGATGGGGAGGAGGTGGATGGAGAGGAGGTGGATGGAGAGGAGGTGGATGGGAGGAGGTGGATGGGGAGGAGGTGGATGATGGGAGGAGGTGGATGGGGAGGAGGTGGATGGAGAGGAGGTGGATGGGGAGGAGGTGGATGGGGAGGAGGTGGATGATGGGAGGAGGTGGATGGGGAGGAGGTGGATGGGGAGGAGGTGGATGGGGAGGAGGTGGATGGGGAGGAGGTGGATGAGGGAGGAGGTGGATGGGAGGAGGTGGATGGAGAGGAGGTGGATGGGAGGAGGTGGATGGGGAGGAGGTGGATGGGAGGAGGTGGATGGGGAGGAGGTGGAGGAGGTGGATGGAGAGGAGGTGGATGGGGAGGAGGTGGATGGGGAGGAGGTGGATGGAGGAGGAGGTGGATGAGGAGGAGGTGGATGGGAGAGGAGGTGGATGGAGAGGAGGTGGATGGGGAGGAGGTGGATGGGAGGAGGTGGATGGAGAGGAGGAGGTGGATGGAGAGGAGGTGGATGGAGAGGAGGTGGATGGGGAGGAGGTGGATGGGAGGAGGTGGATGGGGAGGAGGTGGATGGAGAGGAGGTGGATGGAGAGGAGGTGGATGGGGAGGAGGTGGAGGAGGTGGATGGGAGGAGGTGGATGGGGAGGAGGTGGATGGAGAGGAGGTGGATGGGGAGGAGGTGGATGGGGAGGAGGTGGATGGAGAGGTGGTGGATGGAGAGGAGGTGGATGGGGAGGAGGTGGATGGAGAGGAGGTGGATGGGGAGGAGGTGGATGGGGAGGAGGTGGATGAGGGAGGAGGTGGATGGGGAGGAGGTGGATGGAGAGGAGGTGGATGGGGAGGAGGTGGAGGAGGAGGATGGAGAGGAGGTGGATGGGGAGGAGGTGGATGGGGAGGAGGTGGATGGGGAGGAGGTGGATGGAGGAGGAGGTGGATGGGGAGGAGGTGGATGGAGAGGAGGTGGATGGGGGAGGAGGTGGATGAGGGAGGAGGTGGATGGGGAGGAGGTGGATGGGGAGGAGGTGGATGGAGAGGAGGTGGATGAGGAGGAGGTGGATGGAGAGGAGGTGGATGGGTAGGAGGTGGATGGGGAGGAGGTGGATGAGGGAGGAGGTGGATGGGGAGGAGGTGGATGGAGAGGAGGTGGATGGGGAGGAGGTGGATGGGAGGAGGTGGATGGAGAGGAGGTGGATGGGGAGGAGGTGGATGGGAGAGGTGGATGGGGAGGAGGTGGATGGAGAGGAGGTGGATGAGGAGGAGGTGGATGGAGAGGAGGTGGATGGAGAGGAGGTGGATGGGGAGGAGGTGGATGGGGAGGAGGTGGATGGGGAGGAGGTGGATGGGGAGGAGGTGGATGGGGAGGAGGTGGATGGGGAGGAGGTGGATGGTGAGGAGGTGGATGGGGAGGAGGTGGAGGAGGAGGATGGAGAGGAGGTGGATGGGGAGGAGGTGGATGGGGAGGAGGTGGAGGAGGATGGAGAGGAGGTGGATGAGGAGGAGGTGGATGGAGAGGAGGTGGATGGGAGGAGGAGGATGGGAGGAGGTGGATGGGGAGGAGGTGGATGGAGAGGAGGTGGATGGAGAGGAGGTGGATGGGGAGGAGGTGGAGGAGGAGGATGGGAGGAGGTGGATGAGGAGGAGGTGGATGGGAGAGGAGGTGGATGGGGAGGAGGTGGATGGAGAGGAGGTGGATGGGGAGGAGGTGGATGGAGAGGAGGTGGATGGAGAGGAGGTGGATGGGGAGGAGGTGGATGGGGAGGAGGTGGATGGGGAGGAGGTGGATGGAGAGGTGGTGGATGGAGAGGAGGTGGATGGGGAGGAGGTGGATGGGGAGGAGGTGGATGGAGAGGAGGTGGATGGGGAGGAGGTGGATGGGGAGGAGGTGGATGGAGAGGAGGTGGAGGAGGAGGATGGAGAGGAGGTGGATGAGGAGGAGGTGGATGGGGAGGAGGTGGATGGGGAGGAGGTGGATGGAGGAGGAGGTGGATGAGGAGGTGGATGGGGAGGAGGTGGATGGAGAGGAGGCGGGCGGGGAGGAGGTGGATGATGGGAGGAGGTGGATGGAGAGGAGGTGGATGGGGAGGTGGATGGGGAGGAGGTGGATGAGGAGGAGGTGGATGGGGAGGAGGTGGATGGGGAGGAGGTGGATGGAGAGGAGGTGGATGGGGAGGAGGTGGATGGAGAGGAGGCGGATGGGGAGGAGGTGGATGAGGGAGGAGGTGGATGGAGAGGAGGCGGGCGGGGAGGAGGTGGATGATAGGAGGTGGATGGAGAGGAGGTGGATGGGGAGGAGGTGGATGATGGGAGGAGGTGGATGATGGGAGGAGGTGGATGGGGAGGAGGTGGATGGAGAGGAGGTGGATGAGGAGGAGGTGGATGGAGAGGAGGTGGATGGAGAGGAGGTGGATGGGGAGGAGGCGAATGGGGAGGAGGCGGATGGAGAGGAGGCGGATGGGGAGGAGGCGGATGGGGAGGAGGCGGATGGAGAGGAGGCGGATGAGGAGGAGGCGGATGGGGAGGAGGTGGATAGAGAGGAGGCGGGCGGGGAGGAGGTGGATGATAGGAGGTGAATGGAGAGGAGGTGGATGGGGAGGAGGTGGATGGAGAGGAGGTGGATGGGGAGGAGGTGGATGGGGAGGAGGTGGATGGGAGGAGGTGGATGGGGAGGAGGTGGATGGAGAGGAGGTGGATGGGGAGGAGGTGGATGATGGGAGGAGGTGGATGATGGGAGGAGGTGGATGGAGAGGAGGTGGATGGGGAGGAGGTGGATGAGGAGGAGGTGGATGGAGAGGAGGTGGATGGGGAGGAGGTGGATGAGGAGGAGGTGGATGGGGAGGAGGTGGATGGAGGAGGAGGTGGATGGGGAGGAGGTGGATGGAGGAGGAGGTGGATGGAGGAGGAGGTGGATGGAGAGGAGGTGGATGGGGAGGAGGTGGATGGAGGAGGAGGTGGATGGAGGAGGAGGTGGATGGGGAGGAGGTGGATGGAGGAGGAGGTGGATGGGGAGGAGGTGGATGGGGAGGAGGTGGATGGGGAGGAGGTGGATGAGGGAGGAGGTGGATGGAGGAGGAGGTGGATGGAGAGGAGGTGGATGGGGAGGAGGTGGATGGGGAGGAGGTGGATGGAGAGGAGGTGGATGGGGAGGAGGTGGATGGGGAGGAGGTGGAGGAGGTGGATGGGGAGGAGGTGGATGATGGGAGGAGGTGGATGGGGAGGAGGTGGATGGGAGGAGGTGGATGGGGAGGAGGTGGATGGGGAGGAGGTGGATGATGGGAGGAGGTGGATGGGAGGAGGTGGATGGGGAGGAGGTGGATGGGGAGGAGGTGGATGATGGGAGGAGGTGGAGGGGAGGAGGTGGATGATGGGAGGAGGTGGATGGGGAGGAGGTGGATGATGAGGAGGAGGCGGGCGGGGAGGAGGCGGGCGGCAGCATGAACGCCTGAAACCACAGCTGACTGCAGGAGAGAGGAGAACCATTTTAAAGTGTGGCTGCAGCTCTGTGATTGGCTGCTGGAGAATGAGGGGACATGTGATTGGTCAGCAGGACGCCTGTGACGAGCACCCAGTCTTCCTGACAGCTCCATTTAACGTGTTTATTGAAATGCTTGTATTCGGTCGTCGTGTTTCAGGCACCTGGCGGCGACGAGATCCCCGACCGCCAGCACTC
Organism: Champsocephalus esox; assembly: GCA_036324585.1. NCBI lineage: Eukaryota > Metazoa > Chordata > Actinopteri > Perciformes > Channichthyidae > Champsocephalus > Champsocephalus esox. The sequence continues at coordinate 2,636,701 of CM070490.1, forward strand.
AGGTGACGGCGAGGAAAAAGCGCAGAGGGGTAAATATTTATTTGATACTAATATATATATATATATATATATATATATATATATATGTTCTACTTAGGAAGTATCAGAATATTGGGTTTATATATGGGGGACATTTCATTTTGTGAAAGTGGCTCCATTTTAGAATTAAATTAAATCAAACTAATAAGAAAGTGCAAACCTAATTTAACAAATGTATATACACATATAAATATAATAATAGTGTTCTTTGTGTACAGAGTTAATGAGTAAAGCTGTAATAGTTAAATATCAGGACTTGTACTTAAGGTACTGCAGTTTGTATTAGTGAAGTATTTCTTATCTCTGCCGATGCGTTTATCCGTCAGATAATCGAGAAGAGGCGCAGAGACCGAATCAACAGCAGCCTGTCGGAGCTACGCAGACTGGTTCCCTCTGCCTTCGACAAGCAGGTACTTATACTTATATATATATATACCATCAGATACACGCAGAGGGGGAAAATACTCAGATCCTGTACTTCAGTGAAAGTAGAAGTACTCAGATCTTGTACTTGAGTAAAAGTAGAAGTACTCAGATCTGGTACTTGAGTACAAGTAGAAGTACTCAGATCTTGTTCTTGAGAAAAAGTAGAAGTACTCAGATCTGGTACTTGAGTACAAGTAGAAGTACTCACATCTGGTACTTGAGTAAAAGTAGAAGTACTCAGATCTGGTACTTCAATGAAAGTAGAAGTACTCAGATCTTGTACTTGAGTAAAAGTAGAAGTACTCAGATCTTGTACTTGAGTAAAAGTAGAAGTACTCAGATCCTGTACTTCAGTGAAAGTAGAAGTACTCAGATCTTGTACTTGAGTAAAAGTAGAAGTACTCAGATCTTGTACTTGAGTAAAAGTAGAAGGACTCAGATCTTATACTTGAGTAAAAGTAGAAGTACTCAAATATTGTACTTCAGTGAAAGTAGAAGTACTCAGATCCTGTACTTCAGTGAAAGTAGAAGTACTCAGATCTTGTACTTGAGTAAAAGTAGAAGTAATCAGATCTGGTATTTCAGTGAAAGTAGAAGTACTCAGATCCTGTACTTGAGTAAAAGTAGAAGTACTCAGATCTTGTACTTGAGTAAAAGTAGAAGTACTTAGATCTGGTACTTCAGTGAAAGTAGAAGTACTCAGATCTGGTACTTCAGTGAAAGTAGAAGTACTCAGATCCTGTACTTCAGTGAAAATAGAAGTACTCAGGTCTTGTACTTGAGTAAAAGTAGAAGTACTCAGATCTGGTACTTGAGTAAAAGTAGAAGTACTCAGATCTTGTACTTGAGTAAAAGTAGAAGTACTCAGATCTGGTACTTGAGTAAAAGTAGAAGTACTCAGATCTGTACTTGAGTAAAAGTAGAAGTACTCAGATCTGGTACTTGAGTAAAAGTAGAAGTACTCAGATCTGGTACTTCAGTGAAAGTAGAAGTACTCAGATCTGTACTGAGTAAAAGTAGAAGTACTCAGATCTTGTACTTGAGTAAAAGTAGAAGTACTCAGATCCTGTACTTCAGTGAAAGTAGAAGTACTCAGATCTTGTACTTGAGTAAAAGTAGAAGTACTCAGATCTTGTACTTGAGTAAAAGTAGAAGGACTCAGATCTTGTACTTGAGTAAAAGTAGAAGTACTCAAATATTGTACTTCAGTGAAAGTAGAAGTACTCAGATCCTGTACTTCAGTGAAAGTAGAAGTACTCAGATCTTGTACTTGAGTAAAAGTAGAAGTAATCAGATCTGGTATTTCAGTGAAAGTAGAAGTACTCAGATCCTGTACTTGAGTAAAAGTAGAAGTACTCAGATCTTGTACTTGAGTAAAAGTAGAAGTACTTAGATCTGGTACTTCAGTGAAAGTAGAAGTACTCAGATCTGGTACTTCAGTGAAAGTAGAAGTACTCAGATCCTGTACTTCAGTGAAAATAGAAGTACTCAGGTCTTGTACTTGAGTAAAAGTAGAAGTACTCAGATCCTGTACTTGAGTAAAAGTAGAAGTACTCAGATCTTGTACTTGAGTAAAAGTAGAAGTACTCAGATCTGTACTTCAGTGAAAGTAGAAGTACTCAGATCTTGTACTTGAGTAAAAGTAGAAGTACTCAGATCTTGTACTTGAGTAAAAGTAGAAGTACTCAGATCTTGTACTTAGTGAAAAGTAGAAGTACTCAAATATTGTACTTCAGTGAAAGTAGAAGTACTCAGATCCTGTACTTCAGTGAAAGTAGAAGTACTCAGATCTTGTACTTGAGTAAAAGTAGAAGTACTCAGATCTTGTACTTGAGTAAAAGTAGAAGGACTCAGATCTTGTACTTGAGTAAAAGTAGAAGTACTCAAATATTGTACTTCAGTGAAAGTAGAAGTACTCAGATCCTGTACTTCAGTGAAAGTAGAAGTACTCAGATCTGGTACTTGAGTACAAGTAGAAGTACTCACATCTGGTACTTGAGTAAAAGTAGAAGTACTCAGATCTGGTACTTCAATGAAAGTAGAAGTACTCAGATCTGGTACTTGAGTAAAAGTAGAAGTACTCAGATCTTGTACTTGAGTAAAAGTAGAAGTACTCAGATCTTGTACTTGAGTAAAAGTAGAAGTACTCAAATATTGTACTTCAGTGAAAGTAGAAGTACTCAGATCCTGTACTTCAGTGAAAGTAGAAGTACTCAGATCTTGTACTTGAGTAAAAGTAGAAGTAATCAGATCTGGTATTTCAGTGAAAGTAGAAGTACTCAGATCCTGTACTTGAGTAAAAGTAGAAGTACTCAGATCTTGTACTTGAGTAAAAGTAGAAGTACTTAGATCTGGTACTTCAGTGAAAGTAGAAGTACTCAGATCTGGTACTTCAGTGAAAGTAGAAGTACTCAGATCCTGTACTTCAGTGAAAATAGAAGTACTCAGGTCTTGTACTTGAGTAAAAGTAGAAGTACTCAGATCCTGTACTTGAGTAAAAGTAGAAGTACTCAGATCTTGTACTTGAGTAAAAGTAGAAGTACTCAGATCTGGTACTTCAGTGAAAGTAGAAGTACTCAGATCTTGTACTTGAGTAAAAGTAGAAGTACTCAGATCTGGTACTTCAGTGAAAGTAGAAGTACTCAGATCTGGTACTTCAGTGAAAGTAGAAGTACTCAAATATTGTACTTCAGTGAAAGTAGAAGTACTCAGATCCTGTACTTCAGTGAAAGTAGAAGTACTCAGATCTTGTACTTGAGTAAAAGTAGAAGTACTCAGATCTTGTACTTGAGTAAAAGTAGAAGGACTCAGATCTTGTACTTGAGTAAAAGTAGAAGTACTCAAATATTGTACTTCAGTGAAAGTAGAAGTACTCAGATCCTGTACTTCAGTGAAAGTAGAAGTACTCAGATCCTGTACTTGAGTAAAAGTAGAAGTACTCAGATCTTGTACTTGAGTAAAAGTAGAAGTACTTAGATCTGGTACTTCAGTGAAAGTAGAAGTACTCAGATCTGGTACTTCAGTGAAAGTAGAAGTACTCAGATCCTGTACTTCAGTGAAAATAGAAGTACTCAGGTCTTGTACTTGAGTAAAAGTAGAAGTACTCAGATCCTGTACTTGAGTAAAAGTAGAAGTACTCAGATCTTGTACTTGAGTAAAAGTAGAAGTACTCAGATCTGGTACTTCAGTGAAAGTAGAAGTACTCAGATCTTGTACTTGAGTAAAAGTAGAAGTACTCAGATCTGGTACTTCAGTGAAAGTAGAAGTACTCAGATCTGGTACTTCAGTGAAAGTATAAGTACTCAGATCTGTACTTCAGTGAAAGTAGAAGTACTCAGATCTGGTACTTCAGTGAAAGTAGAAGTACTCAGATCTGGTACTTCAGTGAAAGTAGAAGTACTCAGATCTTGTACCTGTGTTGTTCCTCAGGGTTCAGGTAAACTGGAGAAGGCAGAGATCCTGCAGATGACTGTGGATCATCTGAAGCTGCAGGCCACCGCAGGGAAAGGTAATATTTGTATACTTTACACTTTTAAACCTCAGCAAAGTAATATTATAAGAGGTTTAGAGGCTTCTTAAAATGGTAATAAACTCTGTGTGTAAAGTACATTCATGTAACCGTGCTGTAGTTCCTTTATAGCCCAACATTAGCCTCCTTTAGCTTAGCGGTGGAGACGTGAAGTCATGTGACCGTGCTGTAGTTCCTTTATAGCCCAACATTAGCCTCCTTTAGCTTAGCGGTGGTGACGTGAAGTCATGTGACCGTGCTGTAGTTCCTTTATAGCCCAACATTAGCCTCCTTTAGCTTAGCGGTGGTGACGTGAAGTCATGTGACCGTGCTGTAGTTCCTTTATAGCCCAACATTAGCCTCTGTTAGCTTAGCGGTGGTGACGTGAAGTCATGTGACCGTGCTGTAGTTCCTTTATAGCCCAACATTAGCCACCTTTAGCTTAGCGGTGGAGACGTGAAGTCATGTGACCGTGCTGTAGTTCCTTTATGGCCCAACATTAGCCACCTTTAGCTTAGCGGTGGTGACGTGAAGTCATGTGACCGTGCTGTAGTTCCTTTATAGCCCAACATTAGCCTCCGTTTAGCTTAGCGGTGGTGACGTGAAGTCATGTGACCGTGCTGTAGTTCCTTTATAGCCCAACATTAGCCTCCTTTAGCTTAGCGGTGGTGACGTGAAGTCATGTGACCGTGCTGTAGTTCCTTTATAGCCCAACATTAGCCTCCGTTAGCTTAGCGGTGGTGACGTGAAGTCATGTGACCGTGCTGTAGTTCCTTTATAGCCCAACATTAGCCACCTTTAGCTTAGCGGTGGTGACGTGAAGTCATGTGACCGTGCTGTAGTTCCTTTATAGCCCAACATTAGCCTCCTTTAGCTTAGCGGTGGTGACGTGAAGTCATGTGACCGTGCTGTAGTTCCTTTATGGCCCAACATTAGCCTCCTTTAGCTTAGCGGTGGTGACGTGAAGTCATGTGACCGTGCTGTAGTTCCTTTATAGCCTAACGTTCGCTTTTTACTTCAGAAATCCATTCATTATCTAAAATCACATGGAGAAATCCGATAGATGCCTTCAGGGACCAACACAGAAATACCACATCTCTGCTTCCCTCTCACAGTATTTAACTCCCCCTCTCTCTCTCTCTCTCTCTCTCTTTAGGTTATTTTGACGCCCAGGCTCTGGCGCTTGACTTCCTGTCTCTGGGCTTCCGGGAGTGTGTGACGGAGGTTTCTCGTTTCCTGAGCTCCGTGGAGGGTCTGACCCCGAAAACCCTCTAAAATCCCGCCTCCTCTCCCACCTGTCCTCCCATTTACACCCCCAAAACCACCATCACCACCTCCAGTACCACCAGCAGCCCCTCCCTTTATCTCCCCCCTTATTCCCCCATCATTTGGCTGCGTTTCGACCTCCATATGGACTCAATATGGGAGACGGAGGTCATGTTTTGGATGTTTTTCAACGCAATGTCGCCTCTTCATCACCTTCTTCTTCCTCCTCTTCCCTCCTCTCACTCTCTACTTCATTTCCTATTGGTTTCCCCATCCTCCCTCCTTCCTCTTCGATTCCTCTCCTCAGCGGCACTAAACCCTACCGACCGTGGGGAACTGAAGTCGGAGCTTTCTGATTTTAAAACAGCCTAAAATAACTTGATTTGAATGTGCCTGCTACTTCCTGTCCAATGTGTATTTCAGTTAAGATTACGTTCTTCTGACCGGAGCTGCTCCAACAATGCAACGTATATCATAAAATACAAAAATACAAAATTGTGCAGGAAGTCTATATACATGTAAATAGAATATGATGAGTTTTTTAACATCCCTCATGGAGGTAAAAATGATTTAAAGCAACACTACAAGCGAGACTCGTAAGAAATGCCCGGCTCGTAACGAACATATTGATTTCTGGATCGGTTCCTCGCTCCTGGAACCAAAAGAGGATTTCCAAAATGTAGAGAAACGTCAGATATTGAAATTAAAAAGGCAGAATTTTGAGTAAGAAAGTTTGAGGAAAAAAAGCATTTAGCACACAGCTCAATAACGCTTCATATTTAGGCCCAAATTCCTAAATATGAGTTGAGTTAATTAAATGAATATCTTTGGCCGATTTGGACCGTTTTCTAATGGTTTTGGGGGTTATCGAGGAAGCCGAGGGCTAAAAGAAAAGGCCGTTTTAAGCAGAAAGTGGCTGATTTTGGCTTTCACACCAAACACTCGCCGTACTTAGTTCCCCGAAATCTTTAGTCCCTGTAATTTTCTGGTAGATCGCGTTCTCACCGGAATAAGTCCCTGAGGGAGGATTAGGCAAATGAAGCCGCTGACGTCCCTTCTTCTTCTTCTGCTTCGGGTTTACTGGCAGGCCGCAACCCACTTCACGGCGTATACTGCCGCCCATAGTCCCCGGCTGGAAGTCCCCGGAGTTGGGGAAGGCTTCAGTAGCAGCTGCTGGGAGTCCCAGCAGCTGCTACTGAAGCCTTCCGAGTAAATCTCCAGAACGCCGACACCTCCTCATCTCCACCGCTCCCATGCTTATTTTGTGTTGCCATGAGTTAGTCTCTCTACGTTTCTGCGCGGGGCTAATGCTAATGCTAATAATGCTAATGCGAGGATAATAAAATGGTGGCTCTACAAAACATGTCTGCGTTTTACGGGGCGTGGTTTGCAATCCGCCCAGCCAATCAGACAGAGGAACCTTTTTCTCCCGGGACAGTCCCGCCTCTCTCGCAGGGACTGAAACGGGGGGTTCCAGGTCTTTTTGGTGTGAACGCAAAATCCCAGGAACTATCTTGGGAAAAGTACTCCGGTGTGAAAGCGCCCAATGGGACTCTACTGGGATCTAAACGGCTCCTTTCTTGTCTGGAAAAGTATTTGAACTGAACGGCATCTTATTAAAAACCTCTTCGGGGTGTTCCTGTGACGCGTTGTGTCTTGAGAGCGACTAACATTTCTGTAAATGGGATTTTCTTTCACAATAACAACATATTTTACGGTTTGACTTTAAAAGCTTCTCCTTTAACACAGACTGGGGTAATGAAACAGGAAACAGGAAATTCAACTGGGCCAAAACCAGTGCAGTCCCACGGAGTCCATCCTGGTGCAACCGAGATGTATCGACACGATATTCGAGATCAAATAAAGATGGTTCTAAATAATAAGCTGTATCTAGGCAAGTTTATTTATATCGCACCTTTCAACACAAGGCAATTCAGGGGCTTTGCAAACATGAAAGACATTCAGACAAAGGCCTTTAAAATAATAACAAGATAATAAAGGAAACAATACATGAATACAAAGTTACAGTGCAGTTTAAGCTTTATCTACGAAAATAAATACTAAATCAATGGATGTCGTAAAAAGTGCCGACAAAATGTTTGTTTCCTGCTTTCTGACGGGATTCTGAGATGAGATCAGATTTTGGGGGAAATGTAATCTCTCTGTCTCTTAAAGTCAGAATCCAGACTTTAACCTCAGAGATAAGACAACATGTTACGGTGTGCAGGAAGCAGGACCCACATGCAGGCCAGAGTAAACATGATTCCTTTATTCCGAGGCTATATACACACAGAGACAGAACAGGACGCTCACCGAAGACCACGTCAATACACAAGACGAACCGACACTGAACACAGGGAGGGGTAATCACGAGACGGGGAACAGCCGGGCGGCGGAGGAGAAACACGAGGGCCACAGGTGAACACAATCAGACAACGAGACACACCAGGGCTGCAGTGGAATAGTCCATTTAGCTGAGGAACCTTCCCCACGGAGTGAAATGACCCGGAAGTCCCTCAGTGGCAGCCGTGATAAGTGCTGATTCTCTAGATGATAGGAAAGGAGGTTTCAAACTTCCTTTGATAGCCTCCTTTAGCTTAGGAACCACTGGACATCTCTAACTGACAGGAGAGGAGAAACATGCTGCCCCACAATGCATTGCAGCCGCAACATTAGCCGTCACTCAACAGTCGGCCGTTCACGGAAACAACGATTATGAGGAGAAATGATATCATGAAAGTGACGGTGCTTGTTAAGCATTTTAAAACATAGGTGGTGAGTTACAAAGTGCTTTGTTCTGAACGTTCATCAGTATTATAATCAAAGAGAGAAATATGAACGTTAGTTTTCACTGAAATGATCAAATAAAGTCTCTCAGTCTTCACTGAGCTGTGTGGGGTTTGTTCAACTTCTAAAGATGTCTGAATGGTGATACACACAGAGACAGATGTTAAGGACTAACGGTTATAATAAATACATCTGTATTGATTTAAGATCTTCAGTTCATCAATCATACGTGTTGGGATCATGTGTATTAATGTGGACCGGAGGGAGACGAGCAGTCAGCTTTGTCATCTGTTTCTCTGTTGTCTCGTTCACAAAGCAGAGCAGCAGCATCAGAGCACGGAGCAGAGTCTCAGATGAGTTCACAGCAGTCCCTCGTTCTGATTGAACATCCATGTTGTAGTCCGCTGTATAGAGAACTGTGGTTTCCATGGTTACCCCACAGCAGCAGACGCACATCAGGACGTCCGCTGGCGCATCATAAACACGTCGGATAGTGAAAGTGCAGTCTCTTCTCCTAAGTCCTTTTGAATTCTCCTATCCACTATCCCTTAACCCCGTGACCTTTCACTCAGAGGTCAAGGAATAGGAGATAGGGTTAGAACTTAGGAGCTGAGTTTTAAACTATCCGACTGCAGCCCAGGGAAACTAACGACGGGAGGAAGACACCGAGAGAAGGACCAGACGATAAACCAGGAGGAAAACATGACGGGGAGAACAGCAACACACCTGGACATAGAAACGTGACGTCACAGGGGTCTCGTGACGCAGAAGCCTTTTGGTTCAATCCAAAGTAATGGCCCGAACACGGCTCCACGTCTCAGTGTCGTGCTGCTGAGCTCAGCCCGGGCACAGTAGCACATATCGGCGATGTGAAGTACTGCCTGATATACAAGTACATCGTGTTGTATCTTATTTGTAAAGAGTGAGAGGTGAGCAGGATTTACAATATTCAAAATACATCTGATAATTATGAACAAGAGAGACTCATCCAGTGGGAGGGTTTGTTTACATGTCAACACATGTTGTTGTTTATCAAATGTATGAAACGAGCACAAGTTGAAATGCGTTTTCAAAGACAATCAAATATGTTTGAGTAAAGATCTGGAGATTTAGAGATCTGTCATCTTGGTACACATATTTATAAAGACACAACACAACAACAACAACAACAACAACAACAACATGTGGGATGTGTAGGCGGATCTGGACTCGAGGGCTCGTCGTGTCGAACATTAAGTCTGTTGCTGTTTCTGCATCAAGTTAAACATGTTGTTCGGACTGAAGATCTCAATCCAGTATCCGTCAGGGTCCTGGAGGAAGGCCAGGTCCTTCATCTTGCCTGAGGGGGAGCACACACACACACACAGACACACACACACACACACACACACACACACACACAGACAGACAGATAGACAGACACGACAGACACACACACACACACACACACACACAGACAGACAGACGAGACAGGCAGACACAGACACACACACACACACACACACACACAGACACACACACACACACACACACACACACAGACAGACGCACACGCACACACACAGAGCAGCAGAGAGACAGACAGACAGACACACAGACACACAGACAGACAGAGAGACAGGCAGACATACACACACACACACACACACACACACACAGACACACACACACAGAGGCAGCAGAGAGACACACACACACACACACACACACACACACAGCACACACACACAGACAGACAGACAGACAGACAGCACAGACACACACGCACACACACACACAGCAGGACAGACAGAGAGGCAGGCAGAGACACACACACACACACACAGACACACACAGAGGCAGGCAGAGACACAGACACACACACACACACACACACACACACACACACACACAGACACACACACAGCACAGACACACACACAGACAGAGAGGCAGGCACACACACACAGACAGACACAGACACACACACACACACACACACACACACACGTTGAAATAAAACACTTTCTTTTAGTCAGAAAGTGTTTTTTGATTTTGTTCTCTTCCATGACCCGACCCCAGAACTCAGAAAGAGCGCCTGGTCCGATCCGAGACGACCGTCCCCCGGCTCCCTCTGTAGGGACGGGTCTGTTCTGCTGATGTCCACTTACACGTCACCCCTCATGGGTTTCTGGGTTGTGAAAAATCCCAGAATGCACTCTGGTTAAAGTTTGGGAACATTGAAAAGGTCTAACTGCAGCGCGCTCACCGAATGGTCGCTTCTCCGGCACCGGGGACGCACCGGGGACACACCGGGGACACACCGGGGACACATGGTGACACACCGGGGACACACCGGGGACACATGGTGACACACCGGGGACACACCGGGGACACATGGTGACACACGGGGACACATGGTGACACACCGGGGACACATGGTGACACATGGGGACACACCGGGGACACATGGTGACACATGGGGACACATGGTGACACATGGTGACACACCGGGGACACACCGGGGACACATGGTGACGCACCGGGGACACACCGGGGACACATGGTGACACATGGTGACACACCGGGGACACACCGGGGACACATGGTGACGCACCGGGGACGCACCGGGGACACACCGGGGACACACCGGGGACACATGGTGACACACCGGGGACACACCGGGGACACATGGTAACGCACCGGGGACACACCGGGGACGCATGGTGACGCACCGGGGACGCATGGTGACGCACCGGGGACGCACCGGGGACACACCGGGGACACACCGGGTGACACATGGTGACACACCGGGGACACACTGGTGACGCACCGGGGACGCACCGGGGACACACCGGGGACACATGGTGACACACCGGGGACGCACGGTGACGCACCGGGGACGCACCGGGGACGCACCGGGGACACACCGGGGACGCACCGGGGACACACCGGGGACTAGGGTTAATTTCGTCAGCTATTTTTAGTTTAGTCTTAGTCCTGTGTTACATTTCCTTCTTAGTTTTAGTCATATTTAGTCACCTTCATCCGGTTCAAGATCTAGTCGACTAAAGGTCTGAGCATTTTAGTCTCATGTTTAGTCAAAGAAAACTAATTATTTGAGTCCACTTTTTGTCAATGAAAACCGTTGAGTCTTTTTCAGTCATTATAGAACCTTTCAGTCAAAGTGGCCAAAACCCATGATTTGTCATTTTAGTCAAACGTATTTCTCAATAGGATTATATCTTGTCCTCATCTGATGAAGCTCAGGTTGAAGAAAGCAGCTCTGCAGAGCATCAGGTGTGTGTCCCAGCTGTTTGGCCGCATCGCTTCCCTTCTGATGAAACAATGCATTCTCTTTTCCTCTCCGCCTCATTGGAGCGAAAATGGGCCCAAATATCACATCGTTTCTTTCTCCCAGGCAGTGGTGGCTTTAGACTTTTCGTTGTCGGTCATTTTGACAAATCGTAACAGTTCCGTCATCATCCATTATTACCCGTCGAGTGCACGATGTTTCACTCACTCGCGCTGACGGGGGGGTTTTCGGTTAACGCGACCACTGCTCCCAAGCCCTGTTGGTGCCATTTCATGTTCTGTTGAATAAGGTTAGTCAGGCCACGGGTCAGGCCACGAGTCAGGCCACGAGTCGAGTCAGGCCACGAGTCAGGCCACGGGTCAGGCCACGAGTCAGGCCACGAGTCGAGTCAGGCCACGGGTCAGGCCACGGGTCAGGCCACGAGTCAGGCCACGAGTCCGCCACGAGTCGAGACAGGCCACGAGTCGAGTCAGGCCACGAGTCGAGTCAGGCCACGAGTCAGGCCACGAGTCAGGCCACGAGTCAGGCCACGAGTCAGGCCACGAGTCAGGCCACGAGTCGAGTCAGGCCACGAGTCAGGCCACGAGTCAGGCCACGAGTCAGGCCACGAGTCAGGCCACGAGTCAGGCCACGAGTCGAGACACGAGTCGAGACACGAGTCGAGACAGGCCACGAGTCGAGTCAGGCCACGAGTCGAGTCAGGCCACGAGTCAGGCCACGAGTCAGGCCACGAGTCAGGCCACGAGTCAGGCCACGAGTCAGGCCACGAGTCGAGTCAGGCCACGAGTCAGGCCACGAGTCAGGCCACGAGTCAGTCAGGCCACGAGTCAGGCCACGAGTCAGGCCACGAGTCAGGCCACGAGTCGAGTCAGGCCACGAGTCAGGCCACGAGTCAGGCCACGAGTCAGGCCACGAGTCAGGCCACGAGTCAGGCCACGAGTCGAGTCAGGCCACGAGTCAGGCCACGAGTCGAGTCAGGCCACGAGTCAGGCCACGGGTCAGGCCACGAGTCTTCCTGACAGTGTGCCGCTGCCCGGTGTAATTCAAATCAGCCGCGGCACCGGAAATGGAACCGCTGGGCGAAAAACTGACGATCGGAGATTTAACGATATCTTTGATAATATTCCGTCTCCTCGTTTTTCGTCAACGAAAGTAAAGAGAGATTTTGTCATAGTTTTTATTTAGTAAACTACATTTTCGTCTCGTCACTTTTCGTCAACGATATTGCACGATGATTTCGTTACAGTTATTGTTTACTGCCGTCGTGCCGTCTCGTCATCGCCTCGTTTTCGTCATGGAAAAAAAAAGGTCGTCGACGAACATTCAAACTTTTTTTACTCAAATTCTAACTTTCTTATTTCGACTTCTGACTTTCTCTAAAGATGATTTTAAAATCTTTAACTCTGATTCGTTGACGTTTCTCATGAAGCCTCTTCTTCTTGTGGACTCACCCGCGTCCGGTTTCTTAACGAACGTCACTCCTTGCTCCTCAAACACTTTGCAGGCGGCGTAAACATCAGGAACAGCAATCCCAATGTGACCTGCAACAACAAAACAACAACAACAACAACAACACGGCAGAAAACAAGATTGGGTCAATAAGAGGCGGAGCTTAAAAAACGTCATTACACGAGGCCCATGGACGAACAAAAGTCAATATTCTTTATAATATCGATCAACGATATTTAGCTTTCGTAAAATTCATTTTCTTTTCCTCTGAAATGTGTTGAATCTTTTTTGAGGAAAGTAAAAAAAGAAATTAAACCGTTATTCCCGTAAAACGAAATCCCCTTGGAGACGACTTAGATTCAGGTAAATCTGCTTCAATGTATTTGAACTTCTCACCAAACCCCGTGGGCTTGTTGTTCCCGTTGTGGAACGCCAGACCCTCCTCCAGCTCGGACCCCCAGTTACTGAGAGAGACAGACCACACGTTCAGGTCCTCCTCACGCAGCCACAGTCGCTCCTATTGGCTAGCGCTCCAACACACTATACGTGATAGGCGCTAAGGGGCGCGGCATCTCTAGGAGGTTGCCCAATCACAACAGAGCTAACCAATCAGAGCAGCTCTGGTTTCAGACAGAGGGTGAAAAGAGGTGCTGCAGCCCAGGCAGCATGAGAACAATAAAGAGCTGTGTGAACTTTAAATTATCAGGTGTGTGTGTCAGGTGTGTGTGTGTCAGGTGTGTGTGTGTGTGTGGTGTGTGTCAGGTGTGTGTGTGTCAGGTGTGTGTGTGTTTCAGGTGTGTGTCAGGTGTGTCTCTCAGGTGTGTGTCAGGTTTGTAATCAGGTGTGTGTGTGTCAGGTGTGTGTGTCAGGTGTGTGTTTCAGGTGTGTGTCAGGTGTGTTTCAGGTGTGTGTCTCAGGTGTGTGTGTCAGGTGTGTGTGTGTTTCAGGTGTGTGTGTCAGTGTGTGTGTCAGCGTGTGTGTCAGGTGTGTGTGTGTGTGTGTTTCAGGTGTGTGTGTCAGTGTGTGTGTCAGGTGTGTGTGTGTTTCAGGTGTGTGTGTCAGGTGTGTGTGTGTGTGTCAGGTGTGTGTGTCAGTGTGTGTCAGGTGTGTGTAATCAGGTGTGTAATCATGTGTGTGTGTCAGGTGTGTGTGTCAGGTGTGTGTGTGTCAGGTGTGTGTGTGTGTTTCAGGTGTGTGTCAGGTGTGTCTCTCAGGTGTGTGTCAGGTGTGTGTGTCAGGTTTGTAATCAGGTGTGTGTGTCAGGTGTGTGTCAGGTGTGTGTGTCAGGTGTGTGTGTCAGGTGTGTTTCAGGTGTGTGTCAGGTGTGTTTCAGGTGTGTGTGTCAGGTGTGTGTGTGTTTCAGGTGTGTGTGTCAGGTGTGTGTGTGTCAGGTGTGTGTGTGTCAGGTGTGTGTGTCAGTGTGTGTGTCAGGTGTGTGTGTCAGTGTGTGTGTGTGTCAGGTGTGTGTGTCAGGTGTGTGTGTGTCAGGTGGTGTGTCGTGTGTGTCAGGTGTGTGTGTCAGGTGTGTGTGTCAGGTGTGTATCAGGTGTGTAATCAGGTGTGTGTCAGGTGTGTGTGTGTCAGGTGTGTGTGTCAGGTGTGTGTGTGTCAGGTGTGTGTGTGTCAGGTGTGTGTCAGTGTGTGTGTTTCGTACTGTGTGAATTCGATGGTGGCTCTGCGGCTGAACGTCCAGGCCGTTCGCTCCTTGATTTCTTCGGGAATGTCCGACTTTTCCTCGAAGCCCAAAAAGTAGAGAGTGAAGCGCATCGAGGGGAAATCGATCTTCTGCAGTAGACTGGAGAAAACACGTTCAGTGCACGCTTTCACGCCCGATCAGACTTCGTGTTTCAGACGTTTCTGTCAAACCTAAATCATCTGAATTATTTATTGATTTAATTCTGACTTTAATCCCAGAACAAAAAACATAAAACGTTTGGGAACATTGAAAACGTGGGATCCAGTGAGGCTTGGTGTGAAAACATTGTTACAACACGAGTAAGTTAAATGAAATATATTCAATGATCTTCCCGTAACTTCAGTCGCAGAGAAGCCAAACCGTTATTTCTGCTCAACATTTGTTTTTAAAAGTCAGACATTTTAGAAAAAGGTGAGAATTTTGAGATAAACCGTCCGAATCCAAGAACTGGGTTCACGCGGCTTTCACACCAGCGCGTTTCAGCTCCCGCTCCGTTCACACCGCCCAGAGCCGACTGGTGCCGCGTCATGACGTCTCCGTTTACATCGCTGATTTGCTCCCCAACGGCGCTCACAACAACAACAACAGCGTCGGGTCGCTGATCGTGTTGCTTTTAATCACACGAAGCCAGAGTAAATTGAATAACGACTTCTCCAACCGTATGCTTTGCTCCAGAGTGCCGTGGTTCATAGTTTATTCATGTGTGTCTGCAGCATGTACCGACCGCTGCAGTGCTGGCTGCTCTTCCACGGGAGTTTATTCTCCCGTTAGCTCCCGGTTAGCTCTCGGTAGCTCCCGGTTAGCTCCCGTTAGCTCCCGGTTAGCTCCCGGTTAGCTCCCGTGTCCCGGTAGCTCCCGGTTAGCTCCCGGTCGTAGCTCCCGGTAGCTCCCGTTAGCTCTCGGTTAGCTCCCGGTAGCTCCCGGTTAGCTCCCGGTTAGCTCGCACTGCAGCGGCCGCTCTAAAGTATTCACTGTCCGACTCACACGAGCAGCTGATGCATATCCCCAGCTCCCCTTAGCCTCAGTGAATGTGTGTCAGTCTGAATTGACGCTGTTTGGCATCACAACGCTGTTATGGAAGTTTCTCTGGTATAAAACGGGTGATGTTACCATAGCAACCGAAGCTAAACTGACTACTTGCTGTTGCTATCCTATTGTGGCATAAACCGTTTCCTCCAGGCACGTTTTAACCGGCGTGTTTTTTATTATGATTCTACTTGTGATAGTCGGACACGAGAACCTGTGCAGCCCGTGTGTTGATGCTCCACTAACCCTAAACAACACGTCTGCCTCTCTCCACGATGATCGATAACAGTGAACGGTCAAAGTAAGGTACACATAAACAGAACCACACGCAGCCTGGTTAGTGCTGCCTGTTCAGGGGAGGTGGCTTTCGTTTCCTGCACGCCTCGACGTGAGAGAGACGTAAGCGACGCCGCCTCTTAGCTCCGAAGCTCTCGCCTCTGGAGCAGGGGTTCTCAAAGTGTTGATGAGTGAGGCCCAATACTGGATCGAGGGCCGCCCAAGAAAAAACGGAACACAAAATAATTCCAAAACAAATCCTTTCTTTATTGCACCAACCAATCATACATGCAGTATACATTAAGGACGTGCAGAGGACACGACGTTGGGTTAGCTACAGACAGCGACTAGCTGAAATCGCTAGCTAACTCCCGTTTCTGATTCTGATAAACTTACAACAGATTTTCCGCTTAACCGCAACTCGCGAGATGCCTAGTTGCCAGGCAACCAGTAGTCTAGCAAACTTTCCACAAGCTGCCATTCATAATTTAGGAATGACAACCCAGGGGGCGCGGTTTCACCATTCTTAAATTCCATTCTAATTCTTACGAGATACGAACCACGGAGGATTAAAATATAACGCACGCATTGTCAAATTAACTATCGCGGGCCGCCAGAAACATTTCCGAGGGCCGCCATTGGCCCGCGGGCCGCACTTTGAGAACCCCCGCTCAAGACCGACAATTTTGTGGAGCTGGAAGTGAACCGGATTGCGGAGCTAAGAGGCGGCGCCGCTGCGGTGTGAACAGGAAAAACCGGCACTTTTCAGGCTCCAGAAAACGCGTTGGTGTGAAAGGGGCACTCGTGAGGGCCCACTTCGATTCCTTCACCGTCAAAACATTGCATGATTTTCAGGGTAAAGAAAGCAGCGTGACTGAAGTCAAACTCATCCGAGGATCCTCCGATAACTTCGCTCTGACCGAAGTCAGAGCTCTCGAGGACTCACGTCATCCCGAGGACTCGCGTGTAGAAATCCAGAGATCTGACCGGGTCTTTCACTCGGAGCATCGTCTGCTGCATCATGAAGTCCTGAAGCAAGTATTCAGATACTTTACTGTACTTACACACACACACACACACACACAATCAAACAGACAGTGCACACACGGAGAGGCGTCGATCAGAGGGCAAATGTACAAAATAAAAATAACTGACTTTAAAACGGAGGGGGATGAATTACACTAAAAATATGAACAGTAGTGCAAAGACTGTGGAAAAGTGGTTGGTGCTGTGTGTGTGTGTGTGTGTGTGTGTGTGTGTGTGTGTGTGTGTGTGTGTGTGTGTGTGTGATGCTGAGCTTTTCACACCCAGGTCAGACTGGGACACACCTATAAAAAAGCTCCGTCATTAAATAAAGTAGACATTTATTCTCATTAAATCAGATTTATTTGATATATATATATATATAATGTAATATATATTGTATTGTATGTATCGTTTCTCTCACCCTGGTGATGGGGTCTCCCTCTTTACAGGCTGCAGAGACTGCTTCTTCAGACATTCCTCCTTGAGACGCCATCTTTCTGACTATGAACGCACCACTGCCTTCTTCTCTGTGGCGATGCGTTCAGGTGCAGCTCGGGAAAATATCTGAGGTGGTTTCCCTGGCTGGTTTATGGTTGTTTTTGTGTGCATTTCTGATATTTTAACTTATGAATTATGAGTTATTCCAGATCCACAGCGGGATGATGCGTTCATGTTCGCTTTTTTAGAACTTTTTAGATATTTCCGTTTTATAAAAAGTCATATAATTGCTAAAAGTAACTATAATTTAACTTTTTAAGACTTGTTATAGTCCATCTCATTCCGTAACATCGTTTTTATTTCTATTTAATCTGTGTATTTGCCTCCTCTCTGCTACCAAACAACATCGTTCTCCTAAGGTATCACAGAGAAGTCTCGGTTTAGAAACTTCCGACGGGACCTGAATGCAGCAGGGCGGAGTTACAGCCAGGTGTTTCTGTGATGCCTTCAGGTGACTGAACTCTAGGAAGGAAACGCCCAAGACTTTAAAGAGAAATGCAGCGGGGCAGAAAATAAAAGAGAAAAATACACGAAGAATAATCAAGTTACAAATATATTAAAAAAATATAAATAAAGACTAAAGAATAATTAAAAAATTGTTTAAAAAAATAATAATAAATAATGAAACATAAATAATAATGTATAGAAAATTCCCTATAAAATAATAAAAATAAATAAATAATACAAAATAATTAACAATAATAAAATAAATGTATACAAATAATAATTATATAAATTAAATGAAAAACAAATAAAACATGGATAATCATTAAGTGAAAATTCCCTAATAAATATTAAAAAGATATATAAAAAGAAATCAATATATATATAAATATAAATTAGAGCCGGGACTCGATTAAAAAAATTAATCTAATTAATTAGAGGCTTTGTAATTAATCAATCGAAATTAATCGCATTTTTAAGCTTAGATGGCCCTGTGTATTCTCCATTTCACTTGTTTGTTTGTTCTTGTTTGTGTTTGCTCGCTTGCATGCCCTGCATAGCTTTAAGAAATACTTAAGTTGTTGGTCAAAACACTTTCCATCTGATGAAGGCAGATGCCTTCCCAGGTGGAACAAAGTAGAACACATTACATTCAGTTATAACTGCCAAAACAAACATTATGGCCCGTGTTAAAAATGTTTGTAATGTTATCTACTGTGAGTTGGTCGAACGAATGCCTCCTCATCCGGAAGCTGACCGAGCAGACCCGAGCAGCAGCCGAGAGGAGCCGAGCGCATCCGCGAAGCACACGTCAGAGTTCCCGTTAGCCGACACATCTAAATATCTTCGGTCAAAATAATTTCCCTTTAGAGCAATACTCTTCAGTTGGGCCACGTATGTGACAGACAAGAAGAGTATGTGACAGACAAGATGACAGACAAGAGTATGGACAGACAAGAAGAGTATGGACAGACAAGAAGAGTATGTGACAGACAAGAAGATGTGACAGACAAGAAGAGTATGTGACAGACAAGAAGAGTATGTGACAGACAAGAAGAGTATGTGACAGACAAGAAGAGTATGTGACAGACAAGAAGAGTATGTGACAGACAAGAAGAGTATGAGACAGACAAGAAGAGTATGTGACAGACAAGAAGAGTATGTGACAGACAAGAAGAGTCAACTCTAATGTCCAACACTTCATGTGGAGAAAGAGATGTCCTGTGTGGGTTGATTGTGCGTTGATCTGTTGGTAATGCCTCGGGGTTCCGGTGGGCATGTAAACAGATGCATAATGCTGCGCTATACTTTGTGGCCTCATCCGTTGCATAGCGACACTTATTGTGTAGTTGTCTTTTAATAAGCAGGTAGTCATATCATTAGCTAGAACTAGCTGGATCTGATCGATATGGACATAAACGCGAGTGAAGTCTAATCTGACGGGAGAGAGAGATCAGCTGCTGCTGACGAGTCGACACTCGACACGCAGCTCTGCATGATCACATGCCGCGGTGAGCGGAACAGAACACACACTTCAGGTTAGAATATCACACGTAGCTATTTTAATGACCTCTCAAACTACCTAAACTAGTTATAGATGTGTTTAGTTTTACTGTCGGGTCACTCATTACTAGATCCGCGAGCTGCATGATACTGGCATAATAGATTGCCCGATCGGGCAACCAGCAGGTGAGGCTTCATTGCCCGAGCTAAATACTAGGCGGCCCCGGGCCATCGGGCAGTCCTTAATGTCGAGCCCAGTCCAGTGAGCCAGGGAGCTGGTTCTTCTCTCAGACGTGGACTGACTCATCCTGGCCCTGAAACCAGTCCTCTGGTTGAGTGTGGGTTGGGTCAGGGTGTGGTTCCTTGCACTCGGAGTCGGGCTAACGTCCACGCTAGCTGCTACATGCTAACTGCTACACGCTAGCTGCTACACGCTAGCTGCTACATGCTAGCTGCTACATGCTTTGCATTCAGGTGATACTTTAGGCTTGATGTGCTGCGGCTCTTGTCGACGCTTCCATCCGTCCGTTTTTTAAAACAAAATGTCCCCATCCACGGGCCGAGCAAAGCGGTCTCATCAGCTTGTTCGTTCATGTTTGACTATTGATCACCGTGGTTTGTTGTTGTTTGAAGTCCCATGCTGAAGTCAAGAACGTTAGTTGGTGCTCCAGTATAATCGGTACGCCTGAAACTCATCCAGTGAGAAACGTTCCGCTGTGCAAAAATAAGTGCGATTAAAATGCGTTAATTTTTGTAACGCGTTAATTTTTGTGTAATTAATTAATCTTAATTAACGCGTTAAAGTCCCGCCCCTAATAAACATGTAATAATATAATAAATAAAAGATAAATAATTATTACAGATAAGATTGATTTAAACTTTTAAAAAACAGCTCATTTCATATTTATGTTGTAGCCTAAATACACTTTAATGAAAACAATGCTTTACATTAGTGCCAGTTTTCCCCTTTTATTAAACATCTGTGTTTATTATATCTTATCCTATTTCAAACCACATGAAGGAGTCCACTTTAGAGCCACTCAGGGTTACTAACACATGAAGGAGTCCACTTTAGAGCCACACAGGGTTACTAACACATGAAGGAGTCCACTTTAGAGCCACACAGGGTTACTAACACATGAAGGAGTCCACTTTAGAGCCACACAGGGTTACTAACACATGAAGGAGTCCACTTTAGAGCCACTCAGGGTTACTAACACATGAAGGAGTCCACTTTAGAGCCACACAGGGTTACTAACACATGAAGGAGTCCACTTTAGAGCCACACAGGGTTACTAACACATGAAGGAGTCCACTTTAGAGCCACACAGGGTTACTAACACATGAAGGAGTCCACTTTAGAGCCACTCAGGGTTACTAACACATGAAGGAGTCCACTTTAGAGCCACTCAGGGTTACTAACACATGAAGGAGTCCACTTTAGAGCCACACAGGGTTACTAACACATGAAGGAGTCCACTTTAGAGCCACTCAGGGTGCTTCTCGTAAATGTGCTTCTATCTAAACTCTTCTGGAAGACGTGTGTCGGGTCGAGACGGGTCTGAGCCTGTTGGTCACGTGGGAGGAAAACTGAACACACCCCGATTCCACACACTCAGTAAACACAGGGGCCGTGCCTCGTTTCTGAGATTCCCCTCCTCGACTCCTATCCTCGACACCTATCCTCGTGTCTTAGTCCCGCCCACAGGAGATGCGAGCGGAGGAGCCGAGGAGAGAGGAGGGTGTCACTGCCCGATCTGCAGTGCGCATGTGCGAGATGGTCCGCCACATCGGAGAGCTCCGGACGGCAACCCGTTGGGGTTCAGGACCTCGCCAGAATAAGTGAGACATGGATTTAACTTCTGTCAGACAGCTGTGTGCCACACATTCACAGTTCATATGTATTCAGCATGAGAGCTGTCCAACAGAAGTTAAATCCTTTCCTCACTTATTCTGACGATGTCCTTGACCCCAAATCAAAGAACCCAATAAAAAGAGTTGTTAAATAATACTGAAGTCACGTTGTAACAACAATAACTCATCTCTCTCTCGAGTTTTCTTTTGAGCTTTGCCAAAAGCCACGGTGTCAAATGTGCTACTTGGGTTGCCGTACATAGTTGTCCGATATAGAGAGGCGAAGTCACGCCCATCTACTTCCGGCCCATGGGACTCCGGAAGCGAAAAATTAACATTGAATTCAATGGAGAGAGAAAACGTATCTTTTGATCCCGTTTGAATCGTGCCACGAACTACACACATGATGTGTGTCGATCTTAAACAATCAGTTCCGAGTCACAAAAGTCACATTTTGTCGTAAAACTGTTGAAATATAAGACTATGAAAAATACGCGACTACAAAGACTACAAATCCCATTCTGGGTCGCGTAAGTGATGTCACAGGCGATAATGCTCCAAGTGGTTGCGACTCGTAATTAAAGCGAAGAAGAAGAAGAAGAAGAAGAAGAAGAAGAAGAAGAAGAAGAAGAAGAAGAAGAAGAAGAAGAAGAAGAAGAAGAAGAAGAAGAAGAAGAAGCTGTGTACGAGGTTGGAATCACATAAGTGATCAAACCACTTGCTCGTTCTCTCGCTGCCCGTCTGAGGAAAGGACCAGGAGTCGCCGGATCAGACATATCAGGTAATACACATGTTGTGCATGGAACATATAGTCAAGTTAGCTACCCTAGCTAGTAGCGAGCACGTTAGCTAGCATCACATTACTTTAGTAACGGTAGCCTTACCATGACATTATTATGTTATTACATGAAGTAAACTAGAGCAAACAGATATTGTTCTAAACTGTATTAAAGTAAACAAGTATTATCTTGAACTGTATTGAAGTGAACATGTATTATTTGGGACTGTTTTAAAGTAATCCTATATATATACACCTTCTTACATACACTTTCCCAGACACCCTGACACACACACACACACAATACACTCCCTGACCAACACACACACACACACACACGTCCTTTTCAAGGTTCTTGTTGGGGCCAATATAATCTCAAGTACTGACAGCTTTGCATGACAGATTCTTCTGGCCGTGTTTCATTGTGATGACAGTGAGTCAGTCTGTGTGTTGGAAAGACAGCAGTTGAGTGATTACTGAGAGAACATTATTCAAAGAGATAATTATTCAAAGTGTTGTTACTGACCTTGTCTCTTGTATTTCCTTTCCCTCACCTGTAGCTGCTGAGACCTGAGGAACGTGCACACTGACCTGCTCTGGAACCTGATTTCCACTGTACGTAATAGTATTTGGTTATGGTATATTATTTATATCCATCAAAGGCACAATGCACCCCCCAGAGACACACATGTATTGAGTGTGATATTGTGCGTAGGGCAAGTGAGATCATCTTTACACACGAGAGAACTGTAGGAGCGGCAACGTGTTTTGAAATTGAATTTTTAATATCCGAAAATGAAGTTGATCTGTTTTCTTTGTTCTTCTCTCTTCCCAGCTCCATCCATCACCTGCTCTGTTCCCGCACGTCCTGCTTGATTACTAACCAATGCTTTATGTTTGTACACAATTACAAATAAAGTCAATGTATTGTATGACATGAAGTTGTGCTTCATTCTGCCTTCAACTGCACAATGACTGTGGACGGCACCGACATCCATGCAGCTGCCCCCCCAGTAAGATGAACCAAGCAAGAGGGTCGCCATCATGCCCGAGGACATCCCAGCTGGCACGCCGCATCCGCGAGAGAGGGCTTAGACTGACCTGAGACCAGCACACCCAGACACGACGGCTCTTTTAAGAGCTACAGTCTCAAAGAGTTGCAATCCTACGTTATCATAATGATTAAACCGGTTCATGTGTCACTCAGTTTACTGAACCGTGATGAGTGAAAGAAATGAGTGAGGTCGTGGTTTACTGAAGTTACAAAGACATTAATATGAGTGACAGGTCAGTGTAAACACAAGCTTCTGTCAATTATGGATCACTCAAACTATTTATATAATAATATGTAATAACGTTCTAAAACAAGTATTCGGTATATTCCTCGATAGCTTTTGGAGAAGGTTGTTTTTAAGTTTACTAAAATCTATCGTTTCAACGGTTTCACTTGATAAAGGGACAGGTGAGTAGAGCATCATTGAGTTTCTTATTCTGTCAGTAAATTATCCAAATGAAATGTTTATCATTATTTTAGTCAACCCTAAACAAATGGATTGTACCTTTTTAATAATGACCTCACATGGTTAAGTTAAATTAACTTCAGAAAATCAAATCAATTCATTTCTCCAACAGTCAACTATTTTCATAAAGAATATATATATTTTTCAAAGTCAACTTTATTGTCAATCTTACTCAGTTTGTGTTTATAGACAGAGAGATCAAAAAGACTTTTAAATCAAATAAAATTATACAATTTACAGATATGTATACAAATATATATATATATATATCCTATATACACCATCATGTATAATGATGGTGGACACTTCACTGTCTGGGTGGCATCTTGCTGGTCTCTGCTCAGTCGCATTGAGGCCAGCATTGCCTCAAGCCCCCGACCCCCATGCCCCTTCACCAGCTCCGGCACGGTGACGATGGCCTGATGTTGAGGCCGCGGCTCTGGCTCAGGTGAAGCCATGCCACACTGCGCGCCCCTCAGTGCAGACCTGAACCAGTCTACATCCTGAGTGGCGATGTCTCTGGCCAGTGGGTTGTATGTCTCCTCTCACTGTTGGTAGAGTTGAGACACCGACTGGACCACTTTGGAAGTGCCAGGCTTCCTCCACTGGCACTCAACGTCTGTGGAGCTGATCTGCCACATGGCACATATTGCCCAATGCTGCAGCGTGGCTGCATGTGTGCATCCCCCGTGCCCAATCACAGACAGCGCTCTGCATCGCGCCATCGTCTCCCATGCAGATCTGCACACATAAAGTAAGTACCATGTTTGTTAGCATGCTATAATAGATTGAATGAGCAATAACACAAGGATGGTCCGGATCTGGGGGTGGGAGGGGTTATTGTTCCATAGTTTGTGTCCTCTTGTTGTTGTTGTTTGTTTTTTCTGTATTGTTTGTAATGTGTGTTGTACTGGTTGTGATTGTACATTGTATTTTTCTAAATGTAGTCATTTTTGAAAAAATTTGATCAACAATAAAAAAGGACTTGGTCAGGATCTAGACTCAGTGTGTAGTTTATTAATTAATCAACGCTCTCTGCATTAGGAACACACATAGCAGTGCACCCGAGGGAGCCACACACAGCTGGGCCTGGGATAACCAAACCCCTTGACTCTACACACAGCAAATAAACTCAAATGACACAACGAGATGTAAAAGGAGATCACACGTACAGTATAGTCGATATGAAACTGACCGCTTCAATCTGAAGAGCAACTAAAACAAACACGGGAGTGTACCTTGTTAGCTAACGCTAGCTAGCTGACATTAACGTTACACATTGCACTCATATTACTCACCGACACCTTGTAAAGCCGGTCCCGCTGCTCCTACAGAACCGACTAACTCCCCTTCGTGTATGTGCAGCTCTCAACGTGTCCAGACTCGATGTTCACCTCGTTTTCATACTTGTATTCTCATTCTGAAAGAAGCAGGTGAAATGTGCTAACGTGACGGCCGTCTTTGTGAGTGACGCGTATTGTGCGAGACGAGAGACCTGGAGTTCACTCAGCGGTTTCACACAAACAAACGTGTAACTTCACAGTTTTACGACACATTTTAAATTTGTTTGACTTTCAAAATATTCTTTTAAATTGTCAAACATCGTATGTGTCATTCGTGGCACGATTCAAACGGGATCGAAAGATAACCTTTCTCTCTCCGTTGACTTCAATGTATATGTACGCTTCCGGGGTCCCACGGAGGCTCCCGGAGGGGAGGGACTTCGCCTCTCTATAGCGGAACATCTCGCACATGCGCATTGCAGATCGGGCAGAGCTGCAGATCGGGAAGTGGGCCCTTCTCACTTCTCTTATTTTTCATGTCCTCGCTCCTCGGTCTCACCGGAAGTTGATTTGTCTGCGCCATCTTGAGTATCGTCCCAGTGGCCTTATTTCTGCCGGAGGAGCGAGGAACGAGGAGCGATAATCGAGGAACCACCAGACCATCCTTCGATGAAATCCTCAGACACTCGCCCCGCCCCCTTACTGTGTATCGCTCACTGATTGGACGAGGCATGTGCATGCACTGATCTGATGCTTCTCGACGCAGAGTGAAGAAAACACATGAACCTCAGTGTATACCGTGTGTAGCGGCCAAAATCATATAGAACTAAAACAGATAACTTAGCAGCCGCTGAGGCACTAGCTAGCGGATATTACGCAGGGCGATGATCCAGGTCCAGACAAGATTCTCCGTTGTGCATTTATTATGATCCAATATCATTGATAATGAACAGGTTTCCTATGGTTGGTTCCTTTAACCCTTTCCTATGGCTTTCCTTTCTTGTGGTTGGTTCCTTTAAGCCTTTCCTAAGCCTTTCCTTTCCTATGGTTGGTTCCTTTAAGCCTTTCCAATGGCTTTCCTTTCCTACGGTTGGTTCCTTTAACCCTTTCCTATGGCTTTCCTTTCTTGTGGTTGGTTCCTTTAAGCCTTTCCTTTCCTATGGTTGGTTCCTTTAAGCCTTTCCAATGGCTTTCCTTTCCTACGGTTGGTTCCTTTAAGCCTTTCCTAAGGCTTTCCTTTCTTGTGGTTGGAAAAACCCTGGTAAAAACCCGTTTGCCTCCTCGTGCTCTGGCTCCCACCTCCACCTGTCTCCAATATATACCATTACACCAGGTGCTCTAATCACCCAGTGCCCAGAACATGCCTTCAAAATAAAAGCATAGAAACTACATTAACTTATGACGCCTTCGCCAACTAAGATACATATCGTTGACAGCTCACTGTCGAGCACTGGCTTCGTAGTGCACTGGTCGATCAGGCTAAGCTAACCTGTAGCTGCTCCCTCCACACTCACAACAACTTCAGACAGACATAAATAAAGCAGCTGTATTCGCCACACAGGAAACACACATTTAAAACGGTGTTGCCTGCCGTGTTTGTGCACACAAAGCATTCATCTAGGGCTCGGAAAGTGGCGCTGTAGCTTAATAAAATAAAGGCTTGTATTTGCTGCATTTCCTGTTCGGAAAGTGGCGCTGTGCTGAGAGTGGAGGAGTCCTGAGATTAGCGCCTGCAGGCTCCATGGAGCTGTCAGCTCCGGACTGCGCAAAATGCGTACATGAAGCGCTACGTCATCAACGCAAGAAATCTACCCTCGTGGGGGCGCGCTCATGTGATTGGCTTAGAATTGAGGAGACATCTGATTGGCTATAGATGAGAAAAAATTACAAGCACGAGAGCGGCGTGTGTTGCAGGTGCAGGGGATTTAAACGGAAAGCAGATATGTGTGGATCAAAAATACACATGTAAAACTTGTTTCTGTATTTGGATTTTATTTACATGGATATGAAACGGAACACATTTGTGTGCTTTGAAAAACACAAGAGTGAATCCTTCTGTGTGCATGTGTGTATTATGAGCTCATAGTATTTCTCTGTAGGGAAATAGAGCTGAATATTGCGATGTTGTAAATGGGGAAATGGATTTATTTATGGGGCTTTTTATCCTTCATTATTGATATATAGTGACTGTTTGGGGTATTTTGTTTATGTTTTAATAAGTATATCGTTATTGTAATCTATTTGTATTTACTTCTCCTTCATGTGCAGTGTCTTACCTCTGCTGCTGGGACGGAAAACCATCTTTAATTTGGATCATTTTAGGATATCTTGTGGATTCTTTAATCTTCTATTTCGTTTTTTGTACACCGGACCTTCGTCACTCGTGTGGGCGGGGCTTGTCGACGCACGTTGGAATTCTCGCGTTGTTATTGGCCGAGCGCGAAAATTCAAACGTGTTAGAAACGGCAACACGCCAGAGGAACAAACGAGAGAAATTGATGTTTAAAAGCTAAAAAACTACTCCAATATAACACTTGGGACTTCGGTTTTAAAGTGATCGCAGAATGGATACTCTTTCTTATATACAGTAAGTCAGCATTTGTTGTCTTTAACGTTTCCCGGTATTAGCTTGATGCTAACGGCTAGCTCTCTGAATGTAATCAACGGATACAGCAGTGTTGTGAAGTAACTACGTACATTAACTGAAGTACAATTTAGAGGTACTTGTACTTTACTTGAGTATTTCAATGTTATGCTACCTTGTACTTCTACTCCACTACATGTATTTAATCCCTTTAGTTACTTTACAGATGTGGATGAAGGATGGTAAATATAATCAAGTGTTGAATCAGACTTTAGTTCCACCTGGAGTAAAGCCACCAGCTACCCTGCAGTCTACAAAGTACTTCAGACTAGCTGCACCTCCACCAGCTACCCTGCAGTCTACAAAGTACTTCAGACTAGCTGCTCCTCCACCAGCTACCCTGCAGTCTACAAAGTACTTCAGACTAGCTGCTCCTCCACCAGCTACCCTGCAGTCTACAAAGTACTTCAGACTAGCTGCACCTCACCAGCTACCCTGCAGTCTACAAAGTACTTCAGACTAGCTGCACCTCCACCAGCTACCCTGCAGTCTACAAAGTACTTCAGACTAGCTGCACCTCCACCAGCTACCCTGCAGTCTACAAAGTACTTCAGACTAGCTGCACCTCCACCAGCTACCCTGCAGTCTACAAAGTACTTCAGACTAGCTGCACCTCCACCAGCTACCCTGCAGTCTACAAAGTACTTCAGACTAGCTGCACCTCCACCAGCTACCCTGCAGTCTACAAAGTACTTCAGACTAGCTGCTCCTTCTACTTTTACTCAAGTACTGAGAGTACTGTTATAAAGTGTCTCTCTTCTTAATGTCCCTCTCTTCCCTGCTTTAGGTTATTTGAGGAAAGCATGAATCTGTATACCGGAGACGACCCTCTGGATCCTTGGGGCTCGTGAGTAATCTGAAGTTAGCATTAGCTAATGCTTTAGCTTTCAGTCAGAATATAAGATACAAATATCTGTCTTCCCTCTAGTGATATCTCCTCTGTGTACTTCTCTCTATAGTGATATCTCCTCTGTGTACTTCTCTCTATAGTGATATCTCCTCTGTGTACTTCCCTCTATAGTGATATCTCCTCTGTGTACTTCCCTCTATAGTGATATATTCTCTGTGTACTTCCCTCTATAGTGATATCTCCTCTGTGTACTTCTCTCTATAGTGATATATTCTCTGTGTACTTCTCTCTATAGTGATATATTCTCTGTGTACTTCTCTCTATAGTGATATCTCCTCTGTGTACTTCTCTCTATAGTGATATCTCCTCTGTGTACTTCTCTCTATAGTGATATATTCTCTGTGTACTTCCCTCTATAGTGATATCTCCTCTGTGTACTTCTCTCTATAGTGATATATTCTCTGTGTACTTCTCTCTATAGTGATATATTCTCTGTGTACTTCTCTCTATAGTGATATCTCCTCTGTGTACTTCTCTCTATAGTGATATCTCCTCTGTGTACTTCTCTCTATAGTGATATATTCTCTGTGTACTTCCCTCTATAGTGATATATTCTCTGTGTACTTCCCTCTATAGTGATATCTCCTCTGTGTACTTCTCTCTATCGTGATATATTCTCTGTGTACTTCTCTCTATAGTGATATATTCTCTGTGTACTTCCCTCTATAGTGATATCTCCTCTGTGTACTTCTCTCTATAGTGATATATCCTCTGTGTACTTCTCTCTATAGTGATATCTCCTCTGTGTACTTCCCTATAGTGAATGTGTACTTCCCTCTATAGTGATATCTCCTCTGTGTACTTCCCTCTATAGTGATATCTCCTCTGTGTACTTCCCTCTATAGTGATATCTCCTCTGTGTACTTCTCTCTATAGTGATATATCCTCTGTGTACTTCTCTCTATAGTGATATATTCTCTGTGTACTTCCCTCTATAGTGATATATTCTCTGTGTACTTCCCTCTATAGTGATATCTCCTCTGTGTACTTCTCTCTATCGTGATATATTCTCTGTGTACTTCTCTCTATAGTGATATATTCTCTGTGTACTTCCCTCTATAGTGATATCTCCTCTGTGTACTTCCCTCTATAGTGATATCTCCTCTGTGTACTTCTCTCTATAGTGATATCTCCTCTGTGTACTTCTCTCTATAGTGATATCTCCTCTGTGTACTCCCTATAGTGAATGTGTACTTCCCTCTATAGTGATATCTCCTCTGTGTACTTCTCTGTGTACTGATGCTGTCTCTGTGTTCAGGTTCGTGGTGTACTTGGAGTCCCAGGACGGAGGCCGTGAGCTGCCTCAGGCTCTGGACCGGCTGGTGCAGGAATTTCTGAACGTGGAGAAATACGCAAATGACATCCGATATGTCAACTACTGCATCAGATGTGTGAGTGTCTGGAATGTCGCCTGTTGTTTTGACCGTCGTTAAAATTCAGGCAAGAGATGTGAAAGAAAACCAGACGTCTCAAAGATCAGCACTTCCCGTTTATCGCGGTAAAGGAAATATGTTTGGAGTTTTTAACGATCTTTTGATATTTTCTCATAAATGGAAATTAAGCGGGAAAAAAGTTAATTTCCCGACTTCTTTAAACCGCCTGAGAAACGGTTCATCGTACATCCGTAATACTTCTACTTTTGTTACGCAGACTAACACTAGCGTTTCCTTCACTGTCCCTCCGTGTTTCAGGCGAGCTTTTACGCGGAGCCGGTGGCCGTGTACGATCACGTGTTCAGTAAAGGAGTCGGCACGAGGACGGCGGCGCTTTACGTTTCCTGGCGAAACAGTTTGAGCAGAACGGGAAGATCGAACAGGCCGAGGCTGTGTTCCAGAGAGCTTTGGAGAACCAAGCTCAGCCCAGAGAAACCGTGCTCAACGAACACAGGTACACAGAGACGTGGTACAAGTACACGCATCCTTGACTCAAGTAGAAGTACAGATACTCGTGTTTAAAAATACTCTGGTGAAAGTAGAAGTACCGACTAAACTTCTTTACTCAAGTCAAAGTAAAGAGGCTTTGAAGTGTCCTTCAGTAGAAAGTACCCATAGCTAGCAGCAAGTAGAAAGTACAGGTATTTGGGTTCAACATGTGAGAAGTAGAAAGTACAGGTATTTGAGTTCAACATGTGAGAAGTAGAAAGTACAGGTATTTGAGTTCAACATGTAAGAAGTAGAAAGTACAGGTATTTGAGTTCAACATGTGAGAAGTAGAAAGTACAGGTATTTGAGTTCAACATGTAAGAAGTAGAAAGTACAGGTATTTGAGTTCAACATGAGAGAAGTAGAAAGTACAGGTATTTGAGTTCAACATGTAAGAAGTAGAAAGTACAGGTATTTGAGTTCAACATGTAAGAAGTAGAAAGTACAGGTATTTGAGTTCAACATGTAAGAAGTAGAAAGTACAGGTATTTGAGTTCAACATGTGAGAAGTAGAAAGTACAGGTATTTAGGTTCAAAATGTAAGAAGTAGAAAGTACAGGTATTTGAGTTTAACATGTGAGAAGTAGAAAGTACAGGTATTTGAGTTCAACATGTGAGAAGTAGAAAGTACAGGTATTTGAGTTCAAAATGTAAGAAGTAGAAAGTAAGGTATTTGAGTTAACATGTGAGAAGTAGAAAGTACAGGTATTTGAGTTCAAATGTAAGAAGTAGAAAGTGTAGGTATTTGAGTTTAACATGTGAGAAGTAGAAAGTACAGGTATTTGGGTTCAACATGTAAGAAGTAGAAAGTACAGGTATTTGAGTTCAAAATGTAAGAAGTAGAAAGTGTAGGTATTTGAGTTTAACATGTGAGAAGTAGAAAGTACAGGTATTTGGGTTCAACATGTGAGAAGTAGAAAGTACAGGTATTTGAGTTCAACATGTAAGAAGTAGAAAGTACAGGTATTTGAGTTCAACATGTAAGAAGTAGAAAGTACAGGTATTTGAGTTCTACATGTGAGAAGTAGAAAGTACAGGTATTTGAGTTCAACATGAGAGAAGTAGAAAGTACAGGTATTTGAGTTCAACATGTAAGAAGTAGAAAGTACAGGTATTTGAGTTCAACATGTAAGAAGTAGAAAGTACAGGTATTTGAGTTCTACATGTGAGAAGTAGAAAGTACAGGTATTTGAGTTCAACATGAGAGAAGTAGAAAGTACAGGTATTTGAGTTCAACATGTAAGAAGTAGAAAGTACAGGTATTTGAGTTCAACATGTAAGAAGTAGAAAGTACAGGTATTTGAGTTCAAAGTGTAAGAAGTAGAAAGTACAGGTATTTGTGTTTAACATGTGAGAAGTAGAAAGTACAGGTATTTGAGTTCAACATGTAAGAAGTAGAAAGTACAGATATTTGAGTTCAACATGAGAGAAGTAGAAAGTACAGGTATTTGAGTTCAAAATGTAAGAAGTAGAAAGTACAGGTATTTGAGTTCTACATGTGAGAAGTAGAAAGTACAGGTATTTGAGTTCAACATGTAAGAAGTAGAAAGTACAGGTATTTGTGTTCAACATGTGAGAAGTAGAAAGTACAGGTATTTGGGTTCAACATGTGAGAAGTAGAAAGTACAGGTATTTGAGTTCAACATGTGAGAAGTAGAAAGTACAGGTATTTGAGTTCAACATGTAAGAAGTAGAAAGTACAGGTATTTGAGTTCTACATGTGAGAAGTAGAAAGTACAGGTATTTGAGTTCAACATGAGAGAAGTAGAAAGTACAGGTATTTGAGTTCAACATGTAAGAAGTAGAAAGTACAGGTATTTGAGTTCAACATGTAAGAAGTAGAAAGTACAGGTATTTGAGTTCAACATGTAAGAAGTAGAAAGTACAGGTATTTGAGTTCAACGTGTAAGAAGTAGAA
This sequence comes from Champsocephalus esox, assembly GCA_036324585.1. Lineage (NCBI taxonomy): Eukaryota > Metazoa > Chordata > Actinopteri > Perciformes > Channichthyidae > Champsocephalus > Champsocephalus esox. The sequence goes on from CM070490.1 coordinate 2,668,769, forward strand.
AGTACAGGTATTTGAGTTCAACATGTAAGAAGTAGAAAGTACAGGTATTTGTGTTCAACATGAGAGAAGTAGAAAGTACAGGTATTTGAGTTCAACATGTAAGAAGTAGAAAGTACAGGTATTTGAGTTCAACATGAGAGAAGTAGAAAGTACAGGTATTTGAGTTCAACATGTAAGAAGTAGAAAGTACAGGTATTTGAGTTCAACATGTAAGAAGTAGAAAGTACAGGTATTTGAGTTCAACATGTAAGAAGTAGAAAGTACATGTATTTGAGTTCAACATGTAAGAAGTAGAAAGTACAGGTATTTGAGTTCAACATGTAAGAAGTAGAAAGTACAGGTATTTGAGTTCAACATGTAAGAAGTAGAAAGTACAGGTATTTGTGTTCAACATGTGAGAAGTAGAAAGTACAGGTATTTGAGTTCAACATGTGAGAAGTAGAAAGTACAGGTATTTGTGTTCAACATGTGAGAAGTAGAAAGTACAGGTATTTGAGTTCAACATGTGAGAAGTAGAAAGTACAGGTATTTGAGTTCAACATGTGAGAAGTAGAAAAGTACAGGTATTTGGGTTCAACATGTAAGAAGTAGAAAGTACAGGTATTTGAGTTCAACATGTGAGAAGTAGAAAGTACAGGTATTTGTGTTCAACATGTAAGAAGTAGAAAGTACAGGTATTTGAGTTCAACATGTGAGAAGTAGAAAGTACAGGTATTTGAGTTCAACATGTGAGAAGTAGAAAGTACAGGTATTTGAGTTCAACATGTGAGAAGTAGAAAGTACAGGTATTTGTGTTCAACATGTGAGAAGTAGAAAGTACAGGTATTTGAGTTCAACATGTGAGAAGTAGAAAGTACAGGTATTTGTGTTCAACATGTGAGAAGTAGAAAGTACAGGTATTTGAGTTCAACATGTGAGAAGTAGAAAGTACAGGTATTTGTGTTCAACATGTGAGAAGTAGAAAGTACAGGTATTTGAGTTCAACATGTGAGAAGTAGAAAGTACAGGTATTTGTGTTCAACATGTGAGAAGTAGAAAGTACAGGTATTTGAGTTCAACATGTGAGAAGTAGAAAGTACAGGTATTTGAGTTCAACATGTAAGAAGTAGAAAGTACAGGTATTTGAGTTCAACATGTGAGAAGTAGAAAGTACAGGTATTTGAGTTCAACATGTGAGAAGTAGAAAGTACAGGTATTTGAGTTCAACATGTAAGAAGTAGAAAGTACAGGTATTTGAGTTCAACATGTAAGAAGTAGAAAGTACAGGTATTTGTGTTCAACATGTGAGAAGTAGAAAGTACAGGTATTTGAGTTCAACATGTGAGAAGTAGAAAGTACAGGTATTTGAGTTCAACATGTGAGAAGTAGAAAGTACAGGTATTTGAGTTCAACATGTGAGAAGTAGAAAGTACAGGTATTTGAGTTCAACATGTAAGAAGTAGAAAGTACAGGTATTTGTGTTCAACATGTGAGAAGTAGAAAGTACAGGTATTTGAGTTCAACATGAGAGAAGTAGAAAGTACAGGTATTTGAGTTCAACATGAGAGAAGTAGAAAGTACAGGTATTTGAGTTCAACATGTGAGAAGTAGAAAGTACAGGTATTTGTGTTCAACATGTGAGAAGTAGAAAGTACAGGTATTTGAGTTCAACATGTAAGAAGTAGAAAGTACAGGTATTTGAGTTCAACATGAGAGAAGTAGAAAGTACAGGTATTTGAGTTCAACATGTGAGAAGTAGAAAGTACAGGTATTTGAGTTCAACATGTGAGAAGTAGAAAGTACAGGTATTTGAGTTCAACATGTAAGAAGTAGAAAGTACAGGTATTTGAGTTCAACATGAGAGAAGTAGAAAGTACAGGTATTTGAGTTCAACATGTAAGAAGTAGAAAGTACAGGTATTTGAGTTCAACATGTGAGAAGTAGAAAGTACAGGTATTTGAGTTCAACATGTAAGAAGTAGAAAGTACAGGTATTTGAGTTCAACATGTAGAGAAGTAGAAAGTACAGGTATTTGAGTTCAACATGTAAGAAGTAGAAAGTACAGGTATTTGAGTTCAACATGTAAGAAGTAGAAAGTACAGGTATTTGAGTTCAACATGTAAGAAGTAGAAAGTACAGGTATTTGAGTTCAACATGAGAGAAGTAGAAAGTACAGGTATTTGAGTTCAACATGAGAGAAGTAGAAAGTACAGGTATTTGAGTTCAACATGTGAGAAGTAGAAAGTACAGGTATTTGAGTTCAACATGTGAGAAGTAGAAAGTACAGGTATTTGAGTTCAACATGGAGAAGTAGAAAGTACAGGTATTTGTGTTCAACATGAGAGAAGTAGAAAGTACAGGTATTTGAGTTCAACATGTGAGAAGTAGAAAGTACAGGTATTTGAGTTCAACATGAGAGAAGTAGAAAGTACAGGTATTTGGGTTCAACATGTGAGAAGTAGAAAGTACAGGTATTTGAGTTCAACATGTAAGAAGTAGAAAGTACAGGTATTTGAGTTCAACATGTGAGAAGTAGAAAGTACAGGTATTTGTGTTCAACATGAGAGAAGTAGAAAGTACAGGTATTTGAGTTCAACATGTAAGAAGTAGAAAGTACAGGTATTTCAGTTCAACATGAGAGAAGTAGAAAGTACAGGTATTTGAGTTCAACATGAGAGAAGTAGAAAGTACAGGTATTTGAGAAGTCAAAGTAAAAAGTCGTCAGAAAAATAAGTAGTGGAGTAAAGTACTGGTACCAGAAAAATGTACTTAAGTACAGTAACAAAGTATTTGTACTCCACTCCTTCCCACCTCTGCAGGAAACACAGAAATACGTACCCGGGGAATAATAAATAATAACTGGTATTCTGGATTGTGGGAAACGGTGTTTCGATCCGTCTGTACACACAAACTGAAAGATTGACAATAAAGTTGACTTTTGATTTTACAATTGATCCATTAAAATATAAATTTAAATGTGATCTCATCTGCAGGCAGTTTAACATCAGACACCAAATCCAGGCTCCAGCATCAGGTGAGAGGAGTGCTTCACCTTCCTTAAGGGTCCCCCATCATCATCATCATCCTCCTCTTCATCAATACATCCAGGTCTCAGATATATCCAGAGCCTGTCTCTGATTGGCTGAAACGTCAAACGGGTCATTGCAGCATTACCCATAATCCCCTCTGTTTCAGCCCTGTTCCAACGTGCTGATTCTCTGTCTGTTACTTTAGATGAAAATAAGGAGCCCCTCCCCACGCCCCTCTGAGAGACATCTGGTTACAAAGAACTCAATGGGCGCTTTCACACCAAGTCCTTTGCCGAACCTAGTTCTTCTCTTCTTCTTCTTCTTCTTCTTCTTCTTCTTCTTCTTCTTCTCTTCTTCTCTACCACTCCCCCGGCCGGAAGTCCCTGGAGTTGGGGACTGGCTCCAGTTCCGGATGTCTTTCGGAACTATACTGGGAAAAGTACTCCGGTGTGAAAGCGCCTAATGGAGCTCTAGGAGGAGATGCAGGTGATAAGGGGGGGGGGTTGCCTTGGTTGCTGATTGGCTAATGGCTACACAAGACAAAACATCGTTATGACAGAGGGGACACATGTTGATGTAGAAAAGACATGAAGAAGAGGATTTTGCATAATAGGAGACCTTTAATTACTTCATCGTCCGACAGTGGATTTATCATATCCGCCTTTAACTGTTTTAATTCCATGTTTTTGTTGTAAAGCAGCAAGTCGTACACCTTTGCAAAACTCCAACCTGACAAACCAGATGTCCTCTCAACGCGAACCTGCTGCTCAGTACAAGGTGTGTGACTTTCAATATTACCCTTAACCATTTAACACACTTTATTACACTCGATTCCGATTGGTTCATTTCAGAGCTCTATATGACAGAAGTGCAGTATTTTCTAATTGAAAGCAACACGATCATTTTTAAGTCCATGAAATCATTTGAATCAACATTGGGAGTCGAGTCTTTAGTTTGTTTAGGGGTAAGAGGGATGACTTGCAGCGAGGCGTCATTACTTTTTTTGCAACTCATATATATCAATATTCCAATTACTGTATATAGACTATTCTGCACTGTTTGAATTATATTCTATTTAATTTACCTGAACTATTTATCTGTTTTTATTGTGTTCTGTTGGAGGAGCCTTTGACCTAGGAATGGCATTGATATATCTACACTGAAGCTATGTACAAATGACAAGACTTGAATCCTTGACATTGTGCTGGAACAAGATCCTGACACGACTATTTGTTTGTACAGGACACAAACATGGACATAACAATAACATGTAGGAGATGACATTCCCATCTAGTCATTAGGATTACTTCAACATTTCACAAACAAAAATAGCAATCAAAAGCACAACATGGCGAGCATATCTATTGTTCCTTTCATCCCACTCTTCGTTGGAGCTGATTATTTCCCATTTCATGGCGTTTTGAGCCAACACTAATCTACTCTACAAAACACCTTAAATTAAGATTACTCCTTGATTGACTTTTAAAAATATGTATTTTAGCCAGAAGAATAGTTGTATTTATTAACTGTGTGCGGTCTTCATCTAAAAGCCCAAATCAAATATTAAAGGGTGTAAATGTAAATTCAATATTTGCCGCCAAATAATTTGCAAAACCTTACGATTTGTGTGGAAACATTTTCATTATTAAGATTTTTTTTTATTGGAACCTCTTTTCGTTGCTAGATCCTCCTTAGCAACGGTCATTGCAGTCCTTAGCAACGGTCATTACAGTCCTTAGCAACGGTCGTCATAGTCCATAGCAACGGTCGTTACAGTCCTTAGCGACGGTCATTACAGTCCTTAGCGACGGTCATTACAGTCCTTAGCGAACGGTCATCACAGTCCTTAGCAACGGTCATTACAGTCCTTAGCAACGGTCATTACAGTCCTTAGCAACGGTCATTACAGTCCTTAGCAACAGTCATTAAAGTCCTTAGCAACGGTCATTACAGTCCTTAGCAACGGTCATTACAGTCCTTAGCAACGGTCATTACAGTCCTTAGCAACGGTCATTACAGTCCTTAGCAACGGTCATTACAGTCCTTATCAAACGGTCATTACAGTCCTTAGCAACGGTTATTACAGTCCTTATCAACGGTCATTACAGTCCTTATCAACGGTCATTACAGTCCTTATCAACGGTCATTACAGTCCTTAGCAACGGTTATTACAGTCCTTCACAGCAGTCTATTCTACTGAATTAACAACGTGTCACATGTTCTGAATCTACCAGAACTTTATTTAGCGTCCGTATTGTTGATAGTTGAATGTGGGCCGCTGATTAAGAGTATTCGTAAGTGGGCCCAGAGTTGAAAAGGTGCCACTGCTCTAATGGTAATGATCTGATTCTGTGTTGCAGGCGTCTGCTGAGTGTCCTTCAGGAGGGATTGTAACCACCACCACGTGAGTAACGCTCTGTTTTTACATCTGTTTTCTGTACCGTGTGTTTTTGATGCAGAGACTAAAGCGCCCTGAACGTGTTCAAAGGCTCTTTTTTCATACGTTTGGCTCGTCTGGGCTTTTTTTGTAAAGATGCTATTATGCTATGAACCCTGTGCTGCACAATCAAGTAATACACATGTTTGTTTGCATAACAAGCTAAGCTATTAGCATATGGATGCTACAGGGATGCACACATAGTTATGAGACCATAAGTACAAAAGAAATCTAATAATCTCTCACTTCTAAAACATCTCGGTCTATTTCCGTAATGGATAAATGTTCATAAAAGACGTCCATGGTTTGTTTATATTAGGGTTGCCAGAAACTGACCATGATCAAAATCGATTATTCGGCAGCCCTGGCGAATAATAATCGATTATTCGACCCCCCCCCACGGGAGAAAAAAATAAAACTCCGTAAAGGAATTCCGTTGTTGTCTTCACTGGAACATGTTTCACAAACAACAAACACGCATGTTGTCATCACAACGACGTGGCCTTGAAGTGAAGTTGGTAATGGCCGGCTGTGCTGCGTCTTTCTCTGTAACCTCTTCGCTTCGCACTCAAATGCGAACGCGTTGTTGAGGTTGAGCTGACAGACCGACGTCTTTTCGCAGAGCTGGCATTGAACTTCCTTTGGACTTGTAAGTAGGGCTGCAACAAACGACTAATTTGATAATCGATTAATGAAACGATTAATCGACTATTCGGACTATGACTGGACGCCTTGCACAATTTCTCAAACGCTCTGATTTAGCCATCAACTTTTACATGTAGCTTGAGGTTGTTTTAGGCATGTGGAAACTAACAATAAAGACAATAAAGATGAATACTTGATTCCAAAATACATATATTATTGAAATAACTTAAATTGTGAACAAAACTAACATTGCTTTTTATTCAAATTAAATAAATAATATTTCACATCAAAAGAAACAACAGTGTTTTAACAGATGGTATTAAATTATCTGATGACAGAACTGTGAACAGAATAGCTGAAATTTTAACAAACTAAATAATAATAATAATATATAATATTTTTATAGCGCCTTTCAGGAAGCCTGCGCAGCAGCAGTCTGCTCTGCGCGCAGGCTTCCTCCAAGTTTACAGTAAAACGAACCGGTGGTGTGACCAATGGCCATTTACAATTATTAATACTATTACTATTATTAGCATATATAAATAAAAATCGATTTTTAAAAATAATATTCGATTATGGAGACTGGAGCGAATAATCGAAAAATCGCTGGCATCCCTCGTTTATACGCTACATGAAAGAAACGTATTTTTTCTACAATAGATTACAAAGCGCCTGACAGTGGTAGAAACAAGCGGCACCACGTGTAGCACCACGTGTGGCGAAGGTGTGGCGCTGGGCTTTATCGTGCCGTTGAAAGCGAACATTCAGATCGCCCGTTGTGGAGATATTCCCGCGAGAGTGCGGAAAACTCGACCTCAGAGGGTTAAGTGAAAAAAAGACGAGACGTTTTGTGATTTGACGAATGAATACGAGATAAAGGCAATACTAACATTTATAATACTGTAGGAGCCGTGTAGGAGGAGAAGTTATTTATCATCTTAATGTTTGTGTTTCCGCTGCAACTCTGAATCCAGGCTGAAGACCTTTCTTGTTGCGTGTGAACTGTATTCATGCGTTCCTTTAATATCTTTGCTCTTGATGGCTTCTGGAAAGCGCTCCGATTGGCTCGTGCTGAAGGTGCCGTTTGAGTCCACTGGCCTCCACAAAGAATAACATGTGTCGTCCTGTGCAGAGTCTCTCGCTCCGAGAACTCGGGGACGCTCGCCTCCTCTCAGAGCTCAGGCGTCCAGACTGTGTCCCAGTACACTAAGGAGGATCTGATGTCTGAAGGATCCGAACTTTGCTTCGAGGAGGTCCGAGCCCGAAGTACTTCGAGAAGATCCGAGCGAAACAAGCCGAGGAGGAGCGAGAGAGGGGTGAGAAAGTGTGTGTGTGTGTGTGTGTGTGTGTGTGTGTGTGTGTGTGTGTGTGTTGTGTGTGTGTGTGTGTGTGTGTGTGTGTGTGTGTGTGTGTGTGTGTGTGTGTGTGTGTGGTGTGTGTGTGTGTGTGTGTGTGTGTGTGTGTGTGTGTGTGTGTGTGTGTGTGTGTGTGTGTGTGTGTGTGATTTTGTTCTAGCCCTTCTGTTTTGTTTTCTAGAAGAGGAGGAGGAGATGAGGGAGGAGGCGAGATCTCATCTGGAGGAAGTGAACGAGGAGCTGCAGGACTTTGGAGGATTGAGCGTCCAGCCGGCAGCGCACACGGTGAGCATTACATCTGTTCCCACTGAAGTACAATTAGAGGTACTGGTACTTTACTTGAGTATTTCCACTTTATGCTGCTTCTACTCCTCTGCAGTTCAGAGGTACATGGTGTACTTTCCCTGCACGACATGTATTTAATACCTTCAGTTACTTCACAGATGTGGATGAATGATGTGAAATATAATCAAGTGTTGAATCAGACTTTTACTCAAGTACAAGATCTGAGTACTTCTACTTTTACTCAGGTACAAGATCTGAGTACTTCTACTTTTACTCAGGTACAAGATCTGAGTACTTCTACTTTTACTCAGGTACAAGATCTGAGTACTTGTACTTTTACTCAAGTACAAGATCTCAGTACTTCTACTTGTACTCAAGTACAAGACCTGAGTACTTCTAATTTTACTCAGGTACACGATCTGAGTACTTGTACTTGTACTCAAGTACAAGACCTGAGTACTTCTAATTTTACTCAGGTACACGATCTGAGTACTTCTACTTTGACTCAAGTACACGATCTGAGTACTTCTACTTTTACTCAGGTACAAGATCTGAGTACTTGTACTTTTACTCAAGTACATGATCTGAGTACTTGTACTTTTACTCAAGTACAAGATCTGAGTACTTCTACTTTTACTCAGGTACAAGATCTGAGTACTTCTACTTTTACTCAAGTACAAGATCTGAGTACTTCTACTTGTACTCAAGTACAAGATCTGAGTACTTCTACTTGTACTCAAGTACAAGACCTGAGTACTTCTAATTTTACTCAAGTACAAGACCTGAGTACTTCTACTTGTACTCAAGTACAAGATCTGAGTACTTCTACTTTTACTCAAGTACAAGACCTGAGTACTTCTACTTTGACTCAAGTACACGATCTGAGTACTTCCACTTTTACTCAAGTACAAGATCTGAGTACTTCTACTTGTACTCAAGTACAAGATCTGAGTACTTCTACTTGTACTCAAGTACAAGATCTGAGTACTTCTACTTGTACTCAAGTACAAGATCTGAGTACTTCTACTTGTACTCAAGTACAAGATCTGAGTACTTCTACTTGTACTCAAGTACAAGATCTGAGTACTTGTACTACATGTTGATGCTGATGTGTTTCCTGTCCCCTCTCTGCTGCAGCGCTCTGTCGTGGAATCAGACCCCAGTTTGTTCCCTAATATTTCCCAGCATGCATCAGTGCGTCCTCGCCTGAGCAGCAGGCTCTCTCTGAGTCTGAGACTTCACACCGAGCCCACCTTCACCCAGGAAGCCCACTCCTCTTGCTCAGAGGATTCCCAGCATGCACCTGTCCTCGCTGACAGGAGCGTGTCGCTGCACGGACCAGCATGCACCTCTTCAGAGGCTTTCATGCAGGAGGACCAGGAGGACCATCAGGAGGAGAACCATAACACACAGCCGTGAGTAGCCCCTGATGTTCTGCATCACACTGCCCTCTGTCTGAAAGCAGAGCCCGTCATTCCCAACAGCAATCCACTCTACTGTGACATGACTCCATGCTTTAAAGAGTGCTCTCCTGCTGGTGTTCAGGTGTATATCAGTGTGTAGTGTCTCTACTTTAAAGAGTCCTCTCCTGCTGATGTTCAGGTGTATATCAGTATGTAGTGTCTCTACTTTAAAGAGTCCTCTCCTGCTGATGTTCAGGTGTATATCAGTATGTAGTGTCTCTACTTTAAAGAGTCCTCTCCTGCTGGTGTTCAGGTGTATATCAGTATGTAGAGTCTCTACTTTAAAGAGTCCTCTCCTGCTGATGTTCAGGTGTATATCAGTATGTAGCGTCTCTACTTTAAAGAGTCCTCTCCTGCTGATGTTCAGGTGTATATCAGTATGTAGTGTCTCTACTTTAAAGAGTCCTCTCCTGATGATGTTCAGGTGTATATCAGTATGTAGTGTCTCTACTTTAAAGAGTCCTCTCCTGCTGAGTGTTCAGGTGTATATCAGTATGTAGTGTCTCTACTTTAAAGAGTCCTCTCCTGCTGATGTTCAGGTGTATATCAGTATGTAGTGTCTCTACTTTAAAGAGTCCTCTCCTGCTGGTGTTCAGGTGTATATCAGTATGTAGAGTCTCTACTTTAAAGAGTCCTCTCCTGCTGATGTTCAGGTGTATATCAGTATGTAGCGTCTCTACTTTAAAGAGTCCTCTCCTGCTGATGTTCAGGTGTATATCAGTATGTAGTGTCTCTACTTTAAAGAGTCCTCTCCTGATGATGTTCAGGTGTATATCAGTATGTAGTGTCTCTACTTTAAAGAGTCCTCTCCTGCTGGTGTTCAGGTGTATATCAGTATGTAGTGTCTCTACTTTAAAGAGTCCTCTCCTGCTGATGTTCAGGTGTATATCAGTATGTAGTGTCTCTACTTTAAAGAGTCCTCTCCTGCTGATGTTCAGGTGTATATCAGTATGTAGTGTCTCTACTTTAAAGAGTCCTCTCCTGCTGATGTTCAGGTGTATATCAGTGTGTAGTGTCTCTACTTTAAAGAGTCCTCTCCTGCTGATGTTCAGGTGTATATCAGTATGTAGTGTCTCTACTTTAAAGAGTGCTCTCCTGCTGATGTTCAGGTGTATATCAGTATGTAGTGTCTCTACTTTAAAGAGTGCTCTCCTGCTGATGTTCAGGTGTATATCAGTATGTAGTGTCTCTACTTTAAAGAGTCCTCTCCTGCTGATGTTCAGGTGTATATCAGTATGTAGTGTCTCTACTTTAAAGAGTCCTCTCCTGCTGATGTTCTGGTGTATATCAGTATGTAGTGTCTCTACTTTAAAGAGTCCTCTCCTGCTGATGTTCAGGTGTATATCAGTATGTAGTGTCTCTACTTTAAAGAGTCCTCTCCTGCTGATGTTCTGGTGTATATCAGTATGTAGTGTCTCTACTTTAAAGAGTCCTCTCCTGCTGATGTTCTTGCTTTGATGTTCAAAAAGCTCTTTATTGTTCTCATGCTGCCTGTCTGAAACCAGAGCTGCTCTGATTGGTTAGCTGGCCAGCTTTGTTGTGATTGGTTAACCAGTTCAGCCTCTCTAATTTCTTTCTCTCTTTTCTCTCCTCTCAGGGAAACCGCTCACCCCCCAGAGTTTGAGGCGAGGTTCAACAGTGAGTAAACGCCCAGTACACCCTGTCTGTCCTCTCTCTCTCTCTCTCTCTCTCTCTCTCTCTCTCTCTCTCCTCTCTCTCTCTCTCTCTCTCTCTCTCTCTCCTCTCTCTCTCTCTCTCTCTCTCTCTCTCTCTCTCTCTCTCTCTCCTCTCTCTCTCTCTCTCTCTCTCTCTCTCTCTCTCTCTCTCTCTCTCTCTCTCTCTCTCTCTCTCTGTGTCTCTCTCTCTCTCTGTGTCTCTCTCTCTCTCTGTGTCTCTCTCTCTCTCTCTCTCTCTCTCTCTCTCTCTCTCTGTGTCTCTCTCTCTGTGTCTCTCTCTCTCTCTCTCTCTCTCTCTCTCTCTGTGTCTCTCTCTCTCTCTCTCTGTGTCTCTCTCTCTCTCTCTCTCTGTGTCTCTCTCTCTCTCTCTGTGTCTCTCTCTCTCTGTGTCTCTCTCTCTCTCTCTCTCTCTCTGTGTCTCTCTCTGTGTCTCTCTCTCTCTCTCTCTCTCTCTGTGTCTCTCTCTCTCTCTCTGTGTCTCTCGCTCGCTCTCTCTCTCCCTCCCTCCCTGTCCCTCAGTGTCTCAGGAAGGATCCTGTAACCTGTCTCTCTCTCTCCCTGTCTGTCCCTCAGTGTCTCAGGAAGGATCCTGTAACCTGTCTCTCTCTCTCCCTGTCTGTCCCTCAGTGTCTCAGGAAGGATCCTGTAACCTCTCTCTCTCTCTCCCTGTCTGTCCCTCAGTGTCTCAGGAAGGATCCTGTAACCTGTCTCTCTCTCTCTCCCCGTCTGTCTGTCCCTCAGTGTCTCAGGAAGGATCCTGTAACCTGTCTCTCTCTCTCTCTCTCTCTCTCTCCCCCCCCCTGTCTGTCCCTCAGTGTCTCAGGAAGGATCCTGTAACCTGTCTCTCTCTCTCCCTGTCTGTCCCTCAGTGTCTCAGGAAGGATCCTGTAACCTGTCTCTCTCTCTCCCCCCCTGTCTGTCCCTCAGTGTCTCAGGAAGGATCCTGTAACCTGTCTCTCTCTCTCTCCCCCCCTGTCTGTCCCTCAGTGTCTCAGGAAGGATCCTGTAACCTGTCTCTCTCTCTCCCCCCCCTGTCTGTCCCTCAGTGTCTCAGGAAGGATCCTGTAACCTGTCTCACTCTCTCTCCCCCCCTGTCTGTCCCTCAGTGTCTCAGGAAGGATCCTGTAACCTGTCTCACTTCACCCCCAACTCGTCTCTGGGCTTCGTTCAGGCGACTCCCTCCAGAGTTCTGCCGTCTCCCACCGTGAACACCAGAGAGGCCCTGGGTGAGACGCCGCTTCAGAACCACGCCTTTAGTTCAGCGTGAGAGGGAACTCCTTCTGCTAAAGAGTGACCGTGGCACCGCTAAGCTCCGACGCTATCGGTCTTTTTATCGGTACTGGAGACATGTCAACATATGTCATCTGTATTATTGCTACACAAACATTATGTCTCAGTTTCCCCAACTCCGTTTCTAATGCGCAAACACACTGCAAAATGCGTCCTGATCATTTCAGATCTTTCCAATCCAGACGAGATCTCTCTCTCCGTCTGTGTGCGAGGGGGCGGGGCCGTTCACACACACACAGCTGCTACATGCAGCCACACACACACACGCAGCTGCTACATGCAGCCACACACACACGCAGCTGCTACATGCAGCCACACACACACGCAGCTGCTACATGCAGACACACACACGCAGCTGCTACATGCAGACACACACACACGCAGCTGCTACATGCAGACGCACACACGCAGCTGCTACATGCAGACGCACACACGCAGCTGCTACATGCAGCCACACACACACGCAGCTGCTACATGCAGCCACACACACGCAGCTGCTACATGCAGACACACACACACGCAGCTGCTACATGCAGACGCACACACACGCAGCTGCTACATGCAGACGCACACACGCAGCTGCTACATGCAGACACACACACTGCTGCTATATGCAGACGCACACACGCAGCTGCTACATGCAGCCACACACACGCAGCAGCTACATGCAGCCACACACACGCAGCTGCTACATGCAGACACACACACTGCTGCTACATGCAGACGCACACACGCAGCTGCTACATGCAGCCACACACGCAGCTGCTACATGCAGACGCACACACGCAGCTGCTACATGCAGCCACACACGCAGCTGCTACATGCAGCCACACACGCACGCAGCTGCTACATGCAGCCACACACACGCAGCTGCTACATGCAGCCACACACGCAGCTGCTACATGCAGCCACACACGCACGCAGCTGCTACATGCAGCCACACGCACGCAGCTGCTACATGCAGCCGCACACACGCAGCTGCTACATGCAGCCGCACACACGCAGCTGCTACATGCAGCCGCACACACGCAGCTGCTACATGCAGACGCACACACACGCAGCTGCTACATGCAGCCGCACACACACGCAGCAGCTACATGCAGCCACACACACTGCTGCTACATGCAGACGCACACACGCAGCTGCTACATGCAGCCACACACGCAGCTGCTACATGCAGACGCACACACGCAGCTGCTACATGCAGCCACACACGCACGCAGCTGCTACATGCAGCCACACACACGCAGCTGCTACATGCAGCCACACACGCACGCAGCTGCTACATGCAGCCACACGCACGCAGCTGCTACATGCAGCCGCACACACGCAGCTGCTACATGCAGCCGCACACACGCAGCTGCTACATGCAGCCGCACACACGCAGCTGCTACATGCAGACGCACACGCACGCAGCTGCTACATGCAGCCGCACACGCACGCAGCTGCTACATGCAGCCGCACACCACGCAGCTGCTACATGCAGCCACACACACGCAGCTGCTACATGCAGACACACACACACGCAGCTGCTACATGCAGACGCACACACGCAGCTGCTACATGCAGACGCACACACGCAGCTGCTACATGCAGACGCACACACGCAGCTGCTACATGCAGACACACACACTGCTGCTACATGCAGACGCACACACGCAGCTGCTACATGCAGCCACACACACGCAGCAGCTACATGCAGCCACACACACGCAGCTGCTACATGCAGACACACACACTGCTGCTACATGCAGACGCACACACGCAGCTGCTACATGCAGCCACACACGCAGCTGCTACATGCAGACGCACACACGCAGCTGCTACATGCAGCCACACACCGCAGCTGCTACATGCAGCCACACACGCAGCTGCTACATGCAGCCACACACGCATGCAGCTGCTACATGCAGCCACACACGCATGCAGCTGCTACATGCAGCCACACACGCATGCAGCTGCTACATGCAGCCACACGCACGCAGCTGCTACATGCAGCCGCACACACGCAGCTGCTACATGCAGCCACACACGCATGCAGCTGCTACATGCAGCCACACGCACGCAGCTGCTACATGCAGCCGCACACACGCAGCTGCTACATGCAGCCGCACACACGCAGCTGCTACATGCAGACGCACACACACGCAGCTGCTACATGCAGCCGCACACACACGCAGCTGCTACATGCAGCCACACACACGCAGCTGCTACATGCAGACACACACACTGCTGCTACATGCAGACGCACACACGCAGCTGCTACATGCAGCCACACACGCAGCTGCTACATGCAGACGCACACACGCAGCTGCTACATGCAGCCACACACGCACGCAGCTGCTACATGCAGCCACACACGCACGCAGCTGCTACATGCAGCGCACACGCACGCAGCTGCTACATGCAGACACACACACACGCAGCTGCTACATGCAGACACACACACACGCAGCTGCTACATGCAGCCACACACACGGAGGAGATGGCGGAGAGAAGGCGCTCCGAGGTGGTTAAACTTTACCCGTCTCGATGCTCAGCGGTAACACGAGCAGTTTGTCTAAACATGTATCCAAAGCGCTCCACATCCAGACGGAGGAATGCACCGGCTGTCTCTGTAGCCCCGTCCAGAGGAACGTTTCCACGTCAGGTGTTCTGCATGCTAGCAGCACCACACGGAGCTAACTCAACGATACAAACGATCTGTCTCGGCCTCTCACAGGGAATTCATTTTGTTGGACGATACATCTTCCTGGAAATGATTGCGATAAACGATAATATTGTCGGCACCGTTGTAAGACCATTTTAGACCACTGACATAATGTATAATAATAATTCAAGTACATCCTTTCAAACAGAGCTTTGTATTGAACATTCACCATTGCAAATGAAATGTGAAATAATATAATATATAAATAATATATAATAAATTAAACAAATTAATTAATTAAATCACACACAACCAAAACAATACATTAAATAGAATCAGGCTGGGGAACAGAGCTCTCTCGCTCTCTCTCGCTCTCTCGCTCTCTCTCGCTCTCGCTCGCTCTCTCTCGCTCTCGCTCTCTCTCTGTCTCTCGCTCGCTCTCTCTCTCGCTCACTCTCTGCTCTCTCTCGTGTCTCGCTCTCTCTCTCGTCTCGCTCTCGCTCGCTCTCCTCTCTCGCTCGCTCGCTCTCTCTGTCTCGCTCTCTCTCGTGTCTCTCGCTCTCTCTCTCTGCTCTCTCTGCTCTCTCTCGCTCTCTCTCGTCTGTCTGTCTGTCTCTCACTCGCTCTCTCTCGCTCTCTCTCTCTGTCTGTCTGCTCTCTCTCGCTCTGTCTCTCTCGTCTCTCTGTCTGTCTGTCTCTCTCTCGCTCTGTCTCTCTGTCTCTCTCTCTGTCCTCTCTCTGTCTCTCTCTCTGTCTCTCTCTGTCTCTCTCTCTTGCTCTCTCTCGCTCTCGCTCGCTCTCTCTCGCTCTCTCGCTCTCTCTCTGTTCTCTCGCTCGCTCTCTCTCTCGCTCGCTCTCTCCTCTCTCGCTCGCTCGCTCGCTCTCTCTGTCTCGCTCTCTCTCTGTGTCTCTCGCTCTCTCTCTCTTGCTCTCTCTCGCTCTCTTTCTGTCGTCGTCTGTCTCACTCGCTCTCTCTCGCTCTCTCTCTCTCGCTCTCTCTCTCTCTCGCTCTCTCTCTCTGTCTGTCTGTCTCTCTCTCGCTCTGTCTCTCTCTGTCTCTCTGTCTGTCTGTCTCTCTCTCGCCTGTCTCTCTGCTCTCTCTCTGTCTCTCTCTCTGTCTCTCTCTCTGCTCTCTCTCGCTCTCTCTCTCTGTCTCTCTCTGTCTCTCTGTCTCTCGTCTCTGTCTCTCTCTCTCTCTGTCTCTCTCTCTCGCTCTGTCTCTCGCTCGTCTCTCTCTCTCTCTCTCTCACAAGCAAACAAAACCTCCTTAACACAACAGTCAAGTGTACTCTGTCCATACAAAGACCCAGAGGCCTCAACGGGCCGATATCCAAGGAACCTTCATTTCATTTCAAGCCTTTATTTATCCCGGCAGCCACAGCGCTGCTAGCTGAAATGCTGGTCACATCTTCATGCAAACGAGCTCAGAAAAGTTATCTAGTCCATTTGTATTGATCGCGACAGGCCTAGTTCTGTCATCAGATTCTTTAATACCATTTGTTAAAACATTGTTTCTTTTGATGTGAAATATTATGTATTTAATTTAAATAAAAAGCCATGTTGGTTTTGTTCACAAGTTTAGTTCGTTTACTTTTTTTCTTCTCCAAAAGAACCGATAAGAGTCCCGCGAACAGACCGGACCGATAGGCGGTATCGATAAAAGTAGTAGTACCGTTAAAACCTTAACTAGACGGCAACGGTGGGGTAATCGGACCGCTCCGCTTCATCGCCAGGTAGGTCGAACACGCACGAGGAACTTCCCTTGATGTCGTGGTGCGTGCATAAAAGTCAAACGAAAGTTAAAAGCTCAACGCACCTCTACCACGGCACTAACTCTCCCGTATAGAATCGGGACAATAGACACATCCCTCAAAACGTCTTGCCGTCTCCTCCTCCTCTCCTTCACCACTAAGTGAACCGTGTGCCCTTCCCTCCAGGTGTGATCATGGATATGTTCCACGCCCCGACGCTCTTCCAGGATCCGTTCAACAACACGTCTGTTCTCCACGCCGCGGACAACACCTTTGATGACGGGTACCAGAGGCATGGTAAATATGCCTCTATGTAGTTATACACGTGACACACCCACAGGGGGGAGACGCACTCACCCACAGGGGGGAGACGCACTCACCCACAGGGGGGAGACGCACTCACCCACAGGGGGGAGACGCACTCACCCACAGGGGGGAGACGCGCACACACACACCCACAGGGGGGAGACGCGCACACACTCACCCACAGGGGGGAGACGCGCACACACACACCCACAGGGGGGAGACGCACTCACCCACAGGGGGGAGACGCACTCACCCACAGGGGGGAGACGCACTCACCCACAGGGGGGAGACACACTCACCCACAGGGGGGAGACACACTCACCCACAGGGGGGAGACACACTCACACTCACCCACAGGGGGAGACGCACTCACCCACAGGGGGGAGACGCACTCACCCACAGGGGGGGAGACGCACTCACCCACAGGGGGGAGACGCGCACGCACTCACCCACAGGGGGGAGACGCGCACGCACTCACCCACAGGGGGGAGACGCGCACGCACTCACCCACAGGGGGGAGACGCGCACGCACTCACCCACAGGGGGGAGACGCGCACGCACTCACCCACAGGGGGGAGACGCGCACGCACACACCCACAGGGGGGAGACGCGCACGCACACACCCACAGGGGGGAGACGCGCACGCACTCACCCACAGGGGGGAGACGCGCACGCACTCACCCACAGGGGGGAGACGCGCACGCACTCACCCACAGGGGGGAGACGCACTCACCCACAGGGGGGAGACGCGCACACACTCACCCACAGGGGGGAGACGCGCACACACTCACCCACAGGGGGGAGACGCGCTCACCCACAGGGGGGAGACGCGCACACACTCACCCACAGGGGGGAGACGCGCACACACTCACCCACAGGGGGGAGACGCGCACGACACTCACCCACAGGGGGGAGACGCGCACACCCACAGGGGGGAGACGCGCACACACTCACCCACAGGGGGGAGACGCGCACACACTCACCCACAGGGGGGAGACGCGCACACACTCACCCACAGGGGGGAGACGCGCACACACTCACCCACAGGGGGGAGACGCACTCACCCACAGGGGGGAGACGCGCACACACTCACCCACAGGGGGGAGACGCGCACACACACACCCACAGGGGGGAGACGCGCACACACTCACCCACAGGGGGGAGACGCGCACACACACACCCACAGGGGGGAGACGCGCACACACACTCACCCACAGGGGGGAGACGCGCACACACTCACCCACAGGGGGGAGACGCGCACACACTCACCCACAGGGGGGAGACGCGCACACACTCACCCACAGGGGGGAGACGCGCACACACTCACCCACAGGGGGGAGACGCGCACACACTCACCCACAGGGGGGAGACACACTCACCCACAGGGGGGAGACGCGCACACACACACTCACCCCGATATCCGGCACCACGGTTAACGTTTTCACTACATTGGTTCTCCTTTTATTTTTAAGGTGGCGCCTCCTCGTTCTGCGCTCCCCCCGACCGCCGCCCCGTTCACCGTCTTCCAGGACAACACCGACAAAGAAAATGGAAGGTACATATACACACACTCTGAACGTGTTTCAATGCCAGCTAAATACGTGACGATAAGATTATGTGTTTTTCTTTGATTCTTCAATGAAATTAACGTTTTTATTAACTATTATTGTCGTGTTGTGTGTTGCCCTTTTGTAGCACTGCTGCTCCCTCCGTGGTGGAGAAGTCTAAACCAATCAGAGCTCTCGCTGAAATCCCTGTTTCCAAAAAACCCAGCGTGAGTTCAGAGGTCGCATTTACACCGTACTCCTCATGGTGTGCTGAACACTGGCCGAAGCCTCGAGGCGCCTGAGTAATGTGAGCTGGTTCCGCTTTGAAGAATTCAAAAGGAAAACAAATCCTAAGCACTTATTGTTTTTCAAAACGGCAAAGCAAAAACATTTGTATTTATTATTTGCGTTCTAAAGTCCAACAACATGCTCAGTGTTTCCCCTTCGGGGCGCTGCCAACGGAGCCCCGCCTCAAGGTTTTCTTTCATTTAAAATATATATATTTATATTATACATTTATATTACACACACACACACACACACACACACACACACACACACACACACACACACACACACACACACACACACACACACACACACACACACACACACACACACACACACACACACACACTCACATCAATCAATCAATGTTTATTTATATAGCCCAATATCACAAATGTTACATTTGTCTCAGTGTCTTCACAGTGTGTACAGAATATCAGTATGACAATACGACACCCTCTGTCCTCAGACCCTCTGTCCTCAGACCCTCTGTCCTCAGACCCTCTGTCCTCAGACCCTCTGTCTTTAGACCCTCTGTCTTTAGACCCTCTGTCTTTAGACCCTCTGTCCTCAGACCCTCTGTCCTCAGACCCTCTGTCCTTAGACCCTCTGTCCTCAGACCCTCTGTCCTCAGACCCTCTGTCCTCAGACCCTCTGTCCTTAGACCCTCTGTCCTCAGACCCTCTGTCCTTACACCCTCTGTCCTCAGACCCTCTGTCCTCAGACCCTCTGTCCTTAGACCTTCTGTCCTCAGACCCTCTGTCCTCAGACCCTCTGTCCTCAGACCCTCTGTCCTCAGACCCTCTGTCCTCAGACCCTCTGTCCTCAGACCCTCTGTCCTTAGACCCTCTGTCTTTAGACCCTCTGTCCTCAGACCCTCTGTCCTCAGACCCTCTGTCCTTAGACCCTCTGTCCTTAGACCCTCTGTCCTTAGACCCTCACATCGTACAAGGAAAAACTTCCAAAGAAAACCCAGTTTAAGGGAACATGGGAGAAACCTCAGGAGAGCAGCAGAGGAGGGATCCCTCTCCAGGACGGACAGACGTGCAATAGATGCCGTGTGTAAATTGAAAAGATAATACATTTGCAACACACACACACACACACACACACACACACACACACACACACACACGAGCAGAGGGAAGGAGGAGAACAACAAAGTGTAAAAAAGTCAAACAAATCCGTATTGTTGCCCGAGCTCTGCCGTCTGCCCGTTTCTTTCTCAAAAGTATGACTTTCTGCTAATCATGACTATTTACTCTAAATTACGATTATTTCCCTCAAAATTATGAATTTTCTTTTATCTATTTGTTACATCCCCCCCTCAGAATGATCGAAACATTCGGACATTCTGCAAATCCTGACTATTTTCTCAAAATCCATATTTTATTCCCTGAAACATTTTTTATTTTGAGGACACTTTAGTTCAGATCTCCCATGTGGCCTGATCCTCATTTAGAAACAGATGCCATCAGATTGATTTGAAACATTACATACATATTATCCACACCCTGTCTTTAAACGGCCTCAGGGCTCGTCTGTTTTAACGGGAACCGGTTTTGCAAAATCCACTTTTTCATGTCAGTTCTGGTCCGTTTGAACTTCCTGTGTGTTTGTGATCAGGAGACCGACCTGATGCCAGATGAGAGCACGGTGTGGGGTTTCAACTCCCTGCACTCCCTCGCTGCCTGTCCAAACAACACCACTGACTTCGCCATGTTGGCCCAGTTCGTCTCCACGCCGTTCACCAACAAGATGCCATTCATCTTCCGTGAGGACAAAGGTACAAAAGTGGAGCAGGGATGTGGTTTTTTCTGTTGGAAACATTTAGTTCAGCAGGATCATCTCCACATATTTAACACCTCTTAATGATTTCTGAAGTAAAAAGCTAATAAAGGAACTACAGCACGGTCACAGGACTTCACGTCACCACCGCTAAGCTAAAGGCGGCTAATGTTGGGCTATAAAGGAACTACAGCACGGTCACATGACTTCACGTCACCACCGCTAAGCTAAAGTGGCTAATGTTGGGCTATAAAGGAACTACAGCACGGTCACATGACTTCACGTCACCACCGCTAAGCTAAAGGCGGCTAATGTTGGGCTATAAAGGAACTACAGCACGGTCACATGACTTCACGTCACCACCGCTAAGCTAAAGGAGGCTAATGTTGGGCTATAAAGGAACTACAGCACGGTCACATGACTTCACGTCACCACCGCTAAGCTAAAGGCGGCTAATGTTGGGCTATAAAGGAACTACAGCACGGTCACATGACTTCACGTCACCACCGCTAAGCTAAAGGAGGCTAATGTTGGGCTATAAAGGAACTACAGCACGGTCACATGACTTCACGTCACCACCGCTAAGCTAAAGGAGGCTAATGTTGGGCTATAAAGGAACTACAGCACGGTCACATGACTTCACGTCACCACCGCTAAGCTAAAGGCGGCTAATGTTGGGCTATAGAGGAACTACAGCACGGTCACATGACTTCACGTCACCACCGCTAAGCTAAAGGCGGCTAATGTTGGGCTATAAAGGAACTACAGCACGGTCACATGACTTCACGTCACCACCGCTAAGCTAAAGGATGCTAATGTATGGGCTATAAAGGAACTACAGCACGGTCACATGACTTCACGTCACCACCGCTAAGCTAAAGGAGGCTAATGTTGGGCTATAAAGGA
The DNA here is from genome assembly GCA_036324585.1 of Champsocephalus esox. NCBI lineage: Eukaryota > Metazoa > Chordata > Actinopteri > Perciformes > Channichthyidae > Champsocephalus > Champsocephalus esox. The sequence continues at coordinate 2,690,164 of CM070490.1, forward strand.
ACTACAGCACGGTCACATGACTTCACGTCACCACCGCTAAGCTAAAGGAGGCTAATGTTGGGCTATAAAGGAACTACAGCACGGTCACATGACTTCACGTCACCACCGCTAAGCTAAAGGTGGCTAATGTTGGGCTATAAAGGAACTACAGCATGGTCACAGGACTTCACGTCACCACCGCTAAGCTAAAGGTGGCTAATGTAGGGCTATAAAGGAACTACAGCACGGTCACATGACTTCACGTCTCCACCGCTAAGCTAAAGGCGGCTAATGTTGGGCTATAGAGGAACTACAGCTCGGTCACATGACTTCACGTCACCACCGCTAAGCTAAAGGCGGCTAATGTTGGGCTATAAAGGAACTACAGCACGGTCACATGACTTCACGTCACCACCGCTAAGCTAAAGGAGGCTAATGTTGGGCTATAAAGGAACTACAGCACGGTCACATGACTTCACGTCACCACCGCTAAGCTAAAGGATGCTAATTATGGGCTATAAAGGAACTACAGCACGGTCACATGACTTCACGTCACCACCGCTAAGCTAAAGGAGGCTAATGTTGGGCTATAAAGGAACTACAGCACGGTCACATGACTTCACGTCACCACCGCTAAGCTAAAGGAGGCTAATGTTGGGCTATGAAGGAACTACAGCACGGTCACATGACTTCACGTCACCACCGCTAAGCTAAAGGTGGCTAATGTTGGGCTATAGAGGAACTACAGCACGGTCACATGACTTCACGTCACCACCGCTAAGCTAAAGGAGGCTAATGTTGGGCTATAAAGGAACTACAGCACGGTCACATGACTTCACGTCACCACCGCTAAGCTAAAGGAGGCTAATGTTGGGCAATATAGGAACTACAGCACGGTCACATGACTTCACGTCACCACCGCTAAGCTAAAGGAGGCTAATGTTGGGCTATAAAGGAACTACAGCACGGTCACATGACTTCACGTCACCACCGCTAAGCTAAAGGAGGCTAATGTTGGGCTATAAAGGAACTACAGCACGGTCACATGACTTCACGTCACCACCGCTAAGCTAAAGGTGGCTAATGTTGGGCTATAAAGGAACTACAGCACGGTCACATGACTTCACGTCACCACCGCTAAGCTAAAGGTGGCTAATGTTGGGCTATAAAGGAACTACAGCACGGTCACATGACTTCACGTCTCCACCGCTAAGCTAAAGGTGGCTAATGTTGGGCTATAAAGGAACTACAGCACGGTCACATGACTTCACGTCACCACCGCTAAGCTAAAGGTGGCTAATGTTGGGCTATAAAGGAACTACAGCACGGTCACATGACTTCACGTCTCCACCGCTAAGCTAACGGCGGCTAATGTTGGGCTATAAAGGAACTACAGCACGGTCACATGACTTCACGTCTCCACCGCTAAGCTAAAGGAGGCTAATGTTGGGCTATAAAGGAACTACAGCACGGTCACATGACTTCACCTCACCACCGCTAAGCTAAAGGAGGCTAATGTTGGGCTATAAAGGAACTACAGCACGGTCACATGACTTCACGTCACCACCGCTAAGCTAAAGGAGGCTAATGTTGGGCGTGATGACGTTTAGTCGCCTCATTTAGACACAGCCGCTATGTTCTTGATAATAATGTATGTTTTTCCTCCAGTGAGTAACTGTGATGGTGGAGACGCTGAGGACGATGCTTTTATCAGACGTCAGACGATAAAACTCAGGTAACCCGACATATTTTAAGTGTTGTTTTTATTAATTGTATTTTGTATTTAGTTTTATTTAAATGTTTTCCCCCTCCTCAGCCCCATCCTGGAGCAGAGCCCGTCTGACGACACTGACTTCAGTAAACTGGCTCCGTCCTCCGGCGGTCACGGCACCATCGTGGGGGAGGGTCTAGCCCCGCCTCCTTCATATTCTTCTTCATCTTCATCATCTTCCTCCAGCTTAGTGAACGCCCCCCCTCCCGCCATGCTCTCCTTCAGGGAGCAAACCCTCTGTCCGCCAGGCGCCTCAAACTGGGACGTGTACACCAAAGAAGAACCCTTCACCATCATGGAGGATTCACTGAAACCCCCAAATCTGGAGAGGGTCCAGCACAGGTCCAGACCAGTCCAGGTCCAGAACCAGGTCCAGGTCCAGAACCAGGTCCAGGTCCAGAACCAGGTGAATACAGAGAATATACTATAATATATATAATCAGAGTGGCAGAGAGTGTCCAAACCTTTGAGAGTGCGTTGAAGACCTACATTTTTAACACGGCACCAATTACGCACCAGGTCCAGGATCAGGCCCAGAACCAGGTCCAGGATCAGGCCCAGAACCAGAACCAGGTCCAGTATCAGGCCCAGAACCAGGTCCAGGATCAGAACCGGGTCCAGACACCAGGTCCAGGATCAGCACATGGTCCAGGATCAGAACCAGTTCCAGGATCAGGCCCAGAACCAGGTCCAGGATCAGCACATGGTCCAGGATCAGGCCCAGGATCAGGCCCAGGATCCAGAAACCCTCTGTCCGCTAGGCGCCTCAAACTGGGACGTTTACACCAAAGGAGAACCCTTCACCATCATGGAGGATTCATGGAATACCCCAACACTGGAGAGGGTCCAGAATGAGAACCAGGTCCAGTACCCGGTCCAGGATCAGAGCCAGGCCCAGAACCAGGTCCAGGACGTCCCCATGAGTCCGGATTACGCGCCAAAACCAGACTGGCTGGTCCTCAGGAGCCCAGAGTGAGTATATAAAACACAATGTATACAAACGGATCCTTAAAGGTCTCCTGTTGTCGGCATGGTTACAGCTCTCTGAAGTGATTGGCTCAAGATACCAAACGGATCATTCGATCATTCGTAGTTTGGCTCAAGATACCAAACGGATCATTCCCCCTCTATTTCAGCGGTTGCTAAAGAGATGGGTCTGAAGCTTTCAAACATACAAGAAACGTTTTATTTCCTGCTTCTCTCCAGAGTACTTTTCCCAGGATGGTTCCTCCGATGTAGTCTCCTGACACACCGGGGGCACACACCGGGGGCACACACACCGGGGAACACACACCGGGGGCACACACCGGGACACACACACACCGGGACACACACTCCGGGGGCACACTCCGGGGGCACACACCGGGGGCACACACCCGGACACACCGGGGGCACACACCGGGGAGACACACCGGGGACACACACACACCGGGGACACACTGGGACACACACCGGTGACTCACCAGGGACACACACCGGGGACACACACCAGGGACACACACACACACACCGGTGACTCACCAGGGACACACACCGGGGACACACACCAGGGACACACACACACACACCGGGGACACACTGGGGCACACCGGACACACACCAGGGACACACACCGGTGACTCACCATGGACACACCGGGGACACACCGGGACACAGAGGAAAGACATCAGACCTTTTAAATGTCCATAAGAAGGGAACCTTGAAGATGTGTAATGATGGAAATATGTTGAAGCTAATATGCTCTCGTTTCTCCACCGACGACGCAGCTTCCATCGGGAACCTCGGGGCGGTTCTGAGCTGGACGTTTTCCTGAGTCCTCGCACGAAGAGGATTGCAGACGTTCCCATGAGCCCGGAGGCGTCTTTGCCGCACGATGAATCCATGACGAGCCCCGACGGGACGCAGGGCAACCTGGTCTCGGATCCCTGGGACGAGGACCTGATCGCAGGGTTACTTTTCTCGCTCGACCCCCGTCTCACATCTCACCCTCGCTGCATCACATGGCAGTGCAACGTTCCCAACATCGCCCCGAAAACCACCATCAGCATGGGTGAGCATCCGCTGACGCCATCGACACGTTTAATGTATCCTAATGGGAATTGTAGTACCGCCTTTTGGCCACTGGGAAGGCAGAGCACTTCCTGTGGGCTTGATTCACGCAAAGCAGGGATTCAGTATTGGTGTCGACTTGTGTCACTCAAACTAGATGAGAAGGCGGGGCTTATCTCCATGTCGATACCAACAAGAAAATAAACACATTTTGCCGTGATGTCATTGTAACACACGTAGTATAAACCAGAAGCTGCTGCGTACACAATCACGACAACGTCATATCCGTGTCTTTCATATATTTTAAGTGTCCTTAAGTGTGTTTTATATATTTTAAGTGTCCTTAAGTGTCTTTTGCCACCCGGGCGAATCTGTATCTTATATATTTTAAGTGTCTTTTATATATTTTAAGTGTCTCTGCCACCCGTGCGAATCCGTGCTATTATATATTTTAAGTGTGTTTTATATATTTTAAGTGTCCTTAAGTGTGTTTTATATATTTTAAGTGTCTTCTGCCACCAGGGCGAATCCGTGTCTATTATATATTTTAAGTGTCCTTAAGTGTTTTATATATTTTAAGTGTCTTCTGCCACCAGGGCGAATCCGTGTCTATTCTATATTTTAAGTGTCCTTAAGTGTGTTTTATATATTTTAAGTGTCCTTAAGTGTGTTTCATATATTTTAAGTGTCTTCTGCCACCAGGGCGAATCCGTGTCTATTATATATTTTAAGTGTCCTTAAGTGTTTTATATATTTTAAGTGTCTTCTGCCACCAGGGCGAATCCGTGTCTATTATATATTTTAAGTGTCCTTAAGTGTTTTATATATTTTAAGTGTCTTCTGCCAACAGGGCGAATCCGTGTCTATTATATATTTTAAGTGTCCTTAAGTGTTTTATATATTTTAAGTGTCTTCTGCCAACAGGGCGAATCCGTGTCTTTTATATATTTTAAGTGTCTTCTGCCACCAGGGCGAATCCGTGTCTATTTTAAGTGTCCTTAAGTGTCTTTTATATATTTTAAGTGTCTTCTGTCACCCAGGCGAATCCGTGTCTATTATATATTTTAAGTGTCTTCTGCCACCCGGGCGAATCCGTGTCTATTATATATTTTAAGTGTCTTCTGCCACCCGGCGAATCCGTGTCTATTATATATTTTAAGTGTCCTTAAGTGTCTTTTATATATTTTAAGTGTCTTCTGCCACCAGGGCGAATCCGTGTCTTTATATATTTTAAGTGTCCTTAAGTGTGTTTTATATATTTTAAGTGTCTTCTGCCACCAGGGCGAATCCGTGTCTTTTATATATTTTAAGTGTCTTCTGCCACCAGGGCGAATCCGTGTCTATTATATATTTTAAGTGTCTTCTGTCACCCAGGCGAATCCGTGTCTATTATATATTTTAAGTGTCTTTTATATATTTTAAGTGTCTTCTGCCACCCAGGCGAATCCGTGTCTATTATATATTTTAAGTGTCTTTTATATATTTTAAGTGTCTTCTGCCACCAGGGCGAATCCATGTCTATTATATATTTTAAGTGTCCTTAAGTGTCTTTTATATATTTTAAGTATCTTCTGCCACCCGGGCGAATCCGTGTCTTTTATATATTTTAAGTGTCTTTTATATATTTTAAGTGTCTTCTGCCACCCGGGCGAATCCGTGTCTTTGCATTGACTTTAAATGTTATCACGTTGTGCAAAATATTCAATGTTCTGGATGAAAACATCCCAGTGTCTTGGAGCTGAATGGTGGAATGAGTTGAACCCTAAATCTCTCCTCCTCACAGGGAAGGCGGCTCTGAGAGTGGACTGTGTTCTCGGACAGGGGGCGTTTGCAACCGTCTACCAGGGCACCGACCCCATGACCTCTGAGAAAGTGGTGCTGAAGGTAAACACCCGCCTTTTCACGCCGTGTGTGTGTGTGTGTGTGTGTGTGTGTGTGTGTGTGTGTGTGTGTGTGTGTGTGTGTGTGTGTGGTCTGAGCGAATCCCCCTCAATGTTCTGCTGTATGGATATTAAACTGGATGTAATGTGTGTGTGTGTGTGTGTGTAGGTCCAGAAGCCAGCGAACCCCTGGGAGTTTTACATCGACTCTCAGCTTGACGCTCGGCTGCCCCTCGGTCTCCGTCAGCTGTTCGGTCGGATAAGCTCCGCCCACTTGTTCCACAACGGCAGCGTGATGCTGGGCGAGCTGCACAACTGCGGCACCCTGCTGGTAGGGCAATACTCCATTCTGATTGGTCCATCTCAGGGCTGGGATATAGCCCGTGAAGTCATATCAATCCACAGAAAGTAGTCCCGTCATTGATGCCGCTCTCTGCTCTCAGAACGCCGTGAACATCTACAAGACGCTGAGTGACAAGGTGATGCCGCAGCCGCTCGTCATCTACTTCAGCGTCTGCATCCTGAGGACGGTGGAGGCGCTGCACGGCGCCCGGCTGATCCACGCCGACGTCAAGCCCGACAACTTCATGCTGGGGGAGAGGTACGACCAATATCTCTATCGGGGTTTCTGGAAATAATTAATTTCCCGGAAGCATTTGAAAGTCGCCGGATGGTTCCACGATGAGAGCGGCGTGGCAGCGTCTCCGTTGGCCGGGCATCCCCGGACGCTGACGTTTAAACTCAGGTTCGTTTTGATATCGCTTCAGTTTATAATCGTTACGGATCGAGAAGTTCAGATTCATTTTTCAATCAACAACTAAATGATCAGATATTGCGATATTTGTTTCTAAGCGACCCGACGGAAGTTTATTGTAAAACGCGGCCATGTCTCCGGCTTGGAAGGTCGCATCGACGGGCTCCCGTCTCCAGCGCCCCGCAGCCCGAGCTACGAGCGAGAGGACTAGACGTACATGAAGCTTCCGTTGCTTTGAAGTCGAGCTTCAGATTCTCCCTGTCGTAGAAACACGTGATGGAGCGTCTCTGACCTGCTCGGACGCTTCACCAAACCATCTGAAGCTCCGCTGGAAGCCAAAGGGCAGCTGATTGGATCAATCACCTTCTATCAGGGGCCACTTCTGATTGGTTAACAAAGGCTGGTGCATGTGGAGCTCAGCCCTTCTGATTGGTGGAGAGGACTGACTCAAGAAGAGAAACATTGGGGAGTTTACATTTTTTTATTTGATAATCGCTTCTCGATTTCGATTTAAAATCGACTAATCTTTTGCCCTAAGAGAAACTGATCCTCCCTCCCTCTCCCTGTCTCTCTCTGTCTCCCTTCCTCCTCTCTCTGTCTCCCTTCCCTCTCTCTCTGTCTCCCTTCCTCTCTCTCTGTCTCCCCCCTCTCTCGTCTCCCTCCCTCTCTCTGTCTCCCTGTCGTCCTCTCCCTCCCTTCCTCTCTCTCCCCCCTCCCTCCCCCTCCTCTCTCTCCCCTCCCTCTCTCTCCCACCCTCTCTCCCCTCCCCCTCCCTCTCTCCCCCTGCCCTCTCCCTCTCTCCCCCTCTCTCTCCCCCCCTCCCCCTCTCTCTCCCCCCCTCCCTCTCTCTCCCTCCCTCTCTCTCCCACCCTCTCTCCCTCCCCCTCCCTCTCTCCCCCCCCTCTCTCCCTCCCAATCCCTCTCTCCCCCTGCCTCTCCCTCTCTCCCCCCCTCCCCCTCTCTCTCCCCCTCCCTCTCTCTCCCCCCTCCCTCCCCTCTCTCCCCCTCTCTCTCCCCCCCCTCCCTCTCTCTCCCTCCCCCCTCCCCTCCCTCTCTCCCTCCCCCCTCCCTCCCTCCCTCCCCAATCCCTCTCTCCCCTGCCTCTCCCTCTCTCCCCCCCTCCCCTCTCTCTCTCCCCCTCCCCTCTCTCCCCCTGCCTCTCCCCTCTCTCCCCCTCTCTCCCCCCTCCCCCTCTCTCCCCCCCTCCCTCTGCTCTGTCTCTCTCTCCCTCCCTCTCCCTCCTTCCCTCTCTCCCTCTCCCTCCCTCTCTCCCTCCCTCCCTCCCTCCCCCTCCCTCTCCCTCCCCCTCCTCCCTCTCCCTCCCTCCCTCCCCCTCCACTCAGATCTTGAGTAAAGTAAAGTACTCAGATATTGAGTAAAGTAGAAGTACTCAGATCTTGAGTAAAGTAGAAGTATTCAGATCTTGAGTAAAGTAGAAGTACTCAGATCTTGAGTAAAGTAGAAGTACTCAGATCTTGAGTAAAGTAGAAGTACTCAGATCTTGAGTAAAGTAGAAGTACTCAGATCTTGAGTAAAGTAGAAGTACTCAGATCTTGAGTAAAGTAGAAGTACTCAGATCTTGAGTAAAGTAGAAGTACTCAGATCTTGAGTAAAGTAGAAGTACTCAGATCTTGAGTAAAGTAGAAGTACTCAGATCTTGAGTGAAAGTGGAAGTACTCAGATCTTGAGTAAAGTAGAAGTACTCAGATCCTGAGTAAAGTAGAAGTACTCAGATCTTGAGTGAAAGTAGAAGTACTCAGATCTTGAGTGAAAGTAGAAGTACTTAGATCTTGAGTAAAGTAGAAGTACTCAGATCTTGAGTGAAAGTAGAAGTACTCAGATCTTGAGTAAAGTAGAAGTACTCAGATCTTGAGTAAAGTAGAAGTACTCAGATCTTGAGTGAAAGTAGAAGTACTCAGATCTTGAGTGAAAGTAGAAGTACTTAGATCTTGAGTAAAGTAGAAGTACTCAGATCTTGAGTGAAAGTAGAAGTACTCAGATCTTGAGTAAAGTAGAAGTACTCAGATCTTGAGTAAAGTAGAAGTACTCAGATCTTGAGTAAAGTAGAATTACTCAGATCTTGAGTAAAGTAGAAGTACTCAGATCTTGAGTAAAGTAGAAGTACTCAGATCTTGAGTAAAGTAGAAGTACTCAGATCTTGAGTGAAAGTAGAAGTACTCAGATCTTGAGTAAAGTAGAATTACTCAGATCTTGAGTAAAGTAGAAGTACTCAGATCTTGAGTAAAGTAGAAGTACTCAGAAGTACTCGGAGTGTAACAACAATGGTGGCTGTGTCTCAGGTTTCTGGAGAACCGGGCTTTCGATCTGGAGAGCGTGAATCACGGGTTGGTTCTCATCGATCTCGGCCAGAGCATCGATATGAACCTTTTCCCAGAAGGCACTGCTTTCACCGGAAAGTGTCTGACGTCCGGCTTCCAGTGCAGCGAGATGCTGGTGGGGAAGCCCTGGAGCTACCAGGTGAGCGAGAGGAGAGCATGCCACTGCCTTGATTTACAGACGGGAAGTGAAGCGTCGTGCCGGCTCTCTCGAGGTCTCACGGTGTCTCTGCGTGTTTTCAGACGGATTACTTCGGGGTAGCGGCCACGGTGTTCTGCATGCTGTTCGGGACCTACATGCAGGTGACGAGTGAAGGCGGAGAGTGGAAGACCAACGGAGTATTCAGAAGGTAATTCATCCGTAAAGATGGCGTTGTGGCTTCACGGCAGTGCGTACAGGTAAAGGTGAATAGAGAACGAACCGCGAAAGGAAGGTGATGTTAAATATAACGTATTCATCAAATGCTAAATATAAAATACCGTCAGCCTTGTTCTTCTAAATCCAGGTTTTCTATTCATTTGATTTAATCTTCAATCCTGGTTTGCAAATGTGATCTGATCCGGAGGAAAGTAGGGTTTAGTCACTTCAACTTGAATAGTAGAAGTGAGCTATTTGCTGTACAAGCGAGCTAACGCTGCTGTCTATCTGCAGACCTCTCTTCGGTACGTAGCACTGAATGCTAATGAAGCTACTTATAGTTGATTAGGACCCCACCAGCTGGGGCACACCTACAGCGGATCTTCCTGGGTCCACGAATCGCATAAAACATGACATTCGACAGCACGTTTCAGACAATGATACAAATCGTGTACGGCGTCAATTTTCCTTCAAACAGTGACTTTCATATCGCCCGTCACACGCGGCTTATTTCCTGACTCCCCATTTCCTTGGAAAGAAAGAAATAATAAATTATAATAGTGATTTTACAAATGTCTCCCTTCGCTTCTTTCAGAGTAAAACAAACTAAACAAGCTACTGAAGCGCCTGCCGCCTGCGATCTATCTAAAAAACTAAAGCCCTCTCTTCTGTACGTAGCACTGAATGCTAATTAAGCTACTTAAGCGAATGCTATCGATCTAACAAGCTAGTTAGCGAATGTTAGCTAGCATGCTATCGCTAACTTGGTGGCTCTGGGTTAACCCCCTATGGTTAGACCTGAGATGAGATAGAAAGTGCCTCCTCGATCCCAATGTGGGACGCAGCGAGGCACTACACATTTAAAAAGTCTAGAAATGAACACTCAAAATGTAAACATCTCAAATAGAATTAAAACGGCATTAAAACAAAAAGTAATTTAAAAAAACATTGTTGACGTGGGCTTTCGTTTCCTCTTCCTCCTCAGGAACCCTCACCGTGACCTCTGGCTGGATTTCTTCCGCTGTCTCCTGAATTCCCCCCCGATCGGCGCCCTGCAGAAGCTCCGCCTCCGATTGACCTCCGTCCTGCAGCAGGACTACAGCAACAAACTGCCCTCTCTAAAGAGCCGCCTGACCGTGCTGCTGCTGGAGAACAAGAAAACTGCCAGGAGATGAGGAGGAGGAGGAGGAGGAGGAGAAGAAGAGGGAGGAGGAGGGAGAAGAAGAGGGAGGAGGAGGAGGAGGGAGAAGAAGAGGGAGGAGGAGGGAGAAGAAGAGGGAGAAGAGGAGGAGGAGGAGAAGAAGAGGGAGGAGGAGGGAGAAGAAGAGGGAGGAGGAGGAGGAGAGGAGGGAGGGAGAAGGAGGAGGAGGAGAAGAAGAGGGAGGAGGAGGAGGAGGAGGAGGAGGAGAGGAGGAGGAGGGAGAAGAGGAGGAGGAGCAGAAGAAGAGGGAGGAGGAGGAGAGGGAGAAGAAGAGGGAGGAGGAGAAGAAGAGGGAGGAGAAGAAGAGGGAGGAGGAGGAGAGGGAGGAAGAAGAGGGAGGAGGAGAAGAAGAGGGAGGAGGAGGAGGAGGAGGAGAAGAGGAGGAGGGAGAGAGGAGGAGAAGAGAGGAGGAGGAGGAGGAGGAGAAGAAGAAGAGAGAGGAGGAGAAGAAGAGGGAGGAGGAGGAGGAGGAGAAGAGAAGGAGGAGGAGGAGGAGAAGAGGGAGGAGAGAGGAGGAGGGAGAGAAGAGGGAGGAGGAGGAGGAGGAGGAGGAGAAGAAGAGGGAGGAGGAGGAGGAGGAGAAGAAGAAGAGGGAGGAGGAGGAGAGAGGAGGAGGAGGAGCAGAGAAGAGGGAGGAGGAGCAGAAGAAGAGGAGGAGGAAGAGGGAGAGGAGGAGAAGAGGGAGGAGGAAGAGGAGGGGAGGAGGAGGAGGAGGAGGAAGAGAGGGAGAAGAAGAGGGAGAAGAAGAGGGAGGAGGAGGAGGAGACCAAGATCCTCCTTCAAATTACGAGTTTATTTTTAAACATTTTAGAATCTGTACAAATGTAAATATTGGTTGCTTTTATCCGCTCACGATCGTTTGTCGTTAATAAAAAAAACGTGATTTCAGGAAAAAGTTTGAGAGATTTTTGGTTTGAAATTTGGAACCAGGTTCAACTGAGATCTGGAAACGCTCGGGCTCGGTATTATTTTCCCTTTGCACCCATTCGTGTTTGAGACGGGACCGCGTTCTTCCCCTGATACCCATTCTGTATTTATTTATGTTGTGTTCCTTACTCCCATAAATACCTTCCTCCTTACACTGATTCTACTTTCCATCTTTGCAGGCGGTCATTGTTCCATCGTTTGAATATCGGTTAAATTAAGGTATATCTCATTTGACCACCAGGTGGCACTAAAGTCATGTTTTACTTCTTCACAAACTCGCTTTCATGTTCAAAAAGCTCTATTGTTCTCATACTGCCTGCCTTTTCACCCTCTGTCTGAAACCAGAACCCGGTCTGCTCTGATTGGTTAGCTGGCCGGCTCTGTTGTGATTGGCTTAGAGGTAGGACTGTGAAATTAATCGTATTTTAATCGCGAGTATGGCTTGCGACGATTATGAAAACGGCATAATTGACTAAATACGATTATTTTTCTGGGCGCGCTTTCGCGAGCGAAGACGTCGGAACAATAGCAGCAACTCGTTCAAAAGAAGGGTAAAGTACTTTGTCATTACATTTCACATCGCTAAAGACATGTGCCCAGTTAGCGCTGTTAGCAACCAGGGCTTCAAGCAACTTGTCCACACGTCGGACAAGCGTTACGCGATGCCGTCTCGGTATCATTCCAGCAGGTCTGCGCTGCGAGCCACATGCCGTGGGGAAGTTGAGAGAGATGTGGCTTCAGCTGACTACTTTGCGACCACAACGGACCTATGGTCGAGCCCAGGGGTGCGCAACCAGTCGATCGCGAGATGCGTCTAAAAATAGAACAATATTCAGTTTTATCGTTAATGTCCTGTAACATAATCTTCCCGTGCCAGAATAATGCACATGAACGCATCAAAGCTTTGTGATTGGCCGGCGTCACCCCATGTGTCGGGGCGTGGCTGAGGGTCTTCAGTGCAGGTGGCTTGTCTCCTGCCTGCGCTCCTCTCTGAAACCAGACCATGTCAACAGGCTTTAAGAGACGGCATGAGCAGCCCGTCCAGCAGTTGCCACGGTGACCTAAACATTTTTATTTGGTCTTAAATTGTAGTTCAACATTTATTTCCTGTTACTTCTGGACCGCGAGGGTGGGCCAGCCTTCAACGTTTAACTGATACATGTTCACCAACATGTTGGCTACATGTTAAGGAGTGTTCAGAAGGTTGTGACCGTGCACTGCATCATATTTGATTTCATTATTTTGGTCTAATTTATTTTTATTTATCATATTAATATATGTTTAGTATGGTTTTGGAAGTGCGCTCCAACATACATGTTGTTCTTGTTTATTGGTCAAATATTATTTGTTTTAAAGTTCAATAAATGGTCGATGAATAATCGTCAAAAATAATCGTGATATCAATTATTGACCCAAATAATGGTGATTATTATTTTTGCCATAATCGCACAGCCCCAGTCCAAACCACAGACTGCCTGCGTCACGGAGGATACAGTCGCTGGTTTATTTATGTCTGCAGGCCGTTGCTGTGAGTGTGGGCGGTCGGAGCATATATAACGTTAGCTTAGCCGATCTCCATTCAGAAAACACGCATTTTAAAGGGTTTTCTCTGCCGTCTGTCTGCAGACTCAAAGCGTTAATTCATGGTTTTTACTAACCGGTATCAGTCTGTTGTTACGTCGGCATCATTTAGAAATGTGTATTACAATTAAATCACGGTCAAATATGTTCATGTAGTTGTAGCTCCCGAGCCTCGAGCGACTCGAGCGATGCGATAGGAGCGTTTAGAGCAGGGGTGTCAAACTCAATTTTATCGCGGGCCACATTCACATAAAGGTTGCACTCAAAGGGCCGGTTGTAACTATATAAAATAAATATATAATATATATATACAATCATGTATATATTACATCATTGCCTCTGAACTGGATTATTATGGGATAGGGATAATAACTTAGTAATGAACTACGTCTGAAAGCAGAAGTCCAGGGCAAATAATTGCAAGTCTCTTCAGTGCGCATGTCACAAAACGAGATGCATTGTGGGACATGTAGTTTATGTGCATATTATAAACGTATTATATTATTTGCAAGCTCTTGCGGGCCACATAAAATGAAGTTGCGGGCCGGATTTGGCCCCCGGGCCTTGAGTTTGACACCCCTGGTTTAGAGCGAAGCGAATATTCGCATCGCGTCCGGTCTGAACGCAGCATTAAAGCGAGCTCCGCGCTGCACTGGAGACGCGCCATCACACCAGAAGTCCTCATTTAAGGGTCATTCTACTCACTCTATCAACAGCCCCACCAAACATATGTTCCACCAGCCGCCACTGGCTTCTAACCGTATTCAAGTCTCTAAACACAACTCTTCGTGAGCTATAGCTTTCGGCAAAAAGCATTAGCTTCGTTAGCATATTTGATCATTTGTTTAATGAAGCTAGCGTGATGTCAAATTGCAGATGCATTGTGGGACATGTAGTTTATGGGCAACGTGCTTCTGTAAAGTAGCATGTAACCGTATAATAAAATCATATTTTTTTCTTGCGGGGCCACATGAAATGAAGTCGCGGGCCGGATTTGGCCCCCGGGCCTTGAGTTTGACCCCCTGGCCTATGACGACTCGCTGCAAAACCAACTGTCAACCATTTTGTGTACTTGTTTAATGAAACTGTTACATCTATGGTTATGCTATTTGAGGCTTTTATCCAAAGGGACTGTTAACCCAATTAACATTTGAATTTCAATACAAATAGTTACATCGTCAAGTTACATTACTAATTACTCATCTGTAACATTTAAAAAAAGTAAACTTCCCAACCCTAATGATTAATTATAGTCAGCTAATTAATTAAACTTCAACGGAGGACAAAAGCATGTCAATATGTCCACTGCGTTAAATCAGCCGAAGTTCTGTCTTCAGTGTGAATGCTTCTTGAACAGTCATTGTGAATAGTCTGCACTGTGCTGACTGCCTGGTTCCGTTTATCAGACAGCGGCATCATGTTGACATGTCGTGTAATATTGAGGTGCTTTAGTCAGCTATTGTTGAGGTTATTAATGCATGTCGACTGTGCACCAATGCCTTAGCCTATGCAAGACTTGAGATGACGTCTTGTTCTTATCGCTTCAAAGGCCAAAGGTTCGCCTTCTGGACTCTGGAGGCCAGGCGCTGGCTGGAGGGAACCCTTGCGGGCAGCAGGTACTCTGAGAGTCACGGACGTTCATAGCTCAAAGCAGACTGGTTTACAGACTCTCCTGTTCTCCGGTGCTGAAACCAGTAGCTCTCACCCCTGGCCGAAATGTCCATACAATGAAGTCTGACTTCAAAATATATCTCAAATAATGTATGTTATAAATGCCCGTACTTTGTGCATTGAACAATACAAGTGAGGATCCTTCTGTGTGCACGTGTGTGTTCTGATCCCATCGGGGATTCATTAGTATACACTCAGGAGTAAACACGTGCCAAACTATCTTCTGCACTCAGCGACGATCTGGATAACAACGTATGGAAATGGGTAACAACTGTGTGAGTGTGTGTCTTTGTGCGCGCGTGTCTGTGTGTGTGTGTGTCTTTGTGCGCATGTGTCTTTGAGTCTGTCTGTGTGTCTTTGAGTCTGTCTGTGTGTCTTTGAGTCTGTCTGTGTGTCCGTGTGTCTTTGAGTCTGTATGTGTGTCCGTGTGTCTTTGAGTCTGTATGTGTGTCTTTGTGTGTGTCTGTCTCTGTGTCTTTGTGTGTGTCTGTGTGTCTTTGAGTCTGTATGTGTGTCTTTGTGTGTGTCTGTCTCTGTGCTGTGTGTGTCTTTGAGTCTGTGTCTTTGTGTGTCTTTGAGTCTGTCTTTGTGTCCATGTGTCTTTGTGTGTGTGTGTGTGCGTGTGTCTTTGAGTCTGTGTGTCTTTGTGTGTCTTCCTGTGTCTTTGTGTGTGTGTCTTTGAGTGTGTGTGAGAGAGTCTTTGAGTCTGTGTTTTTGTGTGGGTGCGTGTGTCTTTGTGTGTGTGTGTGTGTGTGTGCGTGTGTGTCTTTGTGTGTGTCTTTGTGTGTGTGTCTTTCGGTCCGTGTGTGTGTCTTTCTGTGTCTTTGTGTGTGTGTATCTTTCTGTGTCTGTGTGTCCGTGTGTGTGTCTGTGTGTTTTTGAGTCTATCTGTGTGTCCGTGTGTCTGTGTGTGTGTGTGAGAGTCTTTGAGTCTTTCTGTGTCTTTGTGTGTGTGTCTTTGAGTCTGTCTTTGTGTGTGTATTTGTGTCCGTGTGTCTTTGTGTGTGTGTGAGAGAGTCTTTGAGTCTTTCTGTGTCTTTGTGTGTGTGTCTTTGAGTCTGTCTTTGTGTGTGTATTTGTGTCCGTGTGTCTTTGTGTGTGTGTGTGTCTTTCTGTGTCTTTGTGTGTGTGTGTCTTTCTGTCCGTGTGTGTGTCTTTCTGTCCGTGTGTGTCTTCCTGTGTCTTTGTGTGTGCGTGTGCACGTGTGTGTCTGTGTGTCTTTGAGTGTGTGTGAGAGAGTCTTTGAGTCTGTCTGTGTTTTTGTGTGGGTGCGTGTGTCTTTGTGTGTGTGTGTGTGTGCGTGTGTGTCTTTGTGTGTGTATTTGTGTCCGTGTGCCCTTGTGTGTGTGTGTGTGTCTTTCTGTGTCTTTGTGTGTGTCTTTCTGTCCGTGTGTGTGTGTCTTTGTGTGTGTGTGTGTCTTTCTGTGTGTGTGTGTGTGTCTTTGTTTGTGTCCGTGTGTCTGTGTGTCCGTGTGTGTGTGTGAGAGAGTCTTTGAGTCTTTGTGTGTGTGTGTGTGTCCGTGTGTGTGTGTGTCTTGCTGTGTCTTTGTGTGTGTGTCTTTCTGTCCGTGTGTGTGTGTCTTTCTGTGTCTTTGTGTGTGTGTGTGTGCGTGTGTCCTCCGTGTGTGTGTGACTCTTCCTGGCTGTAACGACTCTTCCTGTTTGTAACGCCTCTTCCTGTTTTTAACGCCTCTTCCTGTTTGTAACGACTCTTCCTGCTGTAACGCCTCTTCCTGGCTGTAACGACTCTTCCTGGCTGTAACGACTCTTCCTGGCTGTAACCTTAACGGCTCTTCCTGGCTGTAACGACTCTTCCTGGCTGTAACCTTAACGACTCTTCCTGGTTGTAACGACTCTTCCTGGCTGTAACGACTCTTCCTGTTTGTAACGACTCTTCCTGTTTGTAACGACTCTTCCTGGCTGTGTCTTTGTGTGTGTGTGTCTTTGAGTCTGTCTTTGTGTATTTGTGTCCGTGTGTCTTTGTGTGTGTGTGTGTGTGTCTTTGTGTGTGTGTGTGTCTTTCTGTCCGTGTGTGTGTGTCTTTCTGTGTCTTTGTGTGTGTGTGTGTGGCGCGTGTGTCCTCCGTGTGTGTGTGTCTTTGTTTGTGTCCGTGTGTCTTTGTGTGTGTGTGTGTGTGTGTGTGTCTTTCTGTGTGTCTTTGTGTGTGTGTGTGTGTGTGTGTGTGTGTGTCCGTGTGTCTTTGTGTGTGTCCGTGTGTCTTTGTGTGTCTTTCAGGTAGGGGGGCTCAGGCTCCTCCACCCTGCTCGGCTTGTTTAAAGACGGCTCAGTGAAAGCGAAAGGCACTCGTCGCTAACTCTTCTGGTCATTGTGTTGCGTCTCGGCGCGAGCCGCTCCAGCCGCGTGGAAGCCGTAACGTTCAATCGATGACATACTTCCTTCTCTCTGCGCTCCGTCTCGGTCACGGCATCCAGCGAGGAACAAGGAATCAGTGCAGTCAGAGAAACAATTACATCCACCTTTTTATTACGTCAAAGCAACAACACGACACCGATGGAGCATCAAAAGACAGTCATAAAGGAAACGTATCAAAACAAATACACATTATAACTCGGCACATCTTCAACATGCTATTGATTATTCTCAGCGTGTGAGGAACATGGCGGATCCAGGCGGAGAAGGTGCATAAAGAGTATTTTACAACACGTACACATACCGTGCAAACGTCTACAACGCGTAACATACGACCCATGCTCTGCGGCGCCATCATGCTGGTTCTGCTGATCATCTGACGCACGAGGGACAAAGCCACGACGTCTCTGCATCGAGTTACACACTAGCTCTGTACAGTCTATACACATCTGAGTTAACAAATAGGACATGTGGGGTACCTCAAGGCTCCATCTTGGGGCCTCTTCTCTTTAATATCTACCCCCCCCCCGATACCCGGCATCTCCTATAAATACAAAGTCATGATCGCGTCGTGTTCCCTCTGACGCGCGCGACACTTTTTTAAAAAGCATGATTGTTTGTGTTCGAAAGGGAAGGCTTCACAGACGAGGCGAGGCACGAGGAAGAGTCGCTCGGACAGCTCGCACGACGAACTTCCAGCATGCAACGGGACTACACTGCAGCTCGCTTTAGCTGCACCTGCATGGAGAGGAGAGAGGGATGGATGTTTCCTTTCGTTGTTTTGGTTTCAGTTTCAGTTCTCTAACAGAAGGCGGTCCCGCTTGGAATCAAGTCGACATCTCTCAGCGTTCAGTTCAGACCGATCAATAATCGCGGGAAAGTGTCGTTACTCGTTATAACATCATCTCTGAGTGCTGTGGAATCTAAACTGAGTCGTAAATACTCCCAGCGCTGTCCAGAGGAAACGGAGCACATGGCTTCACGTTTCTTTTAAAGTAATGATCCTCAATTCGTCATATCCTTATTTATTATACATGTCCTGACGTGTTCAGGGCCTTTGAGGACATGTCTGTGTTCTCAGGCAGTTCCTCCGGTGATCTGAGTTCGGACATTTTGTAAAAGCTGTTAGACGACGGCACATTTCGGGTTGGTTTCTCGTTCCCTTTTAACTCTAAAACGTGAATTAGATGGATTCGAGTTGGGAGGTTTTTAAAAGCTTTTAAACGACGGCACATTTCAGGCCGGGTGATAGGGCACAGTATAGGTTGTCTGTGGCTGATGACGGTGTGCACCTGGTGTCCTGTGGTGCCCCCCCCCTCACCTGTGTCTGGTTGTGCTGATTGGAGGGGGGGTATGTAGGCTCTGTTGCCCTGTCTGTGGAGGGGCTGGGTGTGTGAGAGATCCTTGTGGCTGCAGGACGGATGAAAGGAGAACCGCAGATTGAGGCGGCGAACTTGTTTTGAATAAATGCCCACGCCGGGTTGTATGTTTGGACGTTCGGCCTCCTGGCTGGGTCGGCCCCGCTCAACGGGAAGCTGCTCACAGAATCGATCTATTTTAAGCTCTAAAGCCCGATTATAACGTCTGCCGGATTAGATTTGAGTTACCACGTTTGTAAAAGCTGGGGCAGTTTTCTAATTAACTTTGTCAGCCAGAATCGAGCCGCTCTAAACTCTAATTTTCCTGCCGATTAGATGCTGCGTGATGTGAGCTTTACCCGGACAGTGCGTGATGTGAGCTTTACCCGGACAGTGCGTGATGTGAGCTTTACCCGGACAGTGCGTGATGTGAGCTTTACCCGGACAGTGCGTGATGTGAGCTTTACCCGGACAGTGCGTGATGTGAGCTTTACCCGGACAGTGCGATTTTTCTGACAAAAATTGCGATTTCGATTCGCGATATTTATTTTTAAGCGACCCAATAGAAGTTTATTGTAAAATGCGGCCATAACTCCGGCTAGGAAGGTCGCATCAACGTACTCCTGTCTCTAGCACCCCGCAGCCCGAGCTACGAGTGAAAGAACTAAACTTACATGAAACTTCCGTTGGGTTGCTTTAAAGTCGAGCTTCAGTTTGAGATTCACCCTGTGAGAGAAACACGTGATGGAGCGTCTCTAACCTGACCCAGAGGGTTTGTTTCACCAAACCATCTGAAGCTCCTTTGGAAGCCGTCTGGAAAGGACAGGCACTTTCAAAAATACTTGGCGGGTGATTGGATCAATCTGTCTATCACCTTCTATCATGGGCCACTTCTGATTGGTTAACAATGGATGGTACATGTGGAGCTCAGCACTTCTGATTGGTTAACAATGGCTGGTACATGTGGAGCACAGCACTTCTGATTGGTTAACAATGGCTGGTACATGTGGAGCACAGCACTTCTGATTGGTTAACAATGACTGGTACATGTGGAGCACAGCACTTCTGATTGGTTAACAATGGCTGGTACATGTGGAGCACAGCACTTCTGATTGGTGTGGATGACTGACACACAAGAAGAAAAAAAAATGTAAAGGAGCAGGCGATTTGATAATCGCATCGTCTCGAATCGCGATTTCGATTTAAAATCGAGTAATCGTTCAGCCCTAGACAGTGCATGATGTGAGCTTTACCCGGACAGGTGAGCGGCTCAGTTGGAAATGTCAGCGTTGTTGTTTCTGTTCCCGCACTTGTGGTGGACGAGCAGCAGCACGACGCCCAGGAAGAAGCACACGGAGCCCACGGCGATGTAGGCGATGCCCAGAAAGGGGTTCTTCCCCCCCATCCAGGAGATGGTGCTCAGGATCATCCGCTTCCGGCCCTCGAAGCTGCGCACGGGATAATCTGAGGTCGCGTGTTAAAGAAGGGTGCGCGTCAAATCTCGCTTTCTCTCGAGCTTCCAAACTCTGATCGACAGCCCCACATTTCACCTGCATTGGGTGTTTCTGATTTCATGCAAAGCGTCTTTGAGCAAGAGCGCGATACACAAATCCAATGACTTCTGAGGGCAAACTCAGCCTGATGCAAACATTTAAAAAATACCGTGCACATTTTATTAAATTAGTTTCGTAGTATTTTTATTATTTTGGAGCGAAATCAAAGTAGCTAAAAACTTCTATTAATCAGAAATTACATAGTGACATCAATGTGGAATACTAGCGCTCCTATTGGCTAGCGCTCCTATTGGCTAGAGCTCCTATTGGCTAGCGCTCCTATTGGCTAGAGCTCCTATTGGCTAGCGCTCCTATTGGCTAGAGCTCCTATTGGCTAGAGCTCCTATTGGCTAGCGCTCCTATTGGCTAGAGCTCCTATTGGCTAGCGCTCCTATTGGCTAGAGCTCCTATTGGCTAGAGCTCCTATTGGCTAGCGCTCCTATTGGCTAGCGCTCCTATTGGCTAGAGCTCCTATTGGCTAGAGCTCCTATTGGCTAGCGCTCCTATTGGCTAGAGCTCCTATTGGCTAGAGCTCCTATTGGCTAGATTGGCTAGAGCTCCTATTGGCTAGCGCTCCTATTGGCTAGAGCTCCTATTGGCTAGAGCTCTATTGGCTAGCGCTCCTATTGGCTAGATGGCTAGAGCTCCTATTGGCTAGAGCTCCTATTGGCTAGATTGGCTAGAGCTCCTATTGGCTAGAGCTCCTATTGGCTAGATTGGCTAGAGCTCCTATTGGCTAGAGCTCCTATTGGCTAGATTGGCTAGAGCTCCTATTGGCTAGAGCTCCTATTGGCTAGATTGGCTAGAGCTCCTATTGGCTAGCGCTCCTATTGGCTAGAGCTCCTATTAGCTAGAGCTCCTATTGGCTAGATTGGCTAGAGCTCCTATTGGCTAGAGCTCCTATTGGCTAGCGCTCCTATTGGCTAGAGCTCCTATTGGCTAGAGCTCCTATTGGCTAGAGCTCCTATTGGCTAGACCTCCTATTGGCTAGCGCTCCTATTGGCTAGACCTCCTATTGGCTAGCGCTCCTATTGGCTAGCGCTCCTATTGGCTAGAGCTCCTATTGGCTAGATTGGCTAGAGCTCCTATTGGCGAGAGCTCCTATTGGCTAGAGCTCCTATTGGCTAGCGCTCCTATTGGCTAGATTGGCTAGAGCTCCTATTGGCTAGAGCTCCTATTGGCTAGATTGGCTAGAGCTCCTATTGGCTAGAGCTCCTATTGGCTAGATTGGCTAGAGCTCCTATTGGCTAGACCTCCTATTGGCTTGCGCTCCTATTGGCTAGACCTCCTATTGGCTAGCGCTCCTATTGGCTAGCGCTCCTATTGGCTAGAGCTCCTATTGGCTAGATTGGCTAGAGCTCCTATTGGCTAGAGCTCCTATTGGCTAGATTGGCTAGAGCTCCTATTGGCTAGAGCTCCTATTGGCTAGATTGGCTAGAGCTCCTATTGGCTAGCGCTCCTATTGGCTAGAGCTCCTATTAGCTAGAGCTCCTATTGGCTAGATTGGCTAGAGCTCCTATTGGCTAGAGCTCCTATTGGCTAGCGCTCCTATTGGCTAGAGCTCCTATTGGCTAGAGCTCCCTATTGGCTAGAGCTCCTATTGGCTAGACTCCTATGGCTAGCGTCCTATTGGCTAGACTCCTATTGGCTAGCGCTCCTATTGGCTAGAGCTCCTATTGGCTAGATTGGCTAGAGCTCCTATTGGCTAGAGCTCCTATTGGCTAGAGCTCCTATTGGCTAGAGCTCCTATTGGCTAGAGCTCCTATTGGCTAGCGCTCCTATTGGCTAGCGCTCCTATTGGCTAGCGCTCCCTATTGGCTAGCGCTCCCATTCGCTAGAGCTCCCATTGGCTAGAGCTCCTATTGGCTAGAGCTCCTATTGGCTAGCGCTCCTATTGGCTAGCGCTCCTATTGGCTAGAGCTCCTATTGGCTAGCGCTCCTATTGGCTAGCGCTCCTATTGGCTAGCGCTCCCATTCGCTAGAGCTCCCATTGGCTAGAGCTCCCATTGGCTAGAGCTCCCATTGGCTAGAGCTCCCATTGGCTAGACCTCCTATTGGCTAGCGCTCCTATTGGCTAGCGCTCCTATTGGCTAGAGCTCCCATTGGCTAGAGCTCCCATTGGCTAGCGCTCCCATTGGCTAGCGCTCCCATTGGCTAGCGCTCCCATTGGCTAGCGCTCCTATTGGCTAGCGCTCCTATTGGCTAGCGCTCCTATTGGCTATCGCTCCAACACATTGTACGATTCATAAAAAAAAGATTACGTTTTTCATTGTCATATCTGAACTGTAGCTACGAACGAACGACGATAGAAGCGTCTCGAGTGTTTGAAGGATACTGTAGACGACCTCCAGAGAGTAGTTCCCTCGGGGCAGCGTGGGCACCATGCCGCTCTTCTTGTTGATGATGCGGTAGAGTTTCCTGAAGGTGGGCAGCGCGGCCGTCCTCATCCACACGATGAAGTCCTCGTTGATGAAGCCGTTGTTCCCCTCGTCGGCGTCCAGATCGAAGACCGGCCGACGCCAGTTTATCGGCTTCGTTGTTCCTGAAGAGAAAGCAACGCAGAAATGATAGCTGTTTCGCTCCCATTATTCACGAGCTGAACTCCATCACACATCCGTGTTCATGAGCTCTTCTTCTTCGCCGAAATATCCACCCATAGACGCGTTCACACTGCAGTACTTTTCCCACAAAGGTTCATCAGAACTCTCTAGTTCTCATGAACTAAGGACAGATCGCGTTCACACCGGAACAAGTCCCTGAGGGAGGATTAGGCAAATGAAGCCGCTGACGTCACTTCTTCTTCTGCTTTGGGTTTACTGGCAGGCCGCAACCCACTTCACGGCGTATACTGCCCCCGGAGTCCCCGGCCGGAAGTTCCCGGAGTCGGGGAAGGCTTCAGTCGCAGCTGCTGGGAGTCCCAGCAGCTGCTACTGAAGCCTTCCGAGTAAATCGCCAGAACGCCGACACCTCCTCATCTCCACCGCTCCCACGTTTCATGTTGTGTTGCCATAAGTTAGTCTCTCTGCGTTTCTGCGCTGGGCTAATGCTAATGCTAATGCTAATAATGCTAATGCGAGGATAATAAAATGGCGGCTTCACAAAACTCTTTGGGAGTGTTACGGGGCGTGGTTTGCAATCCGC
This sequence comes from Champsocephalus esox, assembly GCA_036324585.1. Classification (NCBI taxonomy): domain Eukaryota; kingdom Metazoa; phylum Chordata; class Actinopteri; order Perciformes; family Channichthyidae; genus Champsocephalus; species Champsocephalus esox. The sequence continues at coordinate 2,713,093 of CM070490.1, forward strand.
CCAGCCAATCAGACATATAGCTCTTTCTCACAAAGAGCCGCTCCAAAGTCCCTGCTCTCTAGCATGCTCTCGAGCATGCTAGAGAGCAGGGACTTTGGAGCGGGTAAAAAGGTTCACATGAACTACTTTTAGTACCGGCTCTTTTTGGTGTGAACGCGATCATGAACTAAGTTCGCATGAAGCTTTGTGGGGAAAGTACCGCAGGGTGAACGCGCCTCAGGTGTCAGACAGCATATTGCACAGCTGTGTCTTAGTTTTTGTTCAGTGTAAATAGAGATATATATCATAAAGGCAGAGGGTCGCAGACGTAGAGTGCTGGGAGTTTTAACAGACGGACATCCGGAAGCTAAAATCCCTTCTTCCCATGCAACATGCAAAGTGAGGAATGACACTGACAGAAGGGAAGTGACCCTAAACACGGGACCGTGGCGTGACAGCATGTACGTCTCTCTGGAGCTCGGTCTCCACGGTAACGGTGGAGGTGATAATAAAGCGGGGAAGTGAAACCTTGGAAGGCGGCGGTGAGGTTAGGGCTGTTTCCTCCGGGGTTTCCAAACTTCACGTGTTTGTCCGTCCACCAGGCGACGCCCGTGGTGTTCAGGAGGATCCGGACCTTCGTGCCGTTGGGGTCGTTGTAAAACAGCTCCAACGTGTCTGCGGACGAAGAAAGACAGAGGGTTAGAAGCGCCTCCTGAAATCACACGCTTAAGGCCCGGACACACCGAGCCGATTCGGCCGTGGATCGATGTCTGGCCGTCGACGAGCGTCCTGTCGCCCAACTCAGATTGGTGTGTCCCGCACCGCCGTGTCTTTTCGGACGCGCCGACACCTTCCGCCCCCCCGATTCAGCTCCTATTGGCTAGATTGGCTAGAGCTCCTATTGGCTAGATTGGCTAGATTGGCTAGAGCTCCTATTGGCTAGATTGGCTAGAGCTCCTATTGGCTAGAGCTCCTATTGGCTAGACCTCCTATTGGCTAGAGCTCCTATTGGCTAGCGCTCATATTGGCTAGCGCTCCTATTGGCTAGCGCTCCTATTGGCTAGAGCTCCTATTGGCTAGAGCTCCTATTGGCTAGCGCTCCTATTGGCTAGCGCTCCTATTGGCTAGCGCTCCTATTGGCTAGAGATGCTATTGGCTAGAGCTCCTATTGGCTAGAGATGCTATTGGCTAGAGCTCCTATTGGCTAGAGATGCTATTGGCTAGAGCTCCTATTGGCTCGAGATGCTATTGGCTAGAGCTCCTATTGGCTAGAGCTCCTATTGGCTAGAGATGCTATTGGCTAGAGCTCCTATTGGCTAGAGATGCTATTGGCTAGAGCTCCTATTGGCTAGAGCTCCTATTGGCTAGAGCTCCTATTGGCTAGAGATGCTATTGGCTAGAGCTCCTATTGGCTAGAGCTCCTATTGGCTAGAGCTCCTATTGGCTAGAGCTCCTATTGGCTAGAGATGCTATTGGCTAGAGCTCCTATTGGCTAGAGCTCCTATTGGCTAGAGATGCTATTGGCTAGAGATGCTATTGGCTAGAGCTCCTATTGGCTAGAGCTCCTATTGGCTAGAGATGCTATTGGCTAGAGATGCTATTGGCTAGAGCTCCTATTGGCTAGAGCTCCTATTGGCTAGAGCTCCTATTGGCTAGAGCTCCTATTGGCTAGAGATGCTATTGGCTAGAGATGCTATTGGCTAGAGCTCCTATTGGCTAGAGCTCCTATTGGCTAGAGATGCTATTGGCTAGAGCTCCTATTGGCTAATGCTTACATCGTTTCTTTCTGCTTCAGAGCGCTTCCGGTTGTTGCCTCTTCTGAATGACGGATACACACCACCGCCGCCTGCTGGTGAGGAGAGGTATTGCCGCTCACGCATGCGCAGTTCCTCCGTGCTTCTTGGCCGTCGGCTGAAGTCTTTGCGGTGTGTTCCAGTGCGACACACGGCCGAGGCGCAGAGAGGTGAGGCGACACAACAGTCGGGTCCGTCGGGACGTGTTCTCTGGTGTCAGTGTGGTGTGTCGGGCCTTTGGATGCAAATCACCCCGAAACAAACCGCCCCGTCGCATCAGGACTAAAACCACCAGTTTCATCCCACAGGCCACGCGCTCACTCAACACCCGAACTCTGGAAAGAACATCCGTCGGTTTGCGTCTTACTAATTATTTATCATATTTATATTTATTATATTATTATTATATATTTTTATTATTATTTATCATATTTATTTATTATTATTATAATATTATTATTATTATTTATTATTATATTTTTTGATTATTATTTTTATAATTATTTATCATATTTATTTATTTATATTTATTTATATATATATTTGTTTTTTTGTATTGTATTTGTATTTACTTGCACATCTCAAAACATTCTCTTGCACTAGAAATGTTTTCAGATCCCTCTCTGGATTCCTCTCTGGATTCCTCTCTGGATTCCTCTCTGGATTCCTCTCTGGATCCCTCTCTGGATCCCTCTCTGGATTCCTCTCTAGATTCCTCTCTGGATTCCTCTCTGGATTCCTCTCTGGATTCCTCTCTGGATTCCTCTCTAGATTCCTCTCTGGATTCCTCTCTGGATCCCTCTCTGGATTCCTCTCTGGATTCCTCTCTGGATTCCTCTCTGGATTCCTCTCTGGATCCCTCTCTGGATTCCTCTCTGGATTCCTCTCTGGATCCCTCTCTGGATCCCTCTCTGGATTCCTCTCTGGATTCCTCTCTGGATCCCTCTCTGGATTCCTCTCTGGATTCCTCTCTGGATTCCTCTCTGGATTCCTCTCTGGATCCCTCTCTGGATTCCTCTCTGGATCCCTCTCTGGATCCCTCTCTGGATTCCTCTCTAGATTCCTCTCTAGATTCCTCTCTAGATTCCTCTCTAGATTCCTCTCTGGATTCCTCTCTGGATTCCTCTCTGGATTCCTCTCTAGATTCCTCTCTAGATTCCTCTCTGGATTCCTCTCTAGATTCCTCTCTGGATTCCTCTCTAGATTCCTCTCTAGATTCCTCTCTAGATTCCTCTCTGGATTCCTCTCTAGATTCCTCTCTGGATTCCTCTCTAGATTCCTCTCTAGATTCCTCTCTGGATTCCTCTCTGGATTCCCAAAAAGTACGGCTCAACTGAAAAACTAAATATTTTTCACATACTTCGTTTCTAACTGACTCTATAAACTCTCGTTGCATATGTTCCACGTCCTAAATATATATATTCCTGTTGCTCTGCTGGAGGAGCCTCCGGTCGTTCATCTCCACGTCCACACTGGCTGCTGAGCACACGAGGAGACAGCAGCGGCTCACCGTTGAACATGCTGTTGGCGATGGCTCCGCACGGAGCGATGGGTTTGTTCTCGTGGAAAGCGTACGGCTCGCACTCCTTACTGGGTTCCTGAGAGAAGAGAGAGAAGAGAAGCGTGTTGGGACAACACGGCATGTTCCTTCTGTGTCAGAGCAGCACATGGTAACGTGGTGTCGCCGTGACAACACTGCATGTTCCTTCTGTGTCAGAGCAGCACATGGTAACGTGGTGTCGCCGTGACAACACTGCATGTTCCTTCTGTGTCAGAGCAGCACATGGTAGCGTGGTGTCGCCGTGTGCGGAGCCGGATGCCTGACGACATAGACGACGCTCACGAGACACCGCCCCCTAGTGGTCCGTGAGCGCCCCCTAGTGGTCCGTGAGCGCCCCCCAGTGGCCCGTGAGCGCCCCCCAGTGGACCGTGAGCGCCCCCCAGTGGCCCGTGAGCGCCCCCCAGTGGACCGTGAGCGCCCCCCAGTGGACCGTGAGCGCCCCCCCTAGTGGACGGCGAGCGCCCCCCCCAGTGGTCGGCGAGCTCCCCCCCCCAGTGGTCCGTGAGCGCCCCCCAGTGGCCCGTGAGCGCACCCTAGTGGTCCGCGAGCGGCCCGTGAGCGCCCCCTAGTGGCCCGTGAGCGCCCCCTAGTGGCCCGCGAACGCCCCCCAGTGGTCAGTGTTTCACTACGTCTGTGTTTCGCTACGTCAGGGTTTCACTACGTCTCACCATCAGAGATTTGGGGTCTCCGTTCAGTTGGCTGTCGTCTCTGGACTTGACGTAGCGACGGTGATTCTGGTAGAAGTTGGAGAGGCCGTAATACACGTAGACGTTGCTCTGTGGATCAAAGACAAATCTGGATCACTGGAAGTGCAGCGGACAAAATCACAAGGGAATAAAAGAGGCAACGAATACGATGAGATAGATAAGATGGACCTTTATTGATGCCGTGGAGAAATTCAGGAGTTTAACCGCAACAAGGTAAGATTGAAAAACAGGTAGCATCCCATAATCCCCTCCGTTTCAGCCCATTTCATAGAAGAGACATGAAGAAGAGGGGACACATGTTGATGTAGAAGAGACATGAGAAGAGGGGACACATGTTGATGTAGAAGAGACATGGAGAAGAGGGGACACATGTTGATGTAGAAGAGACATGGAGAAGAGGGGACACATGTTGATGTAGAAGAGACATGAAGAAGAGGGGACACATGTTGATGTAGAAGAGACATGAAGAAGAGGGGACACATGTTGATGTAGAAGAGACATGGAGAAGAGGGGACACATGTTGATGTAGAAGAGACATGAAGAAGAGGGGACACATGTTGATGTAGAAGAGACATGGAGAAGAGGGGACACATGTTGATGTAGAAGAGACATGGAGAAGAGGGGACACATGTTGATGTAGAAGAGACATGGAGAAGAGGGGACACATGTTGATGTAGAAGAGACATGGAGAAGAGGGGACACATGTTGATGTAGAAGAGACATGGAGAAGAGGGGACACATGTTGATGTAGAAGAGACATGGAGAAGAGGGGACACATGTTGATGTAGAAGAGACATGGAGAAGAGGGGACACATGTTGATGTAGAAGAGACATGGAGAAGAGGGGACACATGTTGATGTAGAAGAGACATGGAGAAGAGGGGACACATGTTGATGTAGAAGAGACATGGAGAAGAGGGGACACATGTTGATGTAGAAGAGACATGGAGAAGAGGGGACACATGTTGATGTAGAAGAGACATGGAGAAGAGGGGACACATGTTGATGTAGAAGAGACATGGAGAAGAGGGGACACATGTTGATGTAGAAGAGACATGGAGAAGAGGGGACACATGTTGATGTAGAAGAGACATGGAGAAGAGGGGACACATGTTGATGTAGAAGAGACATGGAGAAGAGGGGACACATGTTGATGTAGAAGAGACATGGAGAAGAGGGGACACATGTTGATGTAGAAGAGACATGGAGAAGAGGGGACACATGTTGATGTAGAAGAGACATGGAGAAGAGGGGACACATGTTGATGTAGAAGAGACATGGAGAAGAGGGGACACATGTTGATGTAGAAGAGACATGGAGAAGAGGGGACACATGTTGATGTAGAAGAGACATGGAGAAGAGGGGACACATGTTGATGTAGAAGAGACATGGAGAAGAGGGGACACATGTTGATGTAGAAGAGACATGGAGAAGAGGGGACACATGTTGATGTAGAAGAGACATGAAGAAGAGGGGACACATGTTGATGTAGAAGAGACATGAGAAGAGGGGACACATGTTGATGTAGAAGAGACATGGAGAAGAGGGGACACGTGTTGATGTAGAAGAGACATGGAGAAGAGGGGACACATGTTGATGTAGAAGAGACATGAAGAAGAGGGGACACATGTTGATGTAGAAGAGACATGGAGAAGAGGGGACACATGTTGATGTAGAAGAGACATGGAGAAGAGGGGACACATGTTGATGTAGAAGAGACATGAAGAAGAGGGGACACATGTTGATGTAGAAGAGACATGAAGAAGAGGGGACACATGTTGATGTAGAAGAGACATGAAGAAGAGGGGACACATGTTGATGTAGAAGAGACATGAAGAAGAGGGGACACATGTTGATGTAGAAGAGACATGAGAAGAGGGGACACATGTTGATGTAGAAGAGACATGAAGAAGAGGGGACACATGTTGATGTAGAAGAGACATGAAGAAGAGGGGACACATGTTGATGTAGAAGAGACATGGAGAAGAGGGGACACATGTTGATGTAGAAGAGACATGAAGAAGAGGGGACACATGTTGATGTAGAAGAGGGGACACATGTTGATGTAGAAGAGACATGGAGAAGAGGGGACACATGTTGATGTAGAAGAGACATGGAGAAGAGGGGACACATGTTGATGTAGAAGAGACATGGAGAAGAGGGGACACATGTTGATGTAGAAGAGACATGGAGAAGAGGGGACACATGTTGATGTAGAAGAGACATGGAGAAGAGGGGACACATGTTGATGTAGAAGAGACATGGAGAAGAGGGGACACATGTTGATGTAGAAGAGACATGAAGAAGAGGGGACACATGTTGATGTAGAAGAGACATGGAGAAGAGGGGACACATGTTGATGTAGAAGAGACATGAAGAAGAGGGGACACGTGTTGATGTAGAAGAGACATGAGAAGAGGGGACACATGTTGATGTAGAAGAGACATGGAGAAGAGGGGACACGTGTTGATGTAGAAGAGACATGGAGAAGAGGGGACACATGTTGATGTAGAAGAGACATGAAGAAGAGGGGACACGTGTTGATGTAGAAGAGACACGGAGAAGAGGGGACACATGTTGATGTAGAAGAGACATGAAGAAGAGGGGACACGTGTTGATGTAGAAGAGACATGGAGAAGAGGGGACACATGTTGATGTAGAAGAGACATGGAGAAGAGGGGACACATGTTGATGTAGAAGAGACATGAAGAAGAGGGGACACATGTTGATGTAGAAGAGACATGGAGAAGAGGGGACACATGTTGATGTAGAAGAGACATGGAGAAGAGGGGACACATGTTGATGTAGAAGAGACATGGAGAAGAGGGGACACATGTTGATGTAGAAGAGACATGGAGAAGAGGGGACACATGTTGATGTAGAAGAGACATGGAGAAGAGGGGACACATGTTGATGTAGAAGAGACATGGAGAAGAGGGGACACATGTTGATGTAGAAGAGACATGGAGAAGAGGGGACACATGTTGATGTAGAAGAGACATGGAGAAGAGGGGACACATGTTGATGTAGAAGAGACATGGAGAAGAGGGGACACATGTTGATGTAGAAGAGACATGGAGAAGAGGGGACACATGTTGATGTAGAAGAGACATGGAGAAGAGGGGACACATGTCTCACCTCGTACGGCTGCTCCAGGTAGAAGGGGATGGAGCAGCTGCACGGCCGGCTGCTGTTCCAGCTGAAGCTCTGGGAGCAGTTGTAGCATGGACTGGAAGCATCTACTCCGGTGTAATCAATCTGGAGACACGCAGGGACATGTTATCCACGCAGGGACATGTTATCCACGCAGGGACATGTTATCCACACAGGGACATGTTATCCACGCAGGGACATGTTATCCACACAGGGACATGTTATCCACGCAGGGACATGTTATCCACACAGGGACATGTTGTCCACGCAGGGACATGTTATCCACACAGGGACATGTTGTCCACGCAGGGACATGTTGTCCACGCAGGGACATGTTATCCACGCAGGGACATGTTGTCCACGCAGGGACATGTTGTCCACGCAGGGACATGTTATCCACACAGGACCCTGAGCTTCAGGTCGCCTCCCACAAAGCCATCCTCCTCGCTGCACTGACACGGACCAATCTGCACAAGGACTTTCACTGACGCTACTTTCACAATATATTTATGATAATACTTTCATACTTTCACTTGAGAAACATTTTGAATGCAGGACTTTTACTGTAAGAGAGTATTTCATACACTCTCGTACTTCTACTTTTACTCAAGAACAAGATCAGAGTACTTCTACTTTTACTGAAGTACAAGATCTGAGTACTTCTACTTTTACTACAAGATCGGAGTACTTCTACTTTTACTGAAGTACAAGATCTGAGTGCTTCTACTTTTACTACAAGATCTGAGTACTTCTACTTTTACTGAAGTACAAGATCTGAGTACTTCTACTTTTACTACAAGATCGGAGTACTTCTACTTTTACTGAAGTACAAGATCTGAGTGCTTCTACTTTTACTACAAGATCTGAGTACTTCTACTTTTACTGAAGTACAAGATCTGAGTACTTCTACTTTTACTGAAGTACAAGATCTGAGTACTTCTACTGTAACTAAAGTACAGACCTGAGTACTTCTACTGTAACTAAAGTACAAATCTGAGTACTTCTACTGTAACTAAAGTACAGATCTGAGTACTTCTACTGTAACTAAAGTACAGTACAGATCTGAGTACTTCTACTTTTACTACAATATCTGAGTACTTCTACTGTAACTAAAGTACAGATCTGAGTACTTCTACTGTAACTAAAGTACAGATCTGAGTACTTCTACTTTTACTACAAGATCTGAGTACTTCTACTGTAACTAAAGTACAAATCTGAGTACTTCGACTGTAACTAAAGTACAGATCTGAGTACTTCTACTGTAACTAAAGTACAGATTTGAGTACTTCTACTGTAACTAAAGTACAGATCTGAGTACTTCTACTGTAACTAAAGTACAGATCTGAGTACTTCTACTGTAACTAAAGTACAGATCTGAGTACTTCTACTTTTACTACAAGATCTGAGTACTTCTACTGTAACTAAAGTACAAATCTGAGTACTTCTACTGTAACTAAAGTACAGATCTGAGTACTTCTACTGTAACTAAAGTACAGATTTGAGTACTTCTACTGTAACTAAAGTACAGATCTGAGTACTTCTACTGTAACTAAAGTACAGATCTGAGTACTTCTACTGTAACTAAAGTACAGATCTGAGTACTTCTACTTTTACTACAAGATCTGAGTACTTCTACTGTAACTAAAGTACAGTTTGAGTACTTCTACGTAACTAAAGTACAGATCTGAGTACTTCTACTGTAACTAAAGTACAGATCTGAGTACTTCTATTGTAACTAAAGTACAGATCTGAGTACTTCTACTGTAACTAAAGTACAAGATCTGAGTACTTCTACTGTAACTAAAGTACAGATCTGAGTACTTCTACTGTAACTAAAGTACAGGTCTGAGTACTTCTCCCGGTTATTATAACGCTTATATGACTGATTTAACACCAACATGTCACCTCGAACTCCTTGATGTTGTTGGAGGTGACGAAGAGTCCGATGCCGATGGGGATGAAGAGCAGTCCGATAATGAAGAAGGCTGGCAGCACGGTGCCCGCGGTGAGGATGGGCTGCCAGGCCGGGAGTCTCTGCTGCTTAAAGGCCGTGTTCTCCGGCTTCCTGCTCCTCAGAGCCCCGGGTCCGGACACCGTGATGTGACCGTCCTCCTCTTTTGCGGTGTAACTGGACGCCATCATTGTTTCTGCTGTCGCTCAACACAAATTGTAAACACAACGGGATTTAAAGTAAACACAACCAGATGTAACGCTTTAGATGAGACATGTAACGAGTTGATGTCTTAAATCTATTAATGGCGTTGTCATTTGTTTAAACTTTTTTATTTATATGATTTAATCCATCGTTGTTTTGTATCATCAGCTACGGAGCTAGTTAGCTCTCTCAGGAAGAACGTACACAACTGACGTAAAACGTGGTGACGTCACACCTCCTCCTTCTTTTCTGGGTTGTTTTGAATGGCGGTTGGGAGACAGCTTAATAGTGCGTTACCGCCACCTTCCTGCTGCTCAACACCAAGTCTCTCACAACGTGTACAGCAAACACAACCGGATGTAACGCTTAATATGAGAAATGAACCGAGTTTATGTTAAATCTATAAATGGTGTTGTCATTTGTTTTAATTTGGTTATTTAGGGGATTTTATCCATGTTTTATGTTTTAACAAAAAAGTATTTCAACTGAGAGACCATATGAAGACGCAAGAAAGGTTGGCATTGTGCATTTCTGTAATCAAGACATCAACACGAATCCTCTTCAGAGTCTGATCAGAGAACTTCGACTCTTACTCAAGTACCAGATCTGAGTACTTCTACCTTTACTCAAGGTCTGAGTACTTCTACTTTTACTCAAGTGTAAGATCTGAGTACTTCTACTTTTACTCACGTACAGGTCTGAGTACTTCTACTTTTACTCAAGTACAAGATCTGAGTACTTCTACTTTTACTCAAGTGTACAGATCAGAGAACTTCTACTTTTACTCACGTACAAGATCTGAGTACTTCTACCTTTACTCAAGTGTAAGATCAGAGAACTTCTACTTTTACTCAAGGTCTGAGTACTTCTACTTTTACTCAGGAACAAGACCTGAGTACTTCTACTTTTACTCAAGTACAAGATCTGAGTACTTCTACTTTTACTCACGTACAAGATCTGAGTACTTCTACTTTTACTCAAGTACAAGATCTGAGTACTTCTAATTGTATTCAAGTACAAGATCAGAGAACTTCTACTTGTACTAAGTACAATATCTGAGTACTTCTACCTTTATTCAAGTACAAGATCTGAGTACTTCTACCTTTACTCAAGTATAAGATCAGACAACTTCTACTTGTACTAAGTACAATATCTGAGTACTTCAACTCTTTCTCAAGTACAAGATCTGAGTACTTCTACTTGTACTCAAGTACAAGGTCTGAGTACTTCTACTTTTACTCAAGTACAATATCTGAGTACTTCTACCTTTACGGCGCGTCCACACACAGGCATGAACAAAATCTTTCAAAGCTTCGCCCATTCACTTAATGGGGTGACGTAGAAGATTTTCAATCTTCGCCGAACTGCATTGTGGGGAGTGGAGCGTGGCTTTGCATCGTGAGCATCAAAAGTTGAGCAATGTTCAACCTTTGATGCTCCCGATGCTTGCGAAGCGGGCATCAGCCAATCAAATCCCGTTTATGCAAATCCCACCAGTACGAGCGCTAGCCAATCAAACCGCGTGCAAGCTGGGGGAGCCAGACCGCAGTTCATCTCCTCATATTCCAAACGAGAAGTTACGGTAGCAAATCACCCGGTTCTTTACGACCAGAACTATTACCGGATACAAACCGGAGGAACCAGGCAAGGAGGGAGGGAGGCAGAGGCAGTGGGGGAACTGCTAGGGTTTCGCCTGTTTGGGGAGTTTATATCCAGTTTACTTCGTTTTAACAATAGCCGCATTCACACTGCGGTACTTTTCCCACAAAGGTTCATCAGAACTCTTCGGTTCTCATGAACTAAGTACAGATCGCGTTCACACCGGAAAAAGTCCCTGGGGGAGGATTAGGCAAATGAAGCCGCTGACGTCACTTCTTCTTCTTCTGCTTTGGGTTTACTGGCAGGCCGCAACCCACTTCACGGCGTATACTGCCCCCCGGAGGCCCCGCCGGAAGTCCCCGGAGTTGGGGAAGGCTTCAGTAGCAGCTGCTGGGAGTCCCAGCAGCTGCTACTGAAGCCTTCCGAGTAAATCGCCAGAACGCCGACACCTCCTCATCTCCACCGCTCCCATGTTTGTTGTTTGTTGTTGTTTCATGTTGTCGCATGAACTACTTTTAGTACCGGCTCTTTTTGGTGTGAACGCGATCATGAACTAAGTTCGCATGAACCTTTGTGGGAAAAGTACCGCAGTGTGAACGCGGCTATTGCTATTGCTTTGTAGGTCGGGGGCGGGAGATTCATGTGATTGGTTGTTGGTCGCCTTGGGCGCGTGAAATCGCCAAGCTTCAGACACGCCCTGCGTGGACGGGCCGTTACTCAAGAACAAGATCGGAGTACTTCTACTTTTACTCAAGTACAGATCTGAGTACTTCTACCTTTACTCAAGTACAGATCTGAGTACTTCTACTTTTACTCAAGAACAAGATCTGAGTACTTCTACCTTTACTCAAGAACAAGATCTGAGTACTTCTCCACCTCTGATTTTACCACAGTTTTCTAATATTTAATAGCCCAGATCTTCTGCGGACTCAGTTGAACCTCCTTCTCCCACAGCATGATAGGTCCCCTTTAATGTCCTCCCCATTGAGTGACACACCCTCACTCACAGAGCTGCACTGAGAGGAGGAGCAACACTGAAACACCAGAGCTTCAACTTCACAGAAACGAAAGTGAAAGTTAGTGTGAGCAGAGCTGCAGTCCAGACCGCGTCTCTGTTTCTCTGAAGAACCACCTGAATCCAGCAACTTCTTCTCCACAACACAGCAGCACCTCTGCAACCTCAGTGAGTTCACTGCAGACACAACGCCTCACTGAACACGAGACAAAGCACAGCAACTGCAGCTAGCCCAGGCCTGCTAACAGCTAACTAGCCTAGCTCAGGTTGTTTGGGAGGTCTCTCTTTGTGTAGTCTGTAAAGGCACAACATTGACATGGTACAACTTATTTAACTGTTATACACTTTGGTCAGCAGCCGTAGGGTCTTAGATCCAGGGCTGCACATAACAGTAATCATTTCAAAGTGACGCAGAGACATTGGATTAACTCCCCGCCAAAAAAGAGCACCGGATCATTTGAAAAAAGGCGCATTTGCAGAGAGAGAGAGAGGGGAGGGGGAGAGAGAGGGAGAGAGAGGGAGAGAGAGGGAGAGAGAGAGAGAGAGAGGGAGGGGGAGAGAGAGGGAGGGGGAGAGAGGGGGAGAGAGAGGGAGAGAGAGGGAGGGAGAGAGAGGGGGGGGAGAGAGGGGGAGGGGGAGAGAGAGGGGGAGAGAGGGAGGGAGAGGGAGGGAGAGAGGGGAGGGAGAGGGAGGGGGAGAGAGAGGGAGAGAGAGGGAGGGAGGGGGAGAGAGAGGGAGAGAGAGAGGAGAGGGGGAGAGAGGGAGGGGAGGAGAGAGGGAGAGAGAGGAGGGAGAGAGAGGGAGGGAGGAGGGGGAGAGAGAGGGAAGAGAGGGGGGAGGGAGAGAGGGAGAGAGAGGGAGGGGGAGAGAGGAGGGGGAGGAGAGGGAGAGAGAGGGAGAGGGGGAGAGAGAGGGAGAGAGGGAGGGAGAGAGGGAGGGAGGGGAGAGAGAGAGAGAGAGCTAGAGGGAGATGATGTCTTATACTCTGATTGCCTTTTACTCTGTTCAATGTATTCTTAGTGTCGTATGTGTTTAATATATATATATATATGTTTAGGTTTTACATTTCAGGAGGGCAACATGCGGGGTAAAAGGTGGATTTGATGGTTAAGGACTGGGAAGTTTTTATGGTGTAGTGGTGGGAATTTTTACATAATTTATGGGTAGGCTAAGAATGTGAGCTATGTTCGGGGTGCTTGATGTGGTTTGGAACATAGTATGACATGTTTTGTATAAATGTGGCCGTAATAACATTTTGTTCAAATATAGAATAATATGTGACTGGTAGCAGACAGAGATCAGAGGCTATGATTACATATATCAGTGTTTCCCCTACCATTGTCTTGCAGGGGCGCTGCGCCCCGCCAACGGGATCCCGCGCCCCTCCCCCCCTGAACAAAAATATTTGTCATTTTTTTATATAATAATAATAATAATAATCTATTTGATTTATAAGCGCACTTTTCAGCAAACAAAACTCAAAGTGCTATATATATATATTTATTTTATATATATATATATAGCACCAAATTGCAAACTAATCTATATCTACTGTCACTTTCCACATTGAACATGTGCGATTTTATTAAATAAACTAAACGCTTTCATTTTAAGTTGAGTTTAGTGTCGTTGACCCGAAGAAACCCTGATGCATTGATCAATAACGATCCGGCTCATTCAAGTCCGTAGGTTCGCCTCGTTCATTTGGCTTAAATCCAAAATGTTCCCACACCGGAGATGTGGTGTTTTGCAACCGCTTCCATTTACCTTCGGATTTCCCTCGAGTCAGTCACACGTCGTCTCCTGCTTGTCGCTATGTCATTAATGTGGATGCTGCACGCGGAGTGTCTGACTCCTGACCTCACAGCGCGCCCGCCGACAGACACAACGCGAGCGCGCGGCAGACACAGCCCACCCGTCTCAAATGCACATCATTATGTAAACAAACACGGCAATCTATCGAGCTCAGAAAAGTTATTGAGTCCATTTTGATTTATCGTACGATAAGTCAATTTATCGATAATCGCGACAGGCTAATTAAACCCAGGCTGAGAGGCTGTCCACCCGAGAGCGGGGGGGGGTGACGTCGTGTCACGTAACTTGAATTTTGAATTGAGCCGTCCCTTATAGATACTATCTCTTTACGTATGCACACACACACCGTTTTGAATGGCCCCGGCCGTGGGATGCTAGATGACGACAACTCCGGCTCCGGGTCGTCTGCACGGGCCGGGAATGCTGGCGGAGGATCGCTCTCTAGGCAAACGCATGGCGCCGACTCCGGCTCGGGCTGAGAGCCAAGGTCAAGGCCCGCCTCGCAGAAACACTGGGTTCAACTGTAAAGTCATCTACGTGTTTAACACATTATGGATAGTAGGGATGCCAGCGATTATTCGATTATTCGATTATTCGATTATTCGATTATTCGCTACAGTCTCCATAATCTAATATTATTTTTAAAAATCGATTTATTTATTTTTTATTTTTTTCTGGCTTAGTTTCAACCAAAATATATATAAATATATATACGCTAATAATAGTAATAGTATTAATAATTGTAAATGGCCATTGGTCACACCACCAGTTTGTTTTACTGTAAACTTGGAGGAAGCCTGCGTGCAGAGCAGACTGCTGCAGCTGCGACACACCGACCCCGCCCCCCCTCTCCCCCCTCTCCCACCCGCCCCCCACCCCCCCTCTCCCTCACACAGACCCCGCCCCCACCCCCCTCTCCCTCACACAGACCCCGCCCCCACCCCCCCTCTCCCTCACACCGACCCCCCCCCCTCCCCCCTCTCCCTCACACAGACCCCCGCCCCCCCTCCCCCCCTCTCCCTCACACGTGCGACTAAAGATGAACAAAGCGGCAGGTAAAAAGAGTTCCTCCTCGTGGAACTACTTCGAACTTACAAGTCCAAAGGAAGTTCAATGCAAGCTCTGCGGAAAGACGTTGGTCTGATAATCGATTATTATTCGCCAGGGCTGCCGAATAATCGATTTTGATCATGATCAGTTTCTGGCAACCCTAATGGATAGTATTTAACTTTTAAAGCAAGCAGTGAGCTTTTAGTGTCAGCTTTATTACATCCAGTATGCATACCGTATCCTCTACGATTTGTTAAAACGGTTTTGTTTTACCCATTGTGTTCTTACAGACATGTCTGCTGCCAGCTGTCTGCTGACTGAAGACCAGTTTCTGTGCTCCATCTGTCTGGATGTGTTCACCGACCCAGTCAGCACACCATGTGGACACAACTTCTGTAAAGCCTGCATCTCTCAACACTGGGACATTGCTGTCCAGTGTCTGTGTCCCAACTGCAAAGAGGTGTTCAACATAAAGCCTGAGCTGCGCGTCAACACCTTCATCTCTGAGATGGCTGCTCAGTTCAGACGGTCAGCTCAGCAGAAAGCCAGCAGCAGCAGCAGCAGCTCAGAGCAACGCGTCGTCCAACCAGGAGAAGTTCCCTGTGACGCCTGCACTGGAACCAGACTGAAGGCCCTGAAGTCCTGCCTGGTGTGTCTGCAGTCCTACTGCGAGACTCACCTGGAGCCTCACCTGAAACACACAGGCTTAAAAAGACACCAGCTGATTTACCCTGAGGAGAACCTGGAAGGCAGGACGTGTGTGAAGCACGATAAACTGCTGGAGCTGTTCTGTCGGAGCGACCAGGTGTGTGTCTGCATGCTCTGCACGGTTTCAGACCACAAGATGCATGACGTCGTTCCTCTGAAAGAAGGATACGAAGGAAAGAAGGCTGAGCTGCGGAAGACAGAGGCTGAAACTCAGCAGATGATCCAGAAGAGACGACTGAAGATCCAGGAGGTGAACCGCTCAGTGGAGCTCAGTAAGGAAGGAGCAGACAGAGAGATAGCAGATGGTGTTCAGGTCTTCACCGCTCTGAAGGAGTCTGTTGAGAGAAGCCAGGCCGAGCTCATCGACAGCATCAAAGAGAAGCAGAGAGAGACGGAGGAACAGGCGGAAGGCTTCATCAAAGAGCTGGAACAGGAAGTCTCTGAGCTGGAGAAGAGGAGCTCTGAGGTGGAGCAGCTCTCACGCTCTGAAGACCAGCTCCACCTCCTCCAAAGCGCCACGTCCCTGAGCGCTGCTCCCCCCACCAAGAACTGGACAGAAGTCAGGGTCCGTCCTCCTTCGTATGAGGGGACTGTGGGGAGAGCTGTGATTAAACTGAATCAGACGCTCGTTAAACAGATGAAGAAGCTGCTCTCTGAGGTGGAGCTGAAGAGGGTCCAGCGGTACGAGGTGGAGGTGACTCTCGATCCGGATACAGCAAATCCCAACCTCGTCCTGTCTGACGATGGAAAACAAGTCAACTGTGGTGACGTGGAGAAGAATCTCCCAGACAGTCCAGAATCCAGATTTGATTATTGTGCTAATATGTTTAGCAAAGCAGAGCTTCTCTTCAGGGAGATTCTACTACGAGGTTCAGGTCAAAGGGAAGACGGACTGGGATCTAGGAGTGGCCAAGGAGTCGATCAACAGGAAGGGAAAGATCTCACTGACTCCTCCCAAAGGTTACTGGACCATATGGTTGAGGAATGGACATGAGTACAAAGCTCTTGCTGGTCCCGGGGTCCGTCTCTCTCTGAAGTCTCAGCCTCAGAAGGTGGGGGTGTTTGTGGATTACGAGGAGGGTCTGGTCTCCTTTTATGATGTTGGTGCTGCAGCTCTGATCTACTCCTTCACTGGCTGCGGCTTCAAAGAGAAGCTCTACCCACTCTTTGGTCCTTGTAACAACCCGAGTGGTCAGAACTCTGCCCCTCTGATCATCTCTCCTGTCAATCAGCCCGAGCAGGCATCACCTCCACATCCTCTATTTTTTTTTAAAGCTAAGGACCCAGAATCAGCAGTTCTCTAACAGGGCTGAAATATAGGCATATGATGGATGTTAGGGCTGCACGATATATCGTGTCGTGACGGTAATCGCGATATCCGCATGTTCGATAGTCACATAATAATAATAATACGTTTTATTTGTAGGCGCCTTTCATGACACCCAAGGACACCGTACGATTTAAAAATAAATAAAAGCTAATAGGCAACAGAACAAGATAAAAACACAAACAGGAAGTCATGGAGGAGACAGTCAAGTGGACACAAATGAAACATATAATGGGGAGCACTACATGGCAGGACGTGCGATATTAAGTCGGCAAATTAACTCAAACACGTCAGGTTACAATTCTTTTGCTGCTTGCTACAAAAGGAAAACTCACGCGACTCTCATGTCAGGGGAACTTGAGTGAGCGCAGGCTCTGCGTGCTCAGCAAACCACCTGTCACAATAATTCTTGATCAGATCACAGCAGGCCTCGCCACTAGGGATGTCCCGATCACCTTTTGTTGCTCCCGATCCGATTCCGATCATTGGATTCTGACAATCTGCCGATACCGATTTTTCCCGATCCGATCTTTATGCAATGCGTTAAGAGAGAAACAAAGGTAACGGATAACGGCTGGTCAACGCGATGAGTTCAGCTGTCTGGCTGTTATCTGATTCTCTGTGCAGTTTCTCTTTCCTCTGAAAGCCTCTGAAAGTGTCGGTTGTCTCCGTGCCGTTACCCCGAGTGGCCGCTGTGTACTCGTCGTGTTGTTGTGTTGTTGTTTGTTTCTCAGGCGGCGTGTTAGATTGGTCGTGTTGAACGTAGCTCTGTTCTTTCCACCGCCTTGCAAACATTGCATCTGGCTGTTACACTGCCTTCGCTTTCAGTTTCCATAACACTTCCAAACTCCTGACCTCTGCTCCGTCCGCCTCCGGGTCTCCAGCTGGACGTAGCCTCTCGTTAGCTCGCTGCTGCTATCAGACGCTGCGCCCACGCTGTTGCTCTGAGAGGAATAAGCAGGTCTGAAAACAAGCCCAAGCAACACATACATGATGTTGAGTCATTTTACTCCAAAGCTAAGTCCTCAGGATGACTTTAAGACGTGAACATGCTCATTTTCGTTTTGCTAAATTAAATAAAAAATATTTTCAAAAAAAAATCCCGATCCCCGATTTTTTGAAAATCACGTGATCGGCTCCGATCCCCGATCACGTGATCGGCTCGACCCCGATCACGTGATCGGCTCCGATCCCCGATCACGTGATCGGATCGGGACATCTCTACTCGCCACCGCTAGTGGCAGAAGTCTTGTCCTCCTCTCCAAAGCAAACGGACCCGGTGATTAAAGGTAGAAACACTGAATAAAGGAGCGTCATGTGTGTCTCCAGTTCGGCGCTGCTAACCGAGCTCGCTCAGCTCGCTGCTCTGATAACTGAAGATCCAGACGTCCGTGACTAAAATCCTTCAACCGGTGAAATAGAGTTAACAAAATAGCAATTGTATAGCTTTAAAGTTCAAGAAAGGAAGGTCTTTTCTTCAATTCCTGTATTTCTTCATATCGCAGGGGAAGAAAATATTGCAATGTCAGTTTTTCCCAATATCGTGCGGCCCTCATGGATTTCTAAATTTGATCTGTTTGGTATTTTGAGCAAAACACATCATAGACATGTTTTTATATATTGAGACCCACAATATATGCCTACAAATAGCATGGAGGAGACCTTTAATGTTATAAATGTATTAGGGTTGCCAGAAACTGACCATGATCAAAATCGATTTTTCGGCAGCCCCGGCGAATAATAATCGATTATTCATAAAAAAAAACATAAATAATAATAAAAAATATATATAAATAAAATCGATTTTTAAAAATAATATTCGATCATGGAGACTGGAGCAAATATTAGAATAATCGAATAATCGCTGGCATCCCTAAAATGTATATGTTTTAGGGGATGGGCGTTGTATACACTGTTTTATCAGATTGTGATCATTGCATCTTTTTCTGTAAATGTTTCCACTGAAACAGCTCACCAACGCATCATTGAGATTATCTGATGAATTCTGAAAACTGCATCACCTGCCTTTGAAACTGTAATATCATCGAATAAAAGCATGTGAAATAAGTATATGTACTTTTCTTACTTTGTGCCAAATCTATCACCATTATCGTCTAATCGTTGTATACCTGATTGGTCTCCTGAATATGTCTCAAAAAAACTGGAATCAAGTCTAAATATCTTTCTACCTTTTTCCATTTTTTACACCACAATTAAAAACGTTTTTACGAGAGTTTGCGAGAGATATTATTTTAAAAGAACTTTGAAAGATTTCCTCCCCGGCAGCTCAGTGAGGTAAAATAACAAAACAATAGAGCATGCTGGGAGTTGAACCACCCTCAGGTTGGAAAACATTCATTTACGCCCTTGAGGCACACACACACATATTGCATTAACATCATACAATTACTTTACATTCCTACCTTCAAGCTTTATAATCTGTTCAATGGTATTTGACCTTTAAGTACATGTCTGTTACAATAGCCGCTTTCACACCGGAGTACTTTGCCGTACTTAGTTCCCAGCACTTAGTACCCCCATGGAACTAAGAGCAGATCGCGTTCACACCGGAATAAGTCCCTGAGGGAGGATTAGGCAAATGAAGCCGCTGACGTCACTTCTTCTTCTTCTGCTTTGGGTTTACTGGCAGGCCGCAACCCACTTCACGGCGTATACTGCCGCCGGAGTCCCCGCCGGAGTCCCGGAGTCGGGGAAGGCTTCAGTAGAAGCTGCTGGGAGTCCCAGCAGCTGCTACTGAAGCCTTCCGAGTAAATCGCCAAAACGCCGACACCTCCTCATCTCCACTGCTCCCATGTTTTATTTTGTGTTGCCATAAGTTAGTCTCTCTGCGTTTCTGCGCTGGGCTAATGCTAATGCTAATAATGCTAATGCGAGCAAATAAAATGGCGGCTTCACAAAACTTTTCAGAGTTTTACGGGGCGTGGTTTGCAATCCGCCCAGCCAATCAGACATTGGAACTTTTTTCTCCCCAGGAAAGCACCACCTCTCTATCAGGCACTAAAAAGGGGGTAAAAGTTCTCATTTTTGGTGTGAACGCAAAATCCCAGGAACTATCGGAACTAAACGGGAAAAGTTCCGATAGTTCTTGGGATTTTGCTTTCACACCAAATATATCTGGAACTAAAACTTCGTTCATGCAAACCTTTTACACCCCTTTTCCGTACCCTGCTAGAGAGGTGGTACTTTCCTGGGGAGGAAAAGGTTCCAATTTCTGATTGGCTTCAAAACCACGCCCCGTAAAACTCCGAAAAGTTTTGTGAAGCCGCCATTTTATTTGCTCACATTAGCATTATTAGCATTAGCCCAGCGCACCAACGGAGATAGACTAACTTATGGCAACACAAAATAAAACGCGGGAGCGGTGGAGTGATAAGGAGGTGTCGGCGCTTCTGGCGATTTACCCGGGACTTCGGGTGGCAGCATACGCCAGCGGCTTCATTTGCATAATCCTCCCTCAGGGATTTATTCCGGTGGAAACGCGATTTACTAGGACAGTTCCAGGGACTAAAGAGTTCGGCGAGACTAAGTACTGGGAACTAAGTACAGCAAAGTACTTCAATCAATCAATCAATCAATGTTTATTTATAGCCCAATATCGCAAATGTTACATTTGTCTCAGTGGTCTTCACAGTGTGTACAGAATATCAGTATGACAATACGACACCCTCTGTCCTTAGACCCTCTGTCCTCAGACCCTCTGTCCTTAGACCCTCTGTCCTCAGACCCTCTGTCCTTAGACCCTCACATCGTACAAGGAAACACTTCCAGAGAAAACCCAGTTTAAAGGGAACATGGGAGAAACCTCAGGGAGAGCAGCAGAGGAGGGATCCCTCTCCAGGACGGACAGACTGCAATAGATGCCGTGTGAGAATTGAAAAGATAATACATTTGCAGCATAGGTAGTCCAGATGTTTGGAAATGCATGTGTGAATAATAGGAAGATGAATCCACGAGGATATCCATCCAGGACCGATGATCCAGGACCACAGCCACGACTCAAGATCCAGCGCTCGCGATCCAGGACACAGGACCGCAGGATCATCCATGACTCCGGATCCCAGCATATATAGACACCAAAAAGAAAGACATTTGGGGAAGCTGGGTTAATCGGAACATGAGAGTACACAGGTAGAGACAGAGAGAAGGAAGAAGGAAGATGTCCCCCGACAAACTAAGCCTATATCAGCAAAACTAGGGGCTGAATCTAATCAGCCCTAACTATAAGCTTTATCAAAAAGGAAGGTCTTCAGCGCACTCTTAAAAACGGATAGGGTGTCTGCCGCCCGAACACAAACTGGAAGCTGATTCCACAAATGTGGAGCTTGATAAGAAAAGGCTCTGGCTCCCATTGTACTTTTAGAGACTCGAGGAACAACCAACAACCCTGCATTCTTGGAACGCAATGCCCTAGTAGGCCAGTAGGGTATAATGAGTTCTTTAAGGTAAGATGGCGCCTGCCCATTAAGGGCTTTGTAGGCGAGAAGAAGAATTTTAAATTCTATCCTGTGTTCTATAGGGAGCCAGTGTAAGGCAGCCAGAACAGGAGTCATGTGGTCCCTTTTCCTAACTCTGGTTAGTACACGAGCCGCAGCATTTTGAATCAGCTGAAGCCACTTGACTGACTTCTTGGTACTCCCTGATAATAAAGAGTTACAATAATCCAGCCTCGAAGTAACAAATGCATGGACTAGTTTCTCTGCATCGTTTTGAGGCAAGATATGCCTGATTTTTGCAATGTTACGTAGATGGAAGTAGGCGGTCCTTGAAATTGATTTTATGTGGGCGTTAAAGGATAAATCCTGATCAAATATAACACCAAGATTCCTTACAGTCTCACTGGAGGCCAAATTAATGCCATCCATAGTTAGTATATCTTTAGATAATTTGTTTCGTAGATTCTTCGGGCCGAGTACAATAACTTCAGTTTTGGTCGTGTTTAACATCAAAAAGTTTAAGGTCATCCACGTTTTTAAGTCCTTAAGGCAGTCTTGAATTGTATTCAGATGATTAATTTCATCAGGCTTGATTGATAAATATAGTTGAGTATCATCCGCATACCAACGAAAGTTTACAGAATGATTCCTTATAATATTGCCTAACGGAAGCATATATAATGTGAACAAAATAGGTCCGAGCACTGAGCCCTGTGGCACTCCATGGCTAGCTTTGGTTTGCGTGGAAGATTCATCGTTGACACGTACAAGTACTTGATGTGAAAGCGGCTAAGGCTACCATCTGGTGTCAGGTTTCTTTAATATGTCCTTTAGAAACAATAGAATTAAGCCTCGGTACGGTGGGAATCACTGTGGATCTCTGCGTCTAATGTCTGTTTACAAGTCATTTGTAAAGTTGAGACTGAATAATGCAGGTTTTTGTGTCAGGATGGCCGAGCGGTCTAAGGCGCCAGACTCAAGGACTGGCTCCTTCCTGAGCAAAGGGACTTCTGGTCTCCACATGGAGGCGTGGGTTCAAATCCCACTCCTGACAGAGTGTTTTACCTGGGCTTTAGCCACCCGTTGGGCCGTAGCATTTTAGGGTGTATTAATCCTTTCACCTCCAGGTTGGGTTTGTTGGGTCAATGTGTGCACGGCAGAACTAGGGCAAAACGAGAAAGCCTAGAGAAGGGTGTTTTGGATTGCCCTTCAATCAAACTCTGTCGCCCTTTTTTTGCAATCGGAATGCAATCGGCTCTTCCATCTGAAATGGAACATGTTGGCCTATATGGCACTTTTGCTAGCCCGGCTAGCTCAGTCGGTAGAGCATGAGACTCTTAATCTCAGGGTCGTGGGTTCGAGCCCCACGTTGGGCTGCAGTATTTTAGGGTGTCTTGATTCTAGATCCTTCAGACCAGTTGTTTCCAAACCTTGAACCTTCACCTCCAGGTTTGATTCATTGAGTAAATGCGAACACCCCAGAACTAGGGCAAAACGAGAAAGCCTAGAGAAGGGTGTTTTGGTTTGCCCTTCAATCAAACTCTGTCGCCCTTTTTTTGCAATCGGAGTGCAATCGGCCCTTCCTTCTGAATTTCTAAACTTTGAGAAATAGATCAGTGGGTGTTGTATTTCAAAGTTCCCATAGGTCAACCAGTAAACCTTTTATTCTGTACAGCAATAAAAGTCAGAAAACCCTAATAATGAAAAACCCTTACAATGAAGATATATGATGAATAGCTCAATGGGCGTTGATTATCTAAGTCACCAATGAGTCTGTCCACTTTTAGTTTAGTTTTTAAAAACACATTTTAAACTTTAGCCAGAAATATTGGTTTTATGTCAGGATGGCCGAGCGGTCTAAGGCGCCAGACTCAAGGTTGACTCCTTCCTGAGTAAAAAGGGACTTCTGGTCTCCACATGGAGGCGTGGGTTCAAATCCCACTTCTGACAGTGATTTTTACCTGCAGGTCACATCTCTGAGTTTAATGTCTGTTTACAAGTGTGACAACCCTGTGGTTGTCCACCAGTGGTAAAGTGCTGTTGCCTGTGTGTTTCCTTGTAATCAGCAGTGATGACCTGTGGTGCTGATTACAGGATATAAGAGGGCTACAGAACAGGCTCTCGCTCTCTCTCAGCTGCCTTGCTCAGTGCAGCAGAACACCGCTCCTTTGTTCCGTTTTATTGTTGTTTGTAACCACTGTGTTGCATAAAATAAATGATTGTTTTGGGCAACTCCGGTGTGGAACTGTTGTCATTATGTTACAAGCAGAGCCAGCTTGTAACATATGGGGGCTCGTCCGGGATCTGAACCCGGAACCTCTCGCAGTACCATCCCGGACGAGCCCCCATATGTTACAAGCTGGCTCTGCTTGTAACATAAGGACAACAGTTCCACATCGGTTAAATACCGAAATAATTTTTTAAGATGACAAACGTGTAATTCGTGGCACAATTCAAACAGGATCGAAAGATACGTTTCGTCTATTGACTTCAATGTATACATTTACCGAAATAAGGTCCCATGGATCGGAAGCAGATGGGCGTGACTTTGCCTCTATAAGATACAATATTGTATCCATGTCACGTCTTGAGGGTTATTGTGAATTTACTACACTTTGCCCTGTGGACAAACGTAGCTATTACACGTTTTTTTGTGCGACTGGGTCGGCTGAATGAAATGCAGATACAAATGAAAAAACCTTATAGTCCTACTTTAAGAAGCGACCACTGTACAATATTACAGTCAGTGCCCTTAATATTTATATTTCTTTATTATGGTATAGAGACACCTTGTTCAGAAATGAAGTCTGGATTTCTGAGTGTAACCAGGACACTGAAGTAGTGCAGGAACCGTCACCCTCTGCAGTGAAACAGGGATTTCAGCCTCTGCAGTGAAACAGCGATTTCAGCCTCTGCAGACCATTTACATGCACTAAAACCTATATAACAGGAGAGGAAAACTCCCAGAAAGCAATACCAACTCTTTAAAATACAGTATTTGAATGAACAAAGCGATCGAGAAAGAAGAAGCGACATGTTTTGGCCACGAGGCGTTGTTTATTGATCCTCAGGACCTCAGAGAGAGCGTGCAAGAAATAAATATTGATCCCATGAGCATGAAACACATTCTCCGTCATGACGTGAAACACCGGAACATACAGATGTATTACACAATATAGAGCGGCCGGCGTATATCTGTTCACATTTGAAATGAAGAAAACATGGAATGGAGTCAGGCTTTCTTCGGGCACGCCCAATTCACCAGCTCGTACACCACATACCCGCTTCCTGCAATAAAAAGGACATTCAAATTATACGTTTGATTTTCCAGGTTAAACAGATGATGGTGATAGAGAGACGGCACACGCTCTGCAACTGAACATATTCATATTATTCAATTAATATTGTTTTTTGAAAGAGGGATTGGTTGCTCCATTTTAAAATATCAAAACATATTGATACAAAGATAAATCCACATACACATCCGACAGTCTGGTTCCATAACAACATCCAAACCCCACCTGTTCAAACTGGCATTTTCTTTATAAACGTACCCCGTGTCCTTCTATAGTCCACTTCCTGTTTGTCTCGTCTCACCCCGGCTGATACTTCACTAAATCCACGGTTTTAATTGTTCCCTATATTGCCCCTATGCCCTGTAAGGTGTCCTGGGGTGTTATGAAAGGCTCCCCCCAAAATAAATGTATTATTATTATAAATTTAAACAAATAATCTGCCATACAAATTAATACAAAACATGCATGTACTTCTATAAACATAATAACTAAAACAGATAATAGATAAATCCATAAACGGTTAAAATACCAAAAAGATGGCAATGGGACGAAAAACATTTTCACTAACTACGTCGATATTGAAGTGCTGTCCCGTAATAACAGGGTTGCCAGAAACTGACCATGATCAAAATCGATTATTCGAGCCCTGACTATTACTATTATTAGTACTATATTATAGCATATATATATATATATTTATATATATTTTGGTTGAAACTAAGCCAGAAAAAAAAATATATATATATAAATAAAATCGATTTTTAAAAATAATATTCGATTATGGAGACTGTAGCGATTATTCGAATATTCGAATAATCGCTGGCATCCCAAGTAATAACAGGGTTCATACACTTTTTCACCAACGACTTTCATTGACTTCTCCGTGTCCAAAAACATTACTCTCTCAGGTGCCACTGAAAATGGTTTATTTTAACTTGGAACAGGAAAATAAGGTCTGAAACATGCCGTCTAAAACAAATCCAATCGGCTACTGGCTTCTACTGAAATCTCTCACCAGCTAAACACCTCGTCAGTTAAACGCCATTTTACGTTTCATTACTATACAGTATTTATTATCATTAGTATAGTATTACTATTTCGGCGATTAGCTAAAATATAAATTATATTTGATGCAACTTTAGTCACATATGACTTTTCCAAAACTTTGGGAAAAATATTGTTGTCCAGGGGCTGGAATTAGCATTTTTTATTTGCATGACTTTTCCAGGTCTTTAGTGACTGCAGAACCCTGGAACGAGCATGCATCCGTGGTGGATCTGATGTCTAAGCAGGCCACGTCAGAGCTCTGCACAGCTCAGGGAAATGTTACTGAAATAGCAAAAAGGAGTAGAAACACATCACCTGCATAATTATACACGGCTTCTCTGCAGGGCACATCGAA
Source organism: Champsocephalus esox (assembly GCA_036324585.1). NCBI lineage: Eukaryota > Metazoa > Chordata > Actinopteri > Perciformes > Channichthyidae > Champsocephalus > Champsocephalus esox. The sequence continues at coordinate 2,739,106 of CM070490.1, forward strand.
CACACAACGTGCACCGTTTTCTTACGCTACACACAACCACTTCCATTTGGTGCTAAATACAAAATATAGAAGTGTGCATGTGGTTTATTTGTTATTCTCTGAGCAGCGCAAGAATTAAGGTCTAGAAAAAGCTACACATATGGGTCATTAGTCGGCCTTAATATCTCCAGCTTTGAAAGTCGTCTACCTCACGAGCTCAGCCTCTAGATAAATAATGAGCGTCTGATTCAGCAGGAACTTTTTAAAGTAGAAGGAGATGTTTCCTCACCCAGAACGGTGAGGCCCATGGTGAATCTGTAGAGCAGGGTGTCGCTGACGCCGCCTTTTAAGTGAATCGGCATCCCGTCGTCCTCCTGCGGAGAAACATCAAATACACGCCGTTAGATCCTCTAACCTCTCCTGCTGATGTTCAGGTGTATATCAGTATGTGGTGTCTCTACTTTAAAGAGTCCTCTCCTGCTGATGTTCAGGTGTATATCAGTATGTAGTGTCTCTACTTTAAAGAGTCCTCTCCTGCTGATGTTCAGGTGTATATCAGTACGTACTGAAAGCTGCTTAAAATCATCAATATAATATTCTTTATACTGAAGTGAAAATGATAACTAATAATCCTAATATTAGGCACTACACATGCAGATTTAGTGAAACGCTGTTAGATTTGAAGTCACGTAACTTATCGTTGGAGCTAAAATGGTTTCAGGGCTTCAGGAGAAGAACCACTGCTCTAATTTCTCATTCAGGGGAGACGACAGGAAGCGTTAAAACCACTTCCTGTCTAGAAAACCGCATGAACACACAACAAGGCTTTCAATGGTCCAATGCAGGGTTGTTTATACTTCCTAGGTTTGATACAGGCTTCAAGCACAAGAACAATAATGCGAATCGAACTTAAACACTTACTAGTTTCGACAGCAAGAACCATAACTACTAAACTAAATGAAATGTATTACAGTTAACCCCACACAGCTCATGACATCATAACTGTAAAGCCAGTGAGTCTCCACTTCCATGAGGGGACGGAGGAAGTAAAAATACAACATTGAAAAGGTTCCAGTAGAAACAGGAAGAACTTTACACATATACCAACACAGTATAAAACATGGTCTGGTGAAGCGGTTACATGTGTCTGGGAGAGGATTAGGGCCACATGGGAACACACCGTTGACATCCGAGCAAAGGTGGTTTGAGGTGTGAGAAAAAAAGTCTGAATTCTGTATTTAAGAAAGTCTGAATTCTGTATTAAAGAAGTCTGAATTCTGTATTTAAGAAGTCTGAATTCTGCATTAAAGAAATTCTGAATTCTGTATTTAAGAAGTCTGAATTCTGTATTTAAGAAGTCTGAATTCTGCATTAAAGAAAGTCTGAATTCTGTATTAAAGAAGTCTGAATTCTGTATTAAAGAAGTCTGAATTCTGCATTAAAGAAATTCTGAATTCTGTATTTAAGAAGTCTGAATTCTGTATTTAAGAAGTCGGAAATTTTGTATTAAAGAGAAGTCTGAATTCTGTATTAAAGAGAAGTCTGAATTCTGTATTAAAGAAGTCTGAATTCTGTATTTAAGAAGTCTGAATTCTGTATTAAAGAAAGTCTGAATTCTGTATTTAAGAAGTCTGAATTCTGTATTTAAGAAGTCTGAATTCTGTATTTAAGAAGTCGGAAATTTTGTATTAAAGAGAAGTCTGAATTCTGTATTTAAGAAGTCTGAATTCTGTATTTAAGAAGTCGGAAATTTTGTATTAAAGAGAAGTCTGAATTCTGTATTAAAGAAAGTCTGAATTCTGTATTTAAGAAGTCTGAATTCTGTATTAAAGAAAGTCTGAATTCTGTATTTAAGAAGTCTGAATTCTGTATTTAAGAAGTTGAATTCTGTATTTAAGAAAGTCTGAATTCTGTATTTAAGAAAGTCTGAATTCTGTATTTAAGAAAGTCTGAATTCTGTATTAAAGAAGTCTGAATTCTGTATTAAAGAAAGTCTGAATTCTGTATTAAAGAAGTCTGAATTCTGTATTTAAGAAGTCTGAATTCTGTATTTAAGAAAGTCTGAATTCTGTATTAAAGAAGTCTGAATTCTGTATTAAAGAAAGTCTGAATTCTGTATTAAAGAAGTCTGAATTCTGTATTTAAGAAGTCTGAATTCTGTATTAAAGAAGTCTGAATTCTGTATTAAAGAAGTCTGAATTCTGTATTAAAGAAGTCTGAATTCTGTATTTAAGAAGTCTGAATTCTGTATTTAAGAAGTCTGAATTCTGTATTTAAGAAAGTCTGAATTCTGTATTAAAGAAGTCTGAATTCTGTATTTAAGAAAGTCTGAATTCTGTATTAAGAAGTCTGAATTCTGTATTAAAGAAAGTCTGAATTCTGTATTAAAGAAGTCTGAATTCTGTATTAAAGAAAGTCTGAATTCTGTATTAAAGAAGTCTGAATTCTGTATTTAAGAAGTCTGAATTCTGTATTAAAGAAGTCTGAATTCTGTATTAAAGAAAGTCTGAATTCTGTATTTAAGAAGTCTGAATTCTGTATTAAAGAAGTCTGAATTCTGTATTAAAGAAGTCTGAATTCTGTATTAAAGAAGTCTGAATTCTGTATTAAAGAAAGTCTGAATTCTGTATTAAAGAAGTCTGAATTCTGTATTTAAGAAGTCTGAATTCTGTATTTAAGAAGTCTGAATTCTGTATTTAAGAAGTCTGAATTCTGTATTTAAGAAGTCTGAATTCTGTATTTAAGAAGTCTGAATTCTGTATTAAAGAAGTCTGAATTCTGTATTAAAGAAAGTCTGAATTCTGTATTAAAGAAGTCTGAATTCTGTATTTAAGAAGTCTGAATTCTGACTTTAAGAAGTCTGAATTCTGTATTAAGAAGTCTGAATTCTGTATTAAAGAAGTCTGAATTCTGACTTTAAGAAGTCTGAATTCTGTATTAAAGAAAGTCTGAATTCTGTATTAAAGAAGTCTGAATTCTGTATTTAAGAAGTCTGAATTCTGACTTTAAGAAGTCTGAATTCTGTATTAAAGAAGTCTGAATTCTGTATTAAGAAGTCTGAATTCTGACTTTAAGAAGTCTGAATTCTGTATTTAAGAAGTCTGAATTCTGTATTAAAGAAGTCTGAATTCTGACTTTAAGAAGTCTGAATTCTGTATTAAAGAAAGTCTGAATTCTGTATTAAAGAAGTCTGAATTCTGTATTTAAGAAGTCTGAATTCTGACTTTAAGAAGTCTGAATTCTGTATTAAAGAAAGTCTGAATTCTGTATTTAAGAAAGTCTGAATTCTGTATTTAAGAAGTCTGAATTCTGTATTTAAGAAGTCTGAATTCTGTATTAAAGAAGTCTGAATTCTGTATTTAAGAAAGTCTGAATTCTGTATTTAAGAAGTCTGAATTCTGTATTTAAGAAGTCTGAATTCTGACTTTAAGAAGTCTGAATTCTGACTTTAAGAAGTCTGAATTCTGTATTTAAGAAGTCTGAATTCTGTATTTAAGAAGTCTGAATTCTGACTTTAAGAAGTCTGAATTCTGTATTTAAGAAGTCTGAATTCTGTATTTAAGAAGTCTGAATTCTGTATTTAAGAAGTCTGAATTCTGACTTTAAGAAGTCTGAATTCTGTATTAAAGAAGTCTGAATTCTGTATTTAAGAAGTCTGAATTCTGTATTTAAGAAGTCTGAATTCTGTATTAAAGAAGTCTGAATTCTGTATTTAAGAAGTCTGAATTCTGTATTTAAGAAGTCTGAATTCTGTATTAAAGAAGTCTGAATTCTGTATTAAAGAAGTCTGAATTCTGACTTTAAGAAGTCTGAATTCTGTATTAAAGAAAGTCTGAATTCTGTATTAAAGAAGTCTGAATTCTGTATTTAAGAAGTCTGAATTCTGACTTTAAGAAGTCTGAATTCTGTATTAAAGAAGTCTGAATTCTGTATTTAAGAAAGTCTGAATTCTGACTTTAAGAAGTCTGAATTCTGACTTTAAGAAGTCTGAATTCTGTATTAAGAAGTCTGAATTCTGACTTTAGAAAGTCTGAATTCTGTATTTAAGAAAGTCTGAATTCTGTATTAAGAAAGTCTGAATTCTGTATTTAAGAAAGTCTGAATTCTGTATTTAAGAAAGTCTGAATTCTGTATTTAAGAAAGTCTGAATTCTGCATTAAAGAAAGTCTGAATTCTGTATTTAAGAAGTCTGAATTCTGTATTAAAGAAGTCTGAATTCTGACTTTAAGAAGTCTGAATTCTGTATTTAAGAAGTCTGAATTCTGTATTAAAGAAGTCTGAATTCTGTATTAAAGAAAGTCTGAATTCTGTATTTAAGAAAGTCTGAATTCTGTATTTAAGAAAGTCTGAATTCTGTATTTAAGAAAGTCTGAATTCTGTATTTAAGAAGTCTGAATTCTGTATTTAAGAAAGTCTGAATTCTGTATTAAAGAAGTCTGAATTCTGTATTAAAGAAGTCTGAATTCTGTATTAAAGAAAGTCTGAATTCTGTATTTAAGAAGTCTGAATTCTGTATTAAAGAGAAGTCTGAATTCTGTATTAAAGAAAGTCTGAATTCTGTATTTAAGAAGTCTGAATTCTGTATTAAAGAAGTCTGAATTCTGACTTTAATCTCAGAGAAACTCCATTGATTTATACTTTTGGTGTTATGCCAACAGATGTTTCTCATGCGGCCCGAACCCTCCTCCCTGGATGTGCCTCGGTGCAGGGTGTATAGTGGTCTGTGTACCTGGAACCTCTTCTGTTTCTGGGGGACCTGGTTCTCCAGCCGGCGCCCGGAGCTGCTGAAGGTCCTCCGAGCAACGCGCTGCAGCGCCTGGAAACACCAGGAGCAGGAAGAGTCGTTACAAACAGGAAGAGTCGTTACAGCCAGGAAGAGTCGTTAAGAGTCGTTACAAACAGGAAGCGTCGTTACAGCCAGGAAGAGTCGTTACAGCCAGGAAGAGGCGTTACAGCCAGGAAGAGGCGTTACAGCCAGGAAGAGGCGTTACAGCCAGGAAGAGGCGTTACAGCCAGGAAGAGGCGTTACAGCCAGGAAGAGGCGTTACAGCCAGGAAGAGTCGTTACAGCCAGGAAGAGTCGTTACAGCCAGGAAGAGTCGTTACAGCCAGGAAGAGTCGTTACAGCCAGGAAGAGTCGTTACAAATAGGAAGAGGCGTTACAAACAGGAAGAGTCATTACAGCCAGAAAGAGGCATTACAAACGGGAAGAGTCGTGTTACAGCCAGGAAGAGGCGTTACAGCCAGGAAGAGGCGTTACAAACAGGAAGAGTCATTACAAACAGGAAGAGGCGTTACAAACAGGAAGAGTCATTACAGCCAGGAAGAGGCATTACAGCCAGGAAGAGTCGTTAAGGTTATAGCCAGGAAGAGGTGTTCCAGCCAGGAAGAGGCGTTCCAAACAGGAAGAGTCGTTACAGCCAGAAAGAGTCGTTACAAACAGGAAGAGTCGTTACAGCCAGGAAGAGGCGTTACAGCCAGGAAGAGGCGTTACAGCCAGGAAGAGGCGTTACAGCCAGGAAGAGGCGTTACAGCCAGGAAGAGGCGTTACAAATAGGAAGAGTCATTACAAATAGGAAGAGTCATTACAGCCAGGAAGAGGAGTTACAAACAGGAAGAGGCGTTACAAACAGGAAGAGTCATTACAGCCAGAAGAGGCGTTACAAACGGGAAGAGTCGTGTTACAGCCAGGAAGAGTCATTACAGCCAGGAAGAGGCGTTACAGCAGGAAGAGTCGTTACATCCAGGAAGAGGCGTTACAAACAGGAGTCGTTACAGCCAGGAAGAGTCATTACAGCCAGGAAGAGGCGTTACAAACGGGAAGAGTCATTACAGCCAGGAAGAGTCGTTACAAACGGGAAGAGTCATTACAGCCAGGAAGAGTCGTTAAGGTTACAGCCAGGAAGAGTGTTACAGCCAGGAAGAGTCGTTACAGCCAGGAAGAGGCGTTACAAATAGGAAGAGTCATTACAGCCAGAAAGAGGCGTTACAAACGGGAAGAGTCATTATAGCCAGGAAGAGTCGTTACAAACGGGAAGAGTCATTACAGCCAGGAAGAGTCGTTAAGGTTACAGCCAGGAAGAGTTGTTACAGCCAGGAAGAGTCGTTACAGCCAGGAAGAGGCGTTACAAATAGGAAGAGTCATTACAGCCAGAAAGAGGCGTTACAAACGGGAAGAGTCATTACAGCCAGAAAGAGGCGTTACAAACGGGAAGAGTCATTACAGCCAGGAAGAGTCGTTAAGGTTACAGCCAGGAAGAGTTGTTACAGCCAGGAAGAGTCGTTACAGCCAGGAAGAGGCGTTACAAATAGGAAGAGTCATTACAGCCAGAAAGAGGCGTTACAAACGGGAAGAGTCATTACAGCCAGGAAGAGTCGTTACAGCCAGGAAGAGTCGTTAAGGTTACAGCCAGGAAGAGTCGTTACAGCCAGGAAGAGTCGTTACAGCCAGGAAGAGGCGTTACAGCCAGGAAGAGGCGTTACAAACAGGAAGAGGCGTTACAAACAGGAAGAGTCGTTAAGGTACATCCAGGAAGAGTCGTTACAGCCAGGAAGAGTCGTTACAGCCAGGAAGAGTCGTTACAGCCAGGAAGAGTCGTTAAGGTTACAGCCAGGAAGAGTCGTTACAGCAAGGAAGAGTCGTTACAGCCAGGAAGAGTCGTTACAGCCAGGAAGAGTCGTTACAGCCAGGAAGAGGCGTTACAGCCAGGAAGAGGCGTTACAGCAGGAAGAGTCGTGTTACAAAGGAAGAGTCGTTACAGCCAGGAAGAGGCGTTACAAACAGGAAGAGTCGTTACAGCCAGGAGTCGTTACAGCCAGGAAGAGGCGTTACAGACAGGAAGAGTCGTTACAAACAGGAAGAGTCGTTACAAACAGCAGGACACAGACTAACACACTGAATAGGCTTTATTGTAGGGACGGGTGGCGCAGTGGTCTGTGCATCAGATCATCAGATCAAGGGGGGTGCTGGGGAACTCCGGTTCGAAACCCGCTCCCGCCCCACTGCGTCAGGCCGTTGTGTCCTTGGGCAAGACACTTCACCTGAACTTGCTCCTGTGGGTATTGTCCACAGTACATGACCATTGCATGTATGATATGTGTAATGTGTATCTGTATAGCGCTTTGAGCATCTGGAAAAGCGCTATAATAAGGAATTAATATTATTAAATAATGTTAAATCACATTCAATTAAATCTCATTCATTCCTGTGAGCATGGTCAAATGGCCACAGCCACCACAC
>CM070490.1:2748823-2793823 GCA_036324585.1 Champsocephalus esox
ACGGCGGATCCGCATCGTGCAGGTTAGATCAGCGTGGTGAGTACAACCCGCAGAGGAACTATTCACATGTGAAACATGCTGTGTTGTGTTGCTAAGTTACCTGCTAGAAAACATGGCAGTTAGCTTAGCATGGCTAGCCGGCATTTTGAAAACCAACGGGCCTGTTTGGACCAACGGTTAAATGTGTGTGTGGAAATTGGGGTCAACAAATAACAAATACATTGAATAATGAAGGTTTCAGATGCTCTTTTATCACCCTGATTCTGGTCCTGTAAGCCCGGGGCCTGCTGGTCACTAAGAGGCGGGCTGGATGTAATTCAGTGCAATGTAAAAGGATAATTAGTGGATTATTATTATACTATTAGTGGGAGGGTTAAATATGGAAGCCCATTTCCGCCATTGTGCAAACAACGGTATCATGCGAGTTGTTATTATGACTTTCTATCTCATTAATTCGACAAGTCATTATGAAAGTAAGTCAACATCATGAGATAAATAAATCCTAATATGAGATTGTATGTCGAAAAAAATGATTGACATGGTGTCTTTTTTTCTTACATTTCAATTTGTATCAATGGCGAAAAAAGGGGTTGAACAAATAATCAGAATCCGTTTTATCTCCAAGTAGGTTTACAAATACATGGATGGCTTTGCTGCAAGTGGTGAATACAAAGACACAGACATGTAGCTCAACATTGTATGTATAAAAGCTATTTTGAAGACAATATTTACACCAAATATAGTTATGTGAGAAACTAGGTACAGTACAATATGACAAATACTATATAATATACTATATATATACTATAGCAGACATGTGTGTCTTTATACATGGGGGAAAGGGTTCAAAGAACAACCAATGCATTAAATAATTCAGTCTGACCGAGGTGGAGGAAGTAATCAGATCTTGTACTTTATTGTTATTATTTTGTTCATCTTTCACGATCAACATGTATTTAACTTTTTAAGTTCTGTTCTTTGTTTTGTTTTACTCTTTTTATTTTCACATGATGCTGCTGTGATTAAAAAAACATTCACAATTTGGGATCCATAAAGTATATCTTATCAATTGGTATACATATGATATAAATAGATGTGTTTATAAAACGAAAAATAGGGGTTAATTAAACAACAAATGCGTTTTTGTGACATGCAATGTAGAATTTCTATCTGTTATGGAAGTTGAGAAAACATGATTTGGGACACGGCAGTTTGGCCTACTTGTGCTCAAATCAGTAATTATTTAGTGTTACTGGGTATATAACCTTTTTGAATGGTAGAGGGGGATGAAACATGTCAACCCAAGCTTTACTAATTACCATTAGCCCTTTTTAAATAAAAAAAGACATGATATAATGTCTTTGGGACCTAAATGGCACCGAATGCTAGGACTGACCCCTACTACGTGTGTTATCCTATTCAAATACCATTCCACTTATTTTAAGACTCATGTTTGAATTGCATAATTATCTTTTTGTAATGAGCGTTCTTGGCAGGAGATCTAAGCATTGCTTTGCCAACAGCTGATCCTCTGTTATTGCTGTGTATATGATAATAAGAATAACTTGAAACACAGCCACCACTCCGGTTTTTAAACGATGGCGCCAAACCGCCCACTAAATAGTTTCTGTTGTAGCCTCGGGTGTGGTGTTGTTGTTGACTCTGTGATTGTGTGTTGTGCACAGATGTCTGGAGACATGGCCACAGATCAGGTGAACGGGAACGGAAGCGTTTCTGAGGAGCCGATGGACACCACCGAGGTGACCCGCTCCGAACACTTCCCAGCCCTTCTGGAGGCTGGTTTACCTCAAAATGTTGCCGAGAAGCTGGATGAACTTTATGTAGCAGGTAAGCACAACGCTCAAGAAGACGGAAATCACTTTGATAGGCCCGTTCCAGAATTACATATATTTTATAATTATATTATTATATATTTACATATGCAGCTGGTAAACATGAAGCTTCTTTGAGTTCATACACGGCAAAGGAACTAACTATAGCTCAAATGAACGTCGTGTAAAAAGTACAATATTTTCCTCCACCTGTAGTGAAGTGAAAGCAGCAAACAATGGCAATACTGTAAAGTGAAAGCACCTCCACTTTTGACTTAGGTACACATCCTTAAACAATAACGATGACTATGTGTTTATATGTAAGAGAATTAGTCAAAGTGTTGAGAGGGAGAGAAATGAAGAACATCACCAGACTTGCCTTTTAAAATGGTTTGCTCGAGCATCAGAAATGACTCTCCTCAGGGCCTTTATGATTGGCTCATAACTGAATAATAACAGTGTATTAAAAAGCCGTTAATCATTTTAGCAGCAGGGTGTCAGAGGTAGCGGTGTGTTTACAACTCACGGATAATCCTTCTGCTGCCCAGGTTTGAAAGTTCCTTTTCAAGAAACCTCTTAAATCAATACCAATCAATATTGACTATTCTCTCAGTGTAGTCCTGCTGTTTCACGTAGAAGCTGGAGTGAAGGGTTTAGGAGGCAGCTGGTGCGGCCTGCGCAGAAACAAAGGGGCAGGTGAACTGAACTCTGAGAGCAGGTGAACTGAACTCTGAGAGCAGCAGGTGAACTGAACTCTGAGAGCAGCAGGTGAACTGAACTCTGAGAGCAGCTGAACTGAACTCTGAGAGCAGGTGAACTGAACTCTGAGAGCAGCTGAACTGAACTCTGAGAGCAGCAGGTGAACTGAACTCTGAGAGCAGGTGAACTGAACTCTGAGAGCAGGTGAACTGAACTCTGAGAGCAGCTGAACTGAACTCTGAGAGCAGGTGAACTGAACTCTGAGAGCAGGTGAACTGAACTCTGAGAGCAGGTGAACTGAACTCTGAGAGCAGCAGGTGAACTGAACTCTGAGAGCAGCAGGTGAACTGAACTCTGAGAGCAGCTGAACTGAACTCTGAGAGCAGGTGAACTGAACTCTGAGAGCAGCTGAACTGAACTCTGAGAGCAGGTGAACTGAACTCTGAGAGCAGCTGAACTGAACTCTGAGAGCAGGTGAACTGAACTCAGAGCAGCAGGTGAACTGAACTCAGAGAGCAGCTGAACTGAACTCTGAGAGCAGGTGAACTGAACTCTGAGAGCAGGTGAACTGAACTCTGAGAGCAGCTGAACTGAACTCTGAGAGCAGGTGAACTGAACTCTGAGAGCAGCTGAACTGAACTCTGAGAGCAGGTGAACTGAACTCTGAGAGCAGCAGGTGAACTGAACTCTGAGAGCAGCTGAACTGAACTCTGAGAGCAGGTGAACTGAACTCTGAGAGCAGCAGGTGAACTGAACTCTGAGAGCAGGTGAACTGAACTCTGAGAGCAGGTGAACTGAACTCAGAGAGCAGGTGAACTGAACTCTGAGAGCAGCTGAACTGAACTCAGAGAGCAGGTGAACTGAACTCTGAGAGCAGGTGAACTGAACTCTGAACTCAGAGAGCAGGTGAACTGAACTCTGAGAGCAGCTGAACTGAACTCTGAGAGCAGGTGAACTGAACTCTGAGAGCAGCTGAACTGAACTCAGAGAGCAGGTGAACTGAACTCTGAGCAGCAGGTGAACTGAACTCAGAGAGCAGCTGAACTGAACTCTGAGCAGCAGGTGAACTGAACTCAGAGAGCAGGTGAACTGAACTCTGAGAGCAGGTGAACTGAACTCAGAGAGCAGCTGAACTGAACTCTGAGAGCAGCTGAACTGAACTCTGAGAGCAGGTGAACTGAACTCAGAGAGCAGGTGAACTGAACTCTGAGAGCAGGTGAACTGAACTCTGAGAGCAGCTGAACTGAACTCTGAGAGCAGGTGAACTGAACTCTGAGAGCAGCTGAACTGAACTCAGAGAGCAGGTGAACTGAACTCTGAGCAGCAGGTGAACTGAACTCTGAGCAGCAGGTGAACTGAACTCTGAGAGCAGGTGAACTGAACTCTGAGAGCAGCAGGTGAACTGAACTCTGAGAGCAGGTGAACTGAACTCTGAGAGCAGCTGAACTGAACTCTGAGAGCAGCTGAACTGAACTCTGAGAGCAGCTGAACTGAACTCTGAGAGCAGCAGGTGAACTGAACTCTGAGAGCAGGTGAACTGAACTCTGAGAGCAGGTGAACTGAACTCTGAGCAGCAGGTGAACTGAACTCTGAGAGCAGCAGGTGAACTGAACTCTGAGAGCAGCAGGTGAACTGAACTCTGAGAGCAGCAGGTGAACTGAACTCTGAGAGCAGCAGGTGAACTGAACTCTGAGAGCAGCAGGTGAACTGAACTCTGAGAGCAGCAGGTGAACTGAACTCTGAGAGCAGCAGGTGAACTGAACTCAGAGCAGCTGAACTGAACTCTGAGAGCAGGTGAACTGAACTCTGAGAGCAGGTGAACTGAACTCTGAGAGCAGGTGAACTGAACTCAGAGCAGCTGAACTGAACTCTGAGAGCAGGTGAACTGAACTCTGAGAGCAGGTGAACTGAACTCTGAGAGCAGGTGAACTGAACTCTGAGAGCAGCAGGTGAACTGAACTCTGAGAGCAGGTGAACTGAACTCTGAGAGCAGGTGAACTGAACTCTGAGAGCAGGTGAAAGCGTTTACAGCATCTTGTAATCTAGTTGTATCACCTGTATTGTGCCGCGTGACATCTTTCGCATGTCTTTGAGTTACTGTGTTGAAACGTGGCACTGAAAGAGGCTGTAAACTATTATCAGACTTCTGAGGGATAGCGTTTCCTTTCTCCTATATATACAGCTTTATGATTATTATGTATGGCTGCTATCTCTCAGTTAGACCATTCAGCTACCGTAACACTAACTGCAATATATACTTTCACTTTCACTCCTGTCACCTTGCTGCTATCGCACTACTTCATACATGCCACGTTCAAAATACTGTTGCTGTACTTATTGCTATCCTTCTGCTAATCTAGTATTTTATGCATGCCTCTTATTTTCCTCTTAACTTTTGCTGTAACAATGTACCCTTCCCCTCGGTGAGACTAATGCAGGGGTTCTGATTCTATTTCATAACCCGGCATGAATGCATGATAATAAGAAGTGATTAAACAGTGTTACAGCTTCAGCCGGCCCAGAATAATCGTATTAAATAATCTTCTATCTTGAGTGGAAGATGAAACGGGACGAAGCACACGAACAAAAGCAAACCAGACACTTTGTTTTATCTCCTTCTAGGATACACGTTCAGCTTGTGCAACGGCTTCGTATTCGTCTCAGTCACACGTCCTTTATCTCGACTACATCGCGCCTTCTTTCTTCTGTTTTCACACCGTATTTACCGCATGTCTTGCTTGTGTTCCTCAGGCCTGGTAGCCCACAGTGATCTGGACGAACGGGCGATCGAAGCTTTGAAAGAGTTCAACGAGGACGGAGCCCTGCAGGTGCTCGCGCAGTTCAAAGAGAGCGACCTGTCACACGTGCAAGTACGTTCAGTCATGTCTTTATTGTACAAGGACCATGCATACGAATACATTACAGGGGCCCTATCATGCAAAATGCACGTTCTGATGTCTCTTATACATCAACACGTGGCCCCGGTAGTGTTCATTTCGTTGACTAAAACTATGACGAAATATGTTCGTCAACGACCTTTTTTTTCCATGACGAAAACGAGACGATGACGAGACGGCACCGACGGCAGTAGACAATAACTGTAACGAAATCATCGTGCAATATCGTTGACGAAAAGTGACGAGACGAAAATGTAGTTTACTACTAAATAAAAACTATGACAAAATCTCTCTTTACTTTCGTTGACGAAAAATGAGGAGACGAAATATTATCAAAGATATCGTTAAATCTCCGATAGTCAGTTTTTTCTCCCAGCAGTTCCATTTCCGGTGCCGCGGCTGATTTGAATTACACCGGGCAGCGGCACACTGTGAGCTGTCAGGAAGACTCGTGGCCTGACTCGGGCCTGACTCGTGGCCTAACTCGTGGCCTGACTCGTGGCCTGACTCGTGGCCTGACTCGTGGCCTGACTCGTGGCCTGACTCGTGCCTGACTCGTGGCCTGACTCGTGGCCTGACTCGTGGCCTGACTCGTGGCCTGACTCGTGGCCTAACTCGTGGCCTAACTCGTGGCCTAACTCGTGGCCTAACTAACCTTATTCAACAGAACATGAAATGGCACCAACAGGGCTTGGGAGCAGTGGTCGCGTTAACCGAAAACCCCCCGTCGGCGCGAGTGAGTGAAACATCGTGCACTCGACGGGTAATAATGGATGATGACGGAACTGTTACGATCCTGTCCGTCAAAATGACCGACAACGAAAAGTCTAAAGCCACACTGCCTGGGAGAAAGAAACGATGTGATATTTGGGCCCATTTTCGCTCCAATGAGGCGCAGAGGAAAAGAGAATGCATTGTTTCATCAGAAGGGAAGCGATGCGGCCAAACAGCTGGGTACACACACCTGATGCTCTGCAGAGCTGCTTTCTTCAACCTGAGCTTCATCAGATGAGGACAAGATATAATCCTATTGAGAAATACGTTTGACTAAAATGACAAATCATGGGTTTTGGCCACTTTGACTGAAAGGTTCTATAATGACTGAAAAAGACTCAACGGTTTTCATTGACAAAAAGTGGACTCAAATAATTAGTTTTCTTTGACTAACATGAGACTAAAATGCTCAGACCTTTAGTCGACTAGATCTTGAACCGGATGAAGGTGACTAAATATGACTAAAACTAAAAAGGAAATGTAACACAGGACTAAGACTAAACTAAAGATAGCTGACGAAATTAACCCTAGTCCCCGGTGCGTCCCCGGTGTGTCCCCGGTGTGTCCCCGGTGCGTCCCCGGTGCGTCCCCGGTGTGTCGGGGAACTCACGCAGCGTCAGGAAATAAAACCCTCTCTCTTTTCCTCCGTACCCAAATCTCTAAAAACGGGAGCTGATCCAGATTTGCGTCCGATATGACGTAACATCTGAAATGTGGACCCACGGGCCAATCAGAAACGTTGCTATCAGAAACAATGCCCGACTGTTTTGGACGTAATATGGTCGGTGTTCACATTAGCATGCTAACGCTCGGAGCTAACCTGTGCTGGAGAGCATGTGTGTGAAGAAGCAGGAAGTAGAAAGGAACTCAGCTTGTGGTGTAACCGGGAGAGAGGAAGCCTTTGAGCTCCAGACTGTTTCAGAGCCTTGATGATCCATGATATGGAGTTTCATCACGGCAGCGTTTAGTTTAGACGGGAGCTGCCGGTAGCATCTCCCGGGTTAGTCCCTGAGCAGGTACACACAAAACAAACATTAACAGCTCATAATGCCGATCTCACTACCAATTAAAACAGATCAAATACAGATGGTATAAAATATAAATACTAGTACATTTGTCAATATAAATATAATTTTACGGCTCATTTAAACTAGCATCTTAAATGACCATGCAATGAAATGTTGGTTGGTTACCAGATGTTGCTCAGTGGGGAAAACGCGGTGAAATCTGCGCTGAATTTAAGATCACCTGAAGGCAGGTTCCAACGTTCGAGTCTTTGTTTAAAATCCTGTTTCGGTACACGCTGCACAATTAACATGTTATCTGTAGAGTGCATTATCGGGTGCTCAAACGCTTGTTACAGTGGTAAACATACATTGAAAATCGAGCATATTTGATTATAGATATCGTACTTTCCGGACTATAAAGCGCACCGTCATATGAGCCGCAGCAGCTAAAGTGTCCGTCTGTCTTGCTCTCGTTCCGTCTCTCGGTTCCACTTTCACTTTGGCGCGCTACCTGTCTCGCTCTTTTCCCGGCCTCCAGCTTTTCCTGCTGGAGCCCGCCGCTTAAAGGTGGCGGGCGCGGACTGGTCCTAGAGCCCGTAGTGTTAAAGGTTGTTAACTTTTACCTGTAAAATCCATAGATGTAGGAGGTCCCCTAGTGGCCGTTAGCTGGACACAAAAAATGGGGGAAAAAGTCGCGGCTTATAGTCCGGAAAGTACGGTATATGTATATAACAGTATGATATTGTATCTGTAGCATGTCGTGTGAGACTCACTGTTACACACAAAACCGGGCAAATTCATTTTTTTCCATGCTTTAACTTCAACGGTATTTAACGCGGTCTGTCTCCCTTCCAGAACAAAAGTGCCTTCCTGTGCGGCGTGATGAAGACGTACCGGCAGCGGGAGAAACAAGGCACTAAAGTTACAGATTCCACTAAAGGACCCGACGAGGCCAAAATCAAGGAGCTGCTGGACCGTACCAACTACACACTGGACGTCACAACGGGGCAGCGCAAGTACGGAGGACCCCCGCCGGAATCCGTGTATTCAGGATCCCAACCCAACGCGGGAACAGAGGTACGATTCAGACGAAGTCCCACTGTCAGGCGGAGATTTAAACGAGCGAGTGGTCACTTGAACTGGGGAAAAAGTTAATTAATTTCCATCAATATTAATAAACTTTATTTATATATGGATAGATAGATGGATGGATAGATAGATAGATGGATAGATAGATGGATGGATGGATGGATGGATGGATAGATAGGTCGATGGATGGATAGATGGATGGATAGATAGGTCGATGGATGGATAGATGGATGGATGGATAGATAGATGGATGGATCGATAGATGGATGGATGGATAGATAGATGGATGGATGGATAGATAGGTAGATGGATCGATAGATGGATGGATGGATAGATAGATAGGTCGATGGATGGATAGATGGATGGATAGATAGGTCGATGGATGGATAGATAGATGGATAGATAGATGGATGGATGGATAGATAGGTAGATGGATCGATAGATGGATGGATGGATGGATGGATAGATAGGTCGATGGATGGATAGATGGATGGATAGATAGGTCGATGGATGGATAGATAGATGGATAGATAGATGGATGGATGGATAGATAGATGGATGGATAGATAGATAGGTAGATGGATCGATAGATGGATGGATGGATAGATAGATGGATGGATAGATAGATAGGTAGATGGATCGATAGATGGATGGATGGATGGATGGATAGATAGGTCGATGGATGGATAGATGGATGGATAGATAGGTCGATGGATGGATAGATAGATGGATAGATAGGTAGATGGATCGATAGATAGATGGATGGATGGATAGATGGATGGATGGATAGATAGATGGATGGATAGATAGATAGGTAGATGGATCGATAGATGGATAGATGGACAGATGGATAGATGGATACGAAGGTGGATGGATGGATGGGTGGATAGATGGATGGATGGATATTTAAAATATATATAAATAATGATAAAAAAGTAAATAACGTTTACTTGTATTTATTTTTCCTGCTTAATAAAAACAAAAGCAAGTCATTGAGTGTGATTATAATTTTTAAAAATATTCTTCTTGGTTTCTCTGGTAGATATTTGTGGGGAAGATTCCCCGGGACTTGTTTGAAGACGAGCTGGTTCCTCTCTTCGAGAAGGCGGGGCCTATCTGGGACCTGCGGCTGATGATGGACCCTCTGAGCGGCCTGAACCGCGGCTACGCCTTCGTCACGTTCTGCACTAAGGAGGCGGCGCAGGAGGCCGTCAAGCTGGTGAGTCGCTGCTCACAATCCAGTCACATTTAACCAGGACTTTGGGGTCAATGTCCAAAATAAGCAAAACAGTTGGAAATGGTTAGTTGTTGAACATATTTCATATCAACACTTACATTCTGTCATATTCCTATTGTACTGATTTTGGTATATTTAGATTTCTGGTAAACATAATTCCCGTACACCGGAGTTAAACCTGCGTCTTCTTCTCTCCAGTGCAATAACCACGAGATTCGCCCCGGTAAACACATCGGTGTGTGTATATCCGTCGCCAACAACCGGCTATTCGTCGGCTCCATTCCCAAGAGTAAAACGAAGGAGCAGATCGTGGAGGAGTTCTCGAAAGTCACCGGTAAAAACATCTCGTCTGGTTTCAAGTATTTCATTGTGAACTGTTGAGACTTCTTGGTTTATTTATACAGCATGTAATACACACACACACACACACACACACACACACACACACACACACACACACACACACACACACACACTGCTGCAGATAAGCTGTACTATAGGCAGTAGAGAAGACTTCTTGGTTTATTTATACAGCACGTAATACATATGCATATACTCGTACACACACACACACACACACTGTGCTGCAGATAAGCTGTACTGTAGGCAGGGGAGAAGACTTCCTGATGACTTCCTGTCGGTGAATGTGTGGTGTTGTTTCCCAGAGGGCCTCAGCGACGTCATACTGTACCATCAGCCCGACGACAAGAAGAAAAACCGCGGTTTCTGCTTCCTGGAGTACGAAGACCACAAAACGGCCGCTCAGGCTCGCCGTCGCTTAATGAGCGGAAAGGTGAAGGTTTGGGGGAACGTGGTGACGGTGGAGTGGGCCGACCCCATCGAAAACCCCGACCCCGAGGTCATGGCGAAGGTGAGCGTTAGCGGTATTCTAAATCAAAATGTCTCCGTTGGGGCTGATCTTACACGGGACGAATCCCACCGTCCGGGGAAGACGGGCGGTGGGATTCGTCCACTGCGTGCCGCGGGGAGCTGTCCGGCTTCACGCCATCGGTCCCAAAGAACATCATTTAGGGGCTGCTAGAAAATCAACTATGCCATGGTCCCAACAAGCTTAACGTGAGGGAGAGAGGGAGATGGAGAGTAGAGAGGGAGGCCGAGAGAGCAGGAGAGAGAGAGAGAGGGAGGGCGAGAGAGAGGGAGGGAGAGAGAGAGGGACAAGGGAGGGAGAGAGGGTGAGAAAGAGGGAGGGAGAGGGGAGAAAGAGGGAGAAAGAGAGAGAGAGGGAGGGCGAGAGAGAGGGGGAGAGAGAGGGAGGTAGGGGGAGAGGGAGAAAGAGAGAGGGCGAGAGAGAGAGGGATAAAGGACGAGAGAGAGAGACTCTGATAAATTCACCGGTGAGGTGAATGTGGGAGGGAGGGAGAAAGGACGAGAGAGAGAGGAAGGACGAGAGAGGTGAATGTGTTTGGGCTGACGGCTCGGCTCCTTTCCGCAGGTGAAGGTTTTATTCGTCAGGAATCTTTCTGCCGGCGTCACGGAGGAGCTGCTGGAGACGTCCTTCAGCGAGTTTGGGAAGCTGGAGCGAGTGAAGAAGCTCAAAGACTACGCCTTCATCCACTTCGAGGAGAGGGACGGCGCCGTGAAGGTGCGCTGGCCTGCACGTAGACCTGATCCGAACCGCTCTGAGGAAATGTTAACGTGTGCCTCTCCCTCAGGCGCTGGAGGAGATGAACGGGAAGGAGATGGAGGGCGAGCGCATCGAGATCGTTTTCGCAAAACCCCCGGATCAGAAGAGGAAGGAACGCAAAGCCCAGAGGCAAGCAGCCACACCCGTCACGTAAGAGGGCTTAGCAAGGAGTAGTTGGGCATCCTGAGTGACAGGCCTCCCTCTGTCGTGGGTAGGAAGTGTTGAGTTATATTTCTCGCGCTACCTAACATCCATGAAGGCAACATGACAGAGGCAGGCCTGTCACTCAGGATGCTACTCTTTGCTAAAACTTGAACTTTCAAATAAATTGTATTTTTTTGAAAGATCAAAGCTTTGACCCTGAAATCGCTCCGTGCAAAAAGAACGAGATCCAATTTGGCAAATTCTCGAGTTGCACCGAGAGCACAGACGCTGAGAGCACAGACGCTGAGAGCACAGACGCTGAGAGCACAGAGGCTGAGAGCACAGAGGCTGAGAGCACAGAGGCTGAGAGCACAGAGGCTGAGAGCACAGAGGCTGAGAGCACAGACGCTGAGAGCACAGACGCTGAGAGCACAGACGCTGAGAGCACAGACGCTGAGAGCACAGAGGCTGAGAGCACAGAGGCTGAGAGCACAGAGGCTGAGAGCACAGAGGCTGAGAGCACAGAGGCTGAGAGCACAGAGGCTGAGAGCACAGAGGCTGAGAGCACAGAGGCTGAGAGCACAGAGGCTGAGAGCACAGAGGCTGAGAGCACAGACGCTGAGAGCACAGACGCTGAGAGCACAGACGCTGAGAGCACAGACGCTGAGAGCACAGAGGCTGAGAGCACAGACGCTGAGAGCACAGACGCTGAGAGCACAGAGGCTGAGAGCACAGACGCTGAGAGCACAGACGCTGAGAGCACAGAGGCTGAGAGCACAGACGCTGAGAGCACAGAGGCTGAGAGCACAGAGGCTGAGAGCACAGAGGCTGAGAGCACAGAGGCTGAGAGCACAGAGGCTGAGAGCACAGAGGCTGAGAGCACAGAGGCTGAGAGCACAGAGGCTGAGAGCACAGAGGCTGAGAGCACAGAGGCTGAGAGCACAGAGGCTGAGAGCACAGAGGCTGAGAGCTGCATTCTGTTTGAGATGTCTACATTTTGGATTGTATATTTCTACTCTCTCGCTCTCGCTCTCTCTCTCCCTCTCTCTCTCTCTCTCTCTCTCTCTCTCCCTCTCCCTCTCTAGTCTCTCTTTCTCTCTCCCTCTCTAGTCTCTCTCTCCCTCTCTCTTTAGCGAGCTCGCTCTCTCTCTCTCCCTCTCTAGTCTCTCTCCCTCTCTAGTCTCTCTCTATCGCGCTCTCTCGCTCTCTCTCTCCCTCCCTAGTCTCTCTCTCGCTCTCGCTCTCTCTCTCTAGTGCTCTCTCTCTCTCTCTCTCTCTCTCTCTCTCTCTCTCTCTCTCTCTCTCTCTCTCTCTCTCTCTCTCTCTCTCTCTCTCTCTCTCTCTCTCTAGCCCTCTCGCTGCACAGTACCCCGCTCATTACACGGCCAGATACTAAACAAACAAACTAACGACTCGACTCCCCATATTAATTGAAATAATTGTATTGACTTAAAAATGATTGTATTTCTGGAAGTCAGACCGGCGAAGACTCTTCACCGTTTCTGATCCACTATCAAGTCCTCGCACTCTGCAGAGCCCAGAGTGTTCCTGTTCGTGTTCACTTCCTCTCTGCCTCCATCTGGCGGCTTATCTGGCGTCCGGCGCTGCGTCTTCAAGCAGAATCGAGATTACAACTAAGCCGTGTAATAAATCCATATAAACTTGGGGTCGCCATTCGATTCAAAATATGTCAGGAGCTGTGAGGCGCGACGAGCGGACAGAGCGAAGAGGATGGCTGCATAACGTCTACGTGCCGTGAGGGCCGCGCGATATCGGAGAAAACTGACATTGTGATATTTTCTTCTCCTGCGATATGAGAAATACAGGAATTGAAGAAAAGGCAGTTTTGTCGTCCTCAAACCGTCCTTTCTTTAACGATATTTAACCGGGTGAAGGATTTTAGTCACGGACGTCTGGATCTTCAGTTATCAGAGCAACGAGCTGAGCGAGCTCGGTTAGCAGCGCCGAACTGCCCTGGAGACACATGGCATGGGGTCCGTTTGCTTTGGAGATCTGATCGGTGGTCTGCTGTCACGCACTCAGGAACCCCCGACATGCGAGTTTTCCTTTTGTAGCAGGCAGCAAAAGAATCGTAACATGACGTGTTTGAGTTAATTTGCCGACGTAAAGGTGGGGCATGTTGGAGGAAGCAGCTCGAGTGGCTAGAATCTGAAAACACACAGCCGGAAGAAATCTGCCCCTTCCTCTCAGAGCCCCTCCCCCAACACACACATGACCAATGAGGGCAGAGATCAGTGTGTGCCCCGATGGAAGGCTGACAGGCAGGCAGGTAGGCCGTCCAGCTACTTTAGCCGGCTCAGATGATTGGTCGAGCTCTTTACAGCGCCACGGCTTCAAAGCACTTCAGATATTCATTGCTATCGGACGTTGAGAGCATCCATGGAACATAACGACAAGCGTACCTCGAGCCGGTTTCTCAAACTTACCCCACGTTTAAAATCGTACGTCCTAATTTATTTACTTTTTTAAATCACACTTCCTGCGATGTGAATATCTCGCATATCGCAATTAACGTCACGACGCGATGTATCGTGCAGCCCTCGTGCCGTGATAGCGGGACGTTACGGAGCTCACGCGTTGCGGCAAGACTGAAAAATGTGGTTTGAAAAAAAACTGGAAAATGGGAGTCGATTCTTGGAGTTTCCTGAATCGGCAGAGATTGAATATAAAACCATGTTCTCTGTGTCTCCAGGTACGACGATTATTACTACTACCCTCCCCCGTCCCACATGCCTCCCCCGGGCCGAGGTCGGGGGCGAGGAGGGAACCGTGGCGGCGGTGGCTATTCTAACTACCCGCCCGACTACTACGGCGGCGGCGGCGGCTATGATGACTACTACGACTACTACGGCTACGACTACCACAACTACCGCGGCGGCTACGAGGACCCGTACTACGGCGGTGGCGGCGGCTACGAGGACTTCCAGGCGCCCAATCGCGGACGAGGGGGCGGCGGCAGCAGGGGCCCCAGAGGAGGAGGCTCTTCTCCGGGCAGAGGAAGAGGCGTCGGGCCCCCTAGAGGACGAGGAGGAGGTGGAGGAGGAGGAGGTGGAGGAGGAGGATTCTCCCCGAGAGGAATGGGACGCGGAGGACGAGGAACACGAGGAGGAGGAGGTCTGCAGCCGAGAGGGCGAGGAGGGGTACGTGGTGCTCGGGGTGGCCGCGGTGGAAATGTAGGAGGAAAACGTAAAGCTGATGGGTACAACCAGCCCGATTCCAAGCGGCGCCAAACCAATAATCAGAACTGGGGCTCTCAACCCATTGCTCAGCAACCGCTCCAAGGCGGAGATCATTCTGGTAACTATTCCGGTTACAAATCCGACAACCAGGAATTTTATCAGGATTCCTTCGGGCAGCAGTGGAAGTAAAAGTAAAAAACAAAACAAAAAAAGTAGGGCTCCGATTTATTCCGTTATTGTCAGATCGAGTCTGCCGCTTGTTTCCTCGCAGCTCCACTCGCAGCATCTCAAACAAAGGACCGATATTAAGGAACACTTAACGTTATCACAGTCCCTGAAAAACACCTTGAAGACCCTCTAATGTTTCGACCCGGGCTTTGATTACAAAGTCCGCGTTTCTGTCTTCTTAACGGAGGCGTGATCTGATTGGCCCTCACTGTCTTCTTTATCTAGAGCCGTGATCTGATTGGCCCTCACTGTCTTCTTTATCTAGAGCCGTGATCTGATTGGCCCTCACTCCCCGCCTTTTTGTTTTTCCTCCCACACAAAAAAATTGGTGATTTTATGAATGATCTTTTTGTACATATTTGAATAATCCGCTTGGACTCAAACCGTAGTCTCACTCCAACTTGGGTTCTTCCTTTTTATTTTATTTCATCGTTTTTAAAAAAAGATTTCCCGTAACACCGTTTGAAACCTTTTAGACGCGGATATGTGCTCGAGCTGTTTGGCTTCTTATGTATGTTTTTAGAGATTCTCGTTTCAATGTTCAATAGCTAACGGCAACAAAGCATATGTCTCCTAAACATGTATTTAAAACAAATGAAAATACAATTTGTATTGTCACAAAGTAATGTCTTGTTATTGAAAGAAGAACACAAAAAGAAAAAAGGACCCTCGCAGTCCCATTTTTTGGCTTTTACATTTTGGCTTGTATTCTTTGCTGTTTGTCTGCTTTAATAAACATACACAGAAACTTCAAATTGTGTTGCAAATTCATGTTTCGGCAAATTCTCTCTTCAAATTGCCTTCAAATTCTTAGGGAAATGGACTAAAGGTTTGCCAACGCTGGCTCCACGCTACAGAGTCGCCTTGCATGCCTTCAAATTCAAAAGCACTTCTTCCGATGGCCTCGGGCCGCTTCTCAATGTCGAGGAGGCTTGCTCGGTAGCACGTCGCTGTCCTCCGGCGCCACTCGACGACCTAGGATGCTTGACTTAGTGGCTCTGGGGCAGCTTTGCTCGACATTGAGAAACGGCCACGGTACGTGTGGTGACATACTCCATCCTTAAGACTTCCTCATGTCCCAAAAGCATCACAATCTGGTGTCGAGTTCACCGTCAGGGCAGCGTTATTCCCGGTGGAGGGGAATAAATACAAAAAGCACCATTTGATTTACCCGGAAGCATCGCTGCAGGAGACTAGTCTGCATGCGGAGGGTTGATGTTGCCCTGCATGCTTCGTGCTTCTGAACCCCCTCTCCTCCTAACCTCCCGCCGCCCGTCTGAGCGCCGTTTCACCTGCTGCCCCTCCGAGTTAACTCGACCCGTCTCCTGCGGGCGTCCTCTGCATGTTTAACCCTCTCAATGTGTGCAGATTCACCCTCTGCAGTGTGACATGTGATATGATGCTGTTTTCCATTCTCTAATTGCTTCCTTTTGTTACCTGGCTAGCAGGAGAGAGAGGGGGAGGCTGGTCCTGATGTGTCGCTATGAGGACGACCCAGTGTGAGGCTCTGCTACACACTGCTGCCCCTCCGGAGGAAATGGTAAGGTCAACGACTCGGCGCTCCAAACGTTATCCAGCCTTTTTCTAAACGGGAGCCACGTCTCCTAAAAACTGCCATGCTCCGAGATAATCAAGAACTTCCTCTCTCAGAGTCCCAGAACATGCCATGTGAAACTGATGATGTTGAAGCGCTCTTCTGACCGTGTGCTTTCTTTCGTGCCGTCTGCTAGTTACGCCGAGCTCTGAGAGGCGCCGCTCGCCCCGCAGTGCGGGTTATTACGTTCAGATTGTGGTTTCCTCGATGACATGTCTTCCTTCTCTGCAACGCAAAGGAACTACATGGCTCTCAACCAATGAAAAGCCTCCACCGCTGTCTCTTTTCAGTCGGAGCCACTTCCTCAAGGTCGCGCACAGACCGTGTTGTGAGCGCTGTTGAGCGCTTTCACTGACAGTCGATGTAAAGTAATCCGCACCTACATATTTCAAACACGTTTCCTGCAGTTCGTTCACGGGGAAAAATTACTTGAGAACAAATATCATAATACGGAAAACTGCATATTCTCTGAGATGGAAGTGGATATATTTGAAGAACTAAACTCAAACATTTAGGAGAAGAACATGTCCGTACTCATTGAGATTAACGTGGTGAATTTATTGCAAATAAATCACACATTTAAGGAAATCATATTTTCTCCGTGATTTAATTATAGATTACGAGAAAAAACCCAAACACAAATAATGTGAAAAAAACAATTAATGATATGACACGCTACTGACTGTGTGTGTGTGTGTGTTCAGACTGTGTGTGTGTGTTCAGACTGGGTGTGTGTGTGTGTGTGTGTTCAGACTGTGTGTGTGTGTGTGTTCAGACTGACTGTGTGTGTTCAGACTGACTGTGTGTGTGTGTGTGGGGTTCAGACTGGGTGTGTGTGTGTGGGGTTCAGACTGGGTGTGTGTGTGTGTGTGTGTGTGGGGGGGGTTCAGACTGTGTGTGGGGTTCTCTCTGTGTGTGTGTGTGTGGTTCAGACTGTGTGTGTGTGTGTGTGTGGGGTTCAGACTGACTGTGTGTGTGTGTGTGGGGTTCAGACTGACTGTGTGTTAAACCTTTAATTGATCAGAATAGAATTCAAACTCACTCAGACCGAACTGACAACAAAAAAATATACTCGAAAAAACTCAAATATGTCCTGAGATAAAGTGGAGACTAAATTCCCCTCTAAGCGGCTGATTGGCTGGAGCTCCACTCCAAGCGGCTGATTGGCTGGAGTTCCCCTCCAAGCGGCTGATTGGCTGGAGCTCCACTCCAAGCGGCTGATTGGCTGGAGTTCCCCTCCAAGCGGCTGATTGGCTGGAGCTCCACTCCAAGCGGCTGATTGGCTGGAGTTCCCCTCTAAGCGGCTGATTGGCTGGAGTTCCCCTCTAAGCGGCTGATTGGCTGGAGTTCCCCTCTAAGCGGCTGATTGGCTGGAGTTCCCCTCTAAGCGGCTGATTGGCTGGAGCTCCACTCCAAACAGCTGATTGGCTGGAGTTCCCCTCTAAGCGGCTGATTGGCTGGAGTTCCCCTCTAAGCGGCTGATTGGCTGGAGTTCCCCTCTAAGCGGCTGATTGGCTGGAGCTCCACTCTAAGCGGCTGATTGGCTGGAGCTCCCCCTGCAGAGACAGAGCGGAGTGTGACGGAGGGGTGCCGTGTAGTTCCTCTCGCGCTGCAGAGAACGCGTCCGGGTGCCCGTCTGGAGCCTTTCTGAGGTCGGCCTCCCGGGATCAGAGGAAGCCCGGCGCGCCGCCCGTTGAGGGGAGGGCGACGCGCCGCCCGTTGAGGGGAGGGCGACGCGCCGCCCGTTGAGGGGAGGGCGACGCGCCGCCCGTTGAGGGGAGGGCGACGCGCCGCCCGTTGAGGGGAGGGCGACGCGCCGCCCGTTGAGGGGAGGGCGACGCGCCGCCCGTTGAGGGGAGGGCGACGCGCCGCCCGTTGAGGGGAACGGCACCTTTACAAGAAAGACCGGAGATATCTTTTCATTACAACGACTTTCGTTTTATGAGAAATCCGTTTGTTTTGAAAACGTTTGCTCGTGATTTTTATCCCACTCAATTTTTAAGACTTATCTTTTATTTTAAATGTTTTCTTCTCAATTTACTCCAAATTTAAATTCACGTTTTATTATAGAGAGAAACCTGTACTTTTAGCAAACCATCACGGCTCTATTCAGAAACACACACCCCGTTATTAGTCTCACACACACACACACACAGAAAGAGAGAGAGAGACACACACACAGCTACACACATAGAGACACACACACAGAGACACACACACAGAGCTACACACATAGAGCTACACACATAGAGACACACACATAGAGACACACACATAGAGACACACACACAGAGACACGCACACGCACACACACACACAGAGACACACACACACACACAGAGCTACACATAGAGACACACACACACAGAGACACACAGAGACACACACACACACACAGAGCTACACACATAGAGACACACACACATAGAGACACACACATAGAGACACACACACAGAGACACGCACACGCACACACACACACAGAGACACACACACACACAGAGCTACACATAGAGACACACACACACAGAGACACACAGAGACACACACACACACACAGAGCTACACACATAGAGACACACACACACAGAGACACACATACACACACAGAGCTACACACGCACACAGAGGCACACACACACACACACACACACACACAGAGCTACACACATTGAGACACACACACACACAGAGACAGACACACACACACACAGAGCTACACACATAGAGACACACACACACAGAGACACACATACACACACAGTGCTACACATACACACACAGAGCTACACACACACACACACACACACACGCGCACACACATAGAGACACACACACACACACACACACAGAGACACACACACTACCCCTGTCATTGTCCCGCGTGTGATCCCGCAGAGTATCCGTGTCTTCTTGTAAACGTCCCTCTTCCATCTCGATGTCCCCGAGCCGCTTCGTCCCGCTCAGTATTTAATTCTGCGACATGTCGGCGGCCCTCAAACCGTGTCGGCAGCGCCGTCCTTTACAGGCGGAAGCCGTTTCTGTAAATGTGTATTTGTTTGTGAAATGGAAACGCCCTTTGTCTTCCACGCCGGGAACCCTGTCCCGCTAGCGATGATCCGCACGACACATAAACCTCGAGGCTCGAGACGCCCCGACGTGAACAAACGCACGGTCGTCCGTTTCAAGCGGTAGACCGGGGACATCGTGCCGTGTGTGTTGTTGTGGCTGCCGTTAGCTCGTGTGTACGCGTTGTGCTTCAACATGTTGGGGTTCAAAGGAGAAAACAACTCACTCTGGGGACATACTCTGCGTGTTCGGGGGAGACATGTCCTCCAGATGAACGTCCAATCGTCTCCGTTACGCAATTTCCGTCAAAACAAATCAATACTTTGACTTCCTGTTTAGTTCCTCTGAATTGTAAACGAATAGAAAAGCATTATATTTGTCCTTTTCTGTGTTTCCCCTTAAAGCCACAATAAATCCAACCCGACCTCTTCCTGGAGGGCGGTGCAAGGCATTCTGGGAGTTGTAGTCACAGAGTGAACGCGTTGTCCATCCCACACATTCAGTTTGATTTCTCCTTTGAGCTCTGTAATCCCCATTAGCGTGTAATAGCCATGAGATGTGTTTTTAAACTAGCGGGGGTCGAGCAGCGTGTGCTTTCCTCGTATTCTTTTCTTACCAGGAGCCTGATTTACTTTTGTTTTTCATACCCGTGTCGACTCTGTCGGCGCTCTGAGAGTCAGGAATGATGTTTTGTGTTTTTGCTAACAAGTGTGTTTGCATTCTTGCAAATGGATTGTTTTATACTGTACAGTGAGGTGAGTTAAACCTATTTTTCTAATAAAGTTATTGACTTTGATCCGGAGTTGTGTTTCATTTGTGTAGATTGTCATGTTGTGTACATACCTGTATTTGAAGCAGGCGATTCTAGAGTCTGGGGGCCCCTCGAACCAGCTTTCCCCAACATCAGTGGCCCTGCTAGAAACAGCTGTAATCTTCTCTGGGATTAACGCGGTGGATAATATGGAGAAACGATTAATTTATCAGAATAAGATTCAAATGATTGGCGAAGAAAACTACAATATTAATTGAGATTAAAGTGGGGAATTTAATAGAAATAAATCACACATTTAGAAGGAACACCTCAAATATTATGAGATTTAAGCGGAAAATAAATGTAAGGGCTTGATTTACAAGCGGGAGAAGATGGATGTGCACTTTTATGAATTTGTTATATATATATATATATATATATATATATATATATATATATACAGTTTGTGCCCACCACAAGAAATGTGTGTAGAAATAACATTGCTTTAAATGTATTTATTTGAATAATATTTGAATATATTTATTTTTAAAGCAAAATGATGTTGATATGATGTTCATGTATGTTCTGGAATAAATAAATAACATTAATAAAATAAAATTGGAGTTTACTGAAGACGGGAAAGCTTGGCTGTGATTGGTTGTGCGTCGTCCTCTGCGCGATTGCGTCACGGCTGTATACGGAGTCATGTGAAAGTGGGCGTGGTTAAATGTAAACTGAAAAACAACAGACGGGAAGTCAGTTGGGACTTTAATCCGGATAGATAACGAATAAACAGAA
This sequence comes from Champsocephalus esox, assembly GCA_036324585.1. NCBI lineage: Eukaryota > Metazoa > Chordata > Actinopteri > Perciformes > Channichthyidae > Champsocephalus > Champsocephalus esox. The sequence continues at coordinate 2,769,788 of CM070490.1, forward strand.
GGAAACACGAAGGAAACACGAAGGAAACCTGAACCTGGGAAGTATCCTGCCCGGCGGCGGAAGGCTTATGGATGAAATGTGTTTTATATGAAGAAGTTCTCCCGCAGTATTAAGGTAAGTCTACTGTTAGCACGGTGAGCTAACTCGGGCTAGCTGTCTTCGAGCTACATTTAATCTGTTAAAATGTAACTTGCTTTAAGTGGTGTAAAGTAACTAAGTACATTTCCTCAAGTACTTAAGTATGCTTTTGAGACGGTGTACTTTGACATGTATTGAATCCCTTTAGTTACTTCACAGATGTGGATGAATGATGTGAAATATAATATATATCATATATATTATTCTGAAATGGACCAATCTGCACAACGAATACTTTCACTGTCTTTACTATATTTAGATGAGAATACTTTCTACTTTCACTTGAGGAACATTTTGAATACTTTTACTGTGACAGAGTATTCCTACACTCTGGTACTTCTACTTTTACTCAAGTACAAGACCTGAGTACTTCTACTTTTACTCAAGATCTGAGTACTTCTACTTTTACTCAAGAACAAGACCTGAGTACTTCTACTTTTTGTCAAGTACAATATCTAAATACTTCTACTTTTACTCAAGTACAAGACCTGAGTACTTCTACTTTTACTGAAGTACAGATCTGAGTACTTCTACTTTTACTCAAGTACAAGACCTGAGTACTTCTACTTTTACTCAAGATCTGAGTACTTCTACTTTTACTCAAGAACAAGACCTGAGTACTTCTACTTTTTGTCAAGTACAATATCTAAATACTTCTACTTTTACTCAAGTACAAGACCTGAGTACTTCTACTTTTACTGAAGTACAGATCCGAGTACTTCTACTTTTACTCAAGTACAAGATCGGAGTACTTCTACTTTTACTCAAGTACAAGATCTGAGTACTTCTACTTTTACTCAAGAACAAGATCTGAGTACTTCTACTTTTACTCAAGTACAAGACCTGAGTACTTCTACTTTTACTCAAGATCTGAGTACTTCTACTTTTACTCAAGAACAAGACCTGAGTACTTCTACTTTTTGTCAAGTACAATATCTAAATACTTCTACTTTTACTCAAGTACAAGACCTGAGTACTTCTACTTTTACTGAAGTACAGATCTGAGTACTTCTACTTTTACTCAAGTACAAGATCGGAGTACTTCTACTTTTACTCAAGTACAAGATCTGAGTACTTCTACTTTTACTCAAGTACAAGACCTGAGTACTTCTACTTTTACTCAAGTACAAGATCTGAGTACTTCTACTTTTACTCAAGTACAAGATCTGAGTACTTCTACTTTTACTCAAGTACAAGATCGGAGTACTTCTACTTTTACTCAAGTACAAGATCCGAGTACTTCTACTTTTACTCAAGTACAATATCTGAGTACTTCTACTTTTACTCAGGTACAAGATCCGAGTACTTCTACTTTTACTCAAGTACAAGATCGGAGTACTTCTACTTTTACTCAAGTACAAGATCTGAGTACTTCTACTTTTACTCAAGAACAAGATCTGAGTACTTCTACTTTTACTCAAGTACAAGACCTGAGTACTTCTACTTTTACTCAAGTACAATATCTGAGTACTTCTACTTTAACTGAAGTACAGATCTGAGTACTTTTACTGAAGTACAAGATCTGAGTACTTCTACTCCCACTGAAGTACAGCTCTGAGTACTTCTACTTGTATTCAAGTACAAGATCTGAGTACTTCTACTTTTACTGAAATACAGATCTGAGTACTTCTACTTTTACTCAAGTACAAGATCTGAGTACTTCTACTCCCACTGAAGTACAGCTCTGAGTACTTCTACTTGTATTCAAGTACAAGATCTGAGTACTTCTACTCCCACTGAAGTACAGCTCTGAGTACTTCTACTTTTACTCGAGTACAAGATCGGAGTACTTCTACTTTAACTGAAGTACAGATCTGAGTACTTTTACTGAAGTACAAGATCTGAGTACTTCTACTCCCACTGAAGTACAGCTCTGAGTACTTCTACTTTTATTCAAGTACAAGATCTGAGTACTTCTACTTTCACTGAAGTACAGATCTGAGTACTTCTACTCCCACTGAAGTACAGCTCTGAGTACTTCTACTCCCACTGAAGTACAGCTCTGAGTACTTCTACTCCCACTGAAGTACAGCTCTGAGTACTTCTACTCCCACTGAAGTACAGCTCTGAGTACTTCTACTCCCACTGAAGTACAGCTCTGAGTACTTCTACTCCCACTGAAGTACAGCTCTGAGTACTTCTACTCCCACTGAAGTACAGCTCTGAGTACTTCTACTCCCACTGAAGTACAGCTCTGAGTACTTCTACTCCCACTGAAGTACAGCTCTGAGTACTTCTCTCTCTGGCCCGCAGGTTCTTCGCCCACAGCATGGCAGGCTTCTTGCTGTTCGTAGAGGAGGTGAAGCTGCGTCTGAAGATCGACGTCCTGCGGGAAGCGGGCCGTCAGTACCCGGTCTCCTGCGTCCTGCTGCTGTCTCTGGTGGCGCTCACACTGCTGCTCAGCAGGTAGGAGGCGCGGCCTGAGATCAGCGTTTCTATTGGCTCCCGGCGGCAGGTCGGGCTGCTCTCGGAGGGACTCACAATAACACACCTATTACACTGCCCAAGAGCTTTGCAGCGTGTGACAGAAACATCGTTAAGACAGAGAGAATGATATCACTGAACCGTAAAACCATAAAACACGAACTGTGACATTACAAATGAAAAGGATAGGTTTTAAATTGACTTTAATTCCTTTGTGGTCACTTTATTTATATACATCGTAGCGCCTTTCAGGGTACGGCTCCCGCATCAGATCAGCGTTCCTGTTGTTAACGCGGGTTCCTCGTCCCTCTCCAGGTACCTCCACGTCCTGATGGTCTTCTGGTCGTTCCTCGCCGGCGTCGCCACCTTCTACTGCTCCCTGGGACCGGAGTCCCTCGTTCCCAACATCTTCTTCCCCGTGAAGCAGAGGAGCAAGGTACCTCAGCGTTAACCCTTTAGCTGCCTTTTTATATTCACCCAGTCGTTTACACTACTGTCACCAGACGCTGTGTGAACTCGGCGTATTGTGAGCCCAACACGTGCTGGAGACTAAACACATTGCTATCATAACACATTACAGCGCTCAACATCTCTGGGTTCCCAGCAGGACGTGAAGGACCCGCGTCACGGCCATTTCTCCTGATCAGAGCTCCATCGCTGAGTCGACTGGAATAGATTCACATTGTTCAATGTTCCAATCTCACATTGGTCTCTCACAGCACCTCTGATAGTCTGTGTGTTCACTCTCTGTCCCACACGGCTCGTTGGAGCTCCTCCCCCCCCCCTGAGCCCAGTGGCCGTCTGCGGGATGCAGCGAAACCCAGCCCAAACACACACACACACACTCACTCACTCACTCACTCACACACTCACTCACACACTCACTCACACTCACTCACTCACTCACTCACTCACTCACACACTCACTCACTCACTCACTCACTCACTCACACACTCACTCACTCACACACTCACTCACTCACTCACTCACTCACTCACACACTCACTCACTCACTCACACACTCACTCACTCACACTCACTCACTCACTCACTCACACACACACTCACTCACACACACACACTCACTCACACACTCACACACACACACACTCACTCACTCACTCACACACTCACTCACTCACACACACACTCACTCACACACTCACTCACTCACTCACTCACTCACTCACTCACTCACTCACTCACACACACACACTCACACACTCACTCACACACACACTCACTCACACACAGCCTCGCCGCGTCCCGCCGTCTCAGGGAGGAGACATCGGAGCTGCAGCTGAGGAGAGATTGTGTGTTTGTGAGTGAGAGGAAGTCCGCGTAACGCACGTAACGTAACGGCTCCACTGATTGGTCCATTGGGTACGGGCACGTCACAGAACCCGGGAAGAGAGAAATGGAGAAGACGAGGCGTCCTGGGCAGCAGACGGGTCCTCTCTGGGTCAGAGCTCTACTCGCTACAGGGTGCGCTCTGAGGGTCTGTGGCTCTGCAGACCGGTCACATGCAGAAGCTCCAGAACACAGGGGGACGGGTCAGAACCAGGGAAGCATGACGCGGCCCTTTGAGAGCTGGTCACTAGACGATAATGTGACTTCTAAATATGAATAACTCGAACGCTTTGTCCTCCGCAGCGCCAGGAGCAGGAGCTGTTCCCTCTGGGTCACAGCTGCGCCGTGTGCGGGAAGGTGAAGTGCAAACGCCACCGGTACGTTGTTTTATTATTCATCTAACTTTATATCTTCAAGCTCGATCTCGCCAGGGGACGCTTCAGAATCCGGTTTGCACGTACCAGGAACCTGCTTTGGTGTGAACGGTGGAGTAGTTAGAGGTACTAGAATGAAAAGCCTTCGTCCACGCCGACTCCAGTGTGTGCTGCACGTCATGACAAGCCGTCAGCTAGGGAGCACACTAGGGAGCACACTAGGGAGCACACTATTGTCTTATCCCGGCTGATACTTCACTAAATCGACTGTTTTGATTTGTAAGGTAACATTGTAAATCTGTAACCCTGTAAGGTGTCCTTGGGTGTTTTGAAAGGCGCCCCCCAAAATAAATGTATTATTATTATTATGGAGCACACTATGGAGCACACTAGGGAGCACACTATGGAGCACACTATGGAGCACACTATGGAGCACACTATGGGGCACACTATGGAGCACACTATGGAGCACACTATGGAGCACACTATGGAGCACACTATGGGGCACACTATGTAGCACACTATGGGGCACACTATGTAGCACACTATGGGGCACACTATGGGGCACACTATGGAGCACACTATGGGGCACACTGTGGGGCACACTATGGAGCACACTATGGAGCACACTATGGAGCACACTATGGAGCACACTATGGGGCACACTATGTAGCACACTATGGGGCACACTATGTAGCACACTATGGGGCACACTATGGGGCACACTATGGAGCACACTATGGGGCACACTATGGAGCACACTATGGAGCACACTATGGAGCACACTAGGGAGCACACTATGGGGCACACTATGTAGCACACTATGGGGCACACTATGTAGCACACTATGGGGCACACTATGGGGCACACTATGGGGCACACTATGGGGCACACTATGGAGCACACTATGGAGCACACTAGGGAGCACACTATGGGGCACACTATGGAGCACACTATGGGGCACACTATGGGGCACACTAGGGAGCACACTATGGAGCACACTATGGGGCACACTATGGAGCACACTGTGGAACACACTGTGGAGCACACTGTGGAGCACACTGTGGAGCACACTATGGAGCACACTGTGGAGCACACTGTGGAACACACTGTGGAGCACACTGTGGGGCACACTATGGGAGCACACTATGGAGCACACTATGGGGCACACTATGGAGCACACTATGGGGCACACTATGGAGCACACTATGGAACACACTGTGGAGCACACTATGGGGCACACTATGGAGCACACTGTGGGGCACACTATGGAGCACACTAGGGAGCACACTAGGGAGCACACTATGGGGCACACTGTGGAGCACACTATGGGGCACACTATGGGGCACACTATGGGGCACACTATGGAGCACACTATGGAGCACACTATGGGGCACACTATGGGGCACACTAGGGAGCACACTATGGGAGCACACTGTGGAGCACACCTGGAGATGTATGTCATGGTCTCTGTACGGTCTCGTGTCCTCCTCCCTTCACCGAGTCGCTCTGATGTCACACATGTTGAATTCGCTGCAGGCCCACGCTGCTGCTGGAGAACTATCAGCCGTGGCTGGACCTGAAGGTTCCTTCCAAGGTGGACGCCTCAGCAGCAGAGGTACGTCCGTTTATTGTTCAACTGGTTTCGTCTTTCTTTCGGCCCTTTACGGTATCGTTGTTTCGTTCTCCTACAGCAACGAAATATATGCAAACACGAAGCTTCGTCTTCTCAGAAAACACTGGATTGTATCGTGCTTTGTGGCACGACAGGGGGTCCGCGGGGTCTTACGAAGTATTACACGTTGATAAATCAATTTAGCGAAAACGAAGGCTATCAAAAAAATATCAAACGGCATTTTCCAAGGTGTCACATTTTGTAGCTTGTTGTTTTGACGTCACCTGAACAGGACGTCGCGCGGAGGTCCGTTTACGCCGGTTGCTAAGCAACATCGTTACGGGGAAATGCAAGTCTGCGTCCAAATGGTTGGAAGAGAAGGAGGAAGGACAATCAATACTGTACATAGTCAATGTGAGGTGAAGTGTGTCGCCATGGTAACCGGTTAGAACTCCAAGTGGAGATGAGGTCTTAAAGGTTATGGAAAGGGTCTTAAAAACATTGACTTCAGGATTCCTGCACGGGATAAATAACTTCTCAACAGTGCATACTTCTCCTGAAACCGGATCGATGAACACGAAGAGGTTAATCCAGTCGTGAATATAGCTTTTAAGTTCATATCACAAAACCCAATTTCCTCCGTGATAAATAACATTGTGGGGATTTTTTGAAATATCAACCATGAAGATGTGTGTGGTGCGTTCAGGGACCCTCAGTAACCGCCAGCTGTTTCTGTGTGTAGTTCAGAGTGTGGTGCGTTCAGGGACACTCAGTAACTTTGAACATATGTGTGTGTAGTTCAGTGTGTGGTGCGTTCAGGCACCCTCAATAACCTCCAGCTGTTTCTGTGTGTAGTTCAGAGTGTGGTGCGTTCAGGGACCCTCAGTAACCTCCAGCTGTTTCTGTGTGTAGTTCAGAGTGTGGTGCGTTCAGGGACCCTCAGTAACTTTGATCATATGTGTGTAGTTCAGTGTGTGGTGCGTTCAGGGACCCTCAGTAACTTTGATCATATGTGTGTGTAGTTCAGTGTGTGGTGCGTTCAGGGACCCTCAGTAACCTCCAGCTGTTTCTGTGTGTAGTTCAGAGTGTGGTGCGTTCAGGTAACTTTGATCATATGTGTGTGTAGTTCAGAGTTCAGGTTTTAAGTTCATATCAAGAGTCAAAAATAATTTATAAAAAACTGAAAATATCTTAATTTATTGCCTAGATTACTTTGACTGAATTATAAAAAAGGAATTGTTAATCACTCCAGAAAGACATGTTGCACGTATTGAAAAGCATTCTTTCTCCCTTTTTAAATGATTATCTGCCATCTGTGTCCGTAAGCTTCAAAACACATCAGTTGATATTTCTGTGTTGTCTCCTTCTCCCTTCTCCCGGTAGGTGTTCGAGTTAGTTCTGGAGAACTTTGTGTACCCGTGGTACCGGTGAGTGTTTCCTTATTTAGAAGTCGTTTTAACATTCAAAGGTTTTATCGTCTCATAAAGCTACAGTGTGGAAATGGACCTGGGCTCCTCCAACAATGCCACATGTATCATAAAATACAGATAAAAAATAGTGCAAGAAGTCTCCATACATGTAAATAGAATATGATGAAGCTCCATAGTTTCTCTTAGAATAAAATCAGGGGTGTCAAACTCGAGGCCCGGGGGCCAAATCCGGCCCGCCGCCTCATTGTATGTGGCCCACAAGAGCTTGCAAAGAATATAATACGTTTATTATAAGGTTACGTGCCGCTTTACAGGAGCACGTAGCCCATAAACTACATGTCCCACAATGCATCTCATTTTGTGAGATGCGCACTGAAGAGACTTGAAACAATTACTTTCAATTATTTGCCCCAGACTTCTGCTTTCAGACGTAGTTAAGTTATTACCCTATCAGATAATAATCCAGTGCAGAGGAGATATTGTTAAATAATACATTATATATTTATTATGTATTTTTATATAATCTTAAAGTTACCACCGGCCCTTTGAGTGCAACCATAAATCTAATGTGGCCCGCGATGAAATTGAGTTTGACACCCCGGACTTATATATTCAGTTTCATATTTAATATCCCCTCCGTCACATACTTGTGTATACTTACTACATGGCTTAGTTGAATACTCGATTCTGATTGGTCAATCCAGAACACGTGACGCGTTGTTAATCCAGAACAGACCGCTGTCTTCGTTGTTAAGGACGCTCACATCTGCAGAAAGAAGTCCGGTGGATTGAGCTGTATGCCGTTTGGCCGGGACAAGAAGACAGCGGAGAAGTGACGGGGCAGAAACCCTCTTTTACGCAGCGGGCCCGACACGGACATCGGAACATATCCAGTGTGCGGTTACCTTGGCGTCAGGGCAGGATATCTACCGTACTGTCCGGACTATAAAGCGCACCGTCATATGAGCCGCAGCAGCTGAACTGTCCGTCTGTCTCGCTCTCGTTCCGTCTCTCGGTTCCACTTTTACTTTGGCGCGCTACCTGTCTCGCTCTTTTCCGGCCTCCAGCTTTTCCTGCTGGAGCCCGCCGCTTAGAGGTGGCGGGCGCGGACCGGTCCTAGAGCCCGTAGTGTTAAAGGTGGTTAATAGATGTAGGAGGTCCCCTAGTGGCCGTTAGCTGGACACAGAAAATGGGGGAAAAAGTCGCGGCTTATCGTCCGAAAAGTACGGAAAGTAGATTTACTGAAGTACTACTTTGAGGTTTTACGCTGCTATGGACATTCTTGCACTAATGTACATTCCCAAAGACATTGAAGTGACTGTTATGTTGTATATGTTGATTGTTGTTGTTGTTCATGTGTCTGATTGTGTATATATAGGATATGTTTTTATACATATTTTTATATATATTAGTTTTGTATTTGGGATTGTGGGAATCGGTATTCCGATCTCTGTCTGTGCACACACTGGAAGATGGACGATACCGTTGACCACGATCCAGCTGTATTTAGCTGTACACAAGAAATGGGGGGAAAAGTCGCGGCTTATTGTCCGAACAGTACGGTAGATACTTCCCAAGCTTTGACAAAATGAATTGTGCTACTTTTAAAGCAAGCAGCGATGTTTTCAAATCGAAACGCTATCGAAGCGGTTCCTACGTTAGTTCAAACGGTAACAACGGACTATTTCTCTTAGCGGATGCACGTCAATTTAAATCAATCCATAAAACTATTTTTTCAAAGCATTTCGATTGATATTGGGAGTCGTTACTTTGTTGGGAATGTGGCCTTTTTAATAAGCGGGATAATGTAAATTCAACATGTATATTTTCTACTTTCTTGTGTATTTCTTGTCTTTCCATTGTGATGGTACGATGCCTTGTCTTTGCACGATGCTGCAACGCAAACGTTTCCCAATTTGGGATCAATAAAGTACCATTTAACTTATCGTATGGACATCTGAGGTCACAGGCTGCTCCAACAGAACACAACGAAACAGACATAGTGCAAGAATAGTCTATGAGTGATTGGAATATTGATGTATGCCTCCGTCTGTTCGAACAGAATGTAAGATTGTAAATTCAGACTAAATTAAATCCGGTTGATTGCGGTGATAACTGTTTGGATGAATGAGTAGATTACATCTCCTTCTTCCTGTTTTCAGGGACATCACGGACGACGACGCGTGTGTCGATGAACTCAGGATGACTTTTCGTTTCTTCGCCTCGGTTCTCGTCCGCCGCGCTCAGAAGGTCGGTGTCAGATGTTTTTTTAACGAGCGAGAAAGGCTGTAAAAAAAAAGGGTTAGGGTTAGTTACATTTCATCACGTAGACGGTCTGTTGCTCGGCAGGTTGATGTTCCTGCGGTGTTCGCAGACAAGGTGATGAAAGCTGGAATGAAGCACATTGAAATCATCGCAAAAGCTCATGGAAAAGGTAAGAATCTGTATTCTTACGGTCTGTGCTACTGTCCTCTGAAACGTCACAATCGACCAATCAGAATCGAGTATTCGACTAAGCCATGTAATGTTAGCTGCATTTATTTCACCACACCTCAAGCGAACCAGTGATTCTGCTGCTTCACTTTCGCTTCCTGTCTTTATTTAATTTTCTCTTTCTTCACATTTTTGCTTTCAATTTTGTATCTTTTATTTTAATCTTTCTATCTTACTTTCACTTCTTACATGTATAAAATGTTTCTATTTATTTATCTGTCATTCTAAACTGTCACAAATCCCAATTTCCTCCGTGATAAATAACCTTTGAAAGAAGATGTGTGTGGTGCGTTCAGGGACCCTCAGTAACTTTGATTATGTGTGTGTGTGTAGTTCAGAGTGTGTAGTTCAGAGTGTGGTGCGTTCAGGGGCCCTCAGTAACCTCCAGCTGTTTCTGTGTGTAGTTCAGAGTGTGGTGTGTTCAGGGGCCCTCAGTAACCTCCAGCTGTTTCTGTGTGTAGTTCAGAGTGTGGTGCGTTCAGGGGCCCTCAGTAACCTCCAGCTGTTTCTGTGTGTAGTTCAGAGTGTGGTGCGTTCAGGGGCCCTCAGTAACCTTCAGCTGTTTCTGTGTGTAGTTCAGAGTGTGGTGCGTTCAGGGGCCCTCAGTAACCTCCAGCTGTTTCTGTGTATAGTTCAGAGTGTGGTGCGTTCAGGGGCCCTCAGTAACCTCCAGCTGTTTCTGTGTGTAGTTCAGAGTGTGGTGCGTTCAGGGACACTCAGTAACTTTGATTATTTCTGTGTGTAGTTCAGAGTGTGTGTGTGTGTGTGTGTGTGGTGCATTCAGAGTCCCTCAGTAACTTTGATTATTTGTGTGTGTGTGTGGGGGGGGGTCCATAGTGTGATGCGTTCAGGAACCCTCAGTAACACGTGTGTGTGTGTGTGTGTGGTTCAGAGTTTGGTGCGTTCAGGGACCCTCAGTAACTTTGACTATATGTGTAGTTTAGAGTGTGGTGCGTTCAGGGACCCTCAGTAACTTTGATTATATGTGTGTAGTTCAGAGTGTGGTGCGTTCAGGGACCCTCAGTAACTTTGATGATATGTGTGTGTAGTTTAGAGTGTGGTGCGTTCAGGGACCCTCAGTAACTTTGACTATATGTGTGTGTAGTTCAGAGTGTGGAGGGTTTGCAGCAGGCGGCTCTGGATGAATTCGGCGCTGATCTCCACATCGCGCTGCGCAGCCGCAAAGACGAGCTGCTCTACCTCCGGAAACTCACAGAGATGCTGTTTCCTTACGTCATGCCGCCCAAAGCCACCGACTGCAGGTAGGACACGTACACACACATTGAAAGTCTGAACACACACATTGAAAGTCTGTACACACACATTGAAAGTATGTACACACACATTGAAAGTCTGAACACACACATTGAAAGTCTGAACACACACATTGAAAGTCTGAACACACATTGAAAGTCTGAACACACATTGAAAGTATGTACACACACATTGAAAGTCTGAACACACATTGAAAGTATGTACACACACATTGAAAGTCTGAACACACACATTGAAAGTCTGAACACACACATTGAAAGTCTGTACACACACATTGAAAGTCTGTACACACACATTGAAAGTCTGTACACACACATTGAAAGTCTGTACACACACATTGAAAGTCTGAACACACACATTGAAAGTCTGAACACACACATTGAAAGTATGTACACACACACACATTGAAAGTCTGAACACACACACACATTGAAAGTCTGAACACACACACACATTGAAAGTCTGTACACACACACATTGAAAGTCTGAACACACACACATTGAAAGTCTGAACACACACACATTGAAAGTCTGAACACACACATTGAAAGTCTGAACACACACACATTGAAAGTCTGAACACACACACATTGAAAGTCTGAACACACACATTGAAAGTCTGTACACACACACATTGAAAGTCTGAACACACACATTGAAAGTCGTAGACGAGTGTCAACAAATATCCTTGTTATAGTTTTTATTTGTCGACACGAGGAAGTGGATTTTGCGAAATAGACGACCTTTAGATATCTTCTGAACCTTTTCTAACGCAGGTCTCTGTCCCTGCTGCTGCGGGAGGTGATGTCTGGATCCGTCATGCTGCCCACCATGGACTTCATGGCCGACCCTGTGAGTAGCTCAGAGTCTGAACGGAGTCGCTGTAGGGACTGTGTAAAACCCTTTAATTCAATCGACCGTTTAAGATTGAATTACCGTAACTTTCGGACTATGACGGAGCGTCCACACCACGGCTTCAGAGACAGCTTGGAGCTGGGCGTGTGTGGAGCGTGGGGATTTTATTCAAGCAACGCGACCAACAACCAATCACATGAATCTCCCGCCCCCGACATACAAAGCAAAACCCCCGGGGATTTTATGCGAGCGATATATATATATATAAACTCCCCAAACAGGCGAAAACCTACCAGTTTCCCCACTGCCTCTCCCCCTCCCTCCATGCTGGTTCCTCCGGTTTGTGTCCCGGTAGGTGAAGAGGGTCTGGTCATACACAACCGGGTGAGTTGCTACGGCGATAGTTAGTTTCTCCTCCGACTTTTTTTGAAATATAGAAATGAACGGCGGGATATCTCTCCCAGCTTAGACGTGGTTTGATTGGCTACGGCTTCAGCTGTCAGATTTTCAGAGACAGGATTTGATTGGCTGGCGCTGGCTACTCCGGCGGAGACGGACCGCTCTGCTACCCACAATTCAGTTCGGCGAAAAAGCGAGGCAACGTGACGTCACCCCATTGAAAGTGAATGGGCAGATTGGAGTTGCCGACGCTTCCGACGCACCTGAATAGCCGCAGCAGCTACATTGAATGATGTGTACATATATAAGCCACAGAGGGGATTGTCGGGAAAGAGATGGCTGTTTGAGGAAGCTCCCATTTATCAACATTCCAACAAACAAGTTGCATATTTGCAAAACGTATTCAAGGGTTACCATTTAGTGCAATAGCAGCTACAGAACATGTGCAGCGTAAACTGTACTGCATCATAGCGTTTCAGACACACACACTTTTCAACTTTCAAACGCAAACGGTGCGCTCCCAACCGGTGGTACGGGGACCGCCGGTGGATTTCTACGTTTGTTTTCTGTAATGAGGGTTTGTGCATGAACACTTCCTTTGCACAAACTGTCTCGCTCTCGTAATGTCCGTCTGCCTCGCTCTCGTTCCGTCTCTCGGTTCCACTTTCACTTTGGCGCGCTACCTGTCTCGCTCTTTTCCGGCCTCCAGCTTTTCCTGCTGGAGCCCGCCGCTTAAAGGTGGCGAGCGCGGACCGGTCCTAGAGCCCGTAGCGTTAGAGGTGGTGGACTGTAACCTGTAAAATCCATAGATGTAGGAGGTCCCCTAGTGGCCGTTAGCTGTACAAATCCATAGATTAGCCGCACCGTTATATAAGCCGCAGGGTCGGAAAATGGGAAAAAAGGCGCGGCTTATAGTCCGAAAATGACGGTTGAGTTTTGTTTATGCAAATAAAAAGTGCGCTTATAAATAAAATATGTTATTATTATTGTGAAGGATATTCCTCATGCTTCTTTGTTTTTAGATGAATATGAAATAGCTTCTTAATTGTGGCCAAAACTCACTTTCCACTCGGTGTTTTAAAGGTTTTTTAATCTAAAATACTAAAATGTAATGTTTCTCTTCCAGGACACTGTGAACCTCCTGGTGCTGATATTCGTTGATGACACTCCAGTAAGTGAACAGAACATTTCATAAATACTGATCCTCTTACTTTACAGCAGGGAATATATAATCTGCTGGAAATGTAACTTGTTAAACCATTCGAGTGGCCGTCTCTTTTGTGTCCACTTCCTCGCGTATTGCTTATGGAATCATTTGGATAAAATGATGTTTTTGCTTCTCTTGTGTCTCCAGCTCGATCCGGCCACCGAGCCCCCGTCTCCACTCGTTCCTTTCTTACAGAAATACGCCGAAGTCAGCAACAAGAAGCAGTCTGTGAGTACCTCGCTTTTTAATACAGATTAAAATGAATAAATACTTCTTACTCGAGTTTCCTGAACCCGTCTCCCCTCCGCCACCTCACCACATGTCTGCGTCTCCGTTGTTTATCTTGTGGTTTCTGATATTAATACTATTAAAGCTTTATATTTAAAGCACGTGTCCTTCACAGGATGCAGCTCAAAGTGCTTGGACAGTTTGAAAATATTAGCACACATGCAGGGTTTGTAAACGATGCGTACATGACCTCTAAAAGGGAAAAAATCAAGAGAAGAAATGCAATAAAATAATCCAAAAGTAAACTACAGATAACCCAGTGTGTGTGTGTGTGTGTGTGTGTGTGTGTGTGTGTGTGTGTGTGTGTGTGTGTGTGTGTGTGTGTGTGTGTGTGTGTGTGTGTGTGTGTGTGTGTGTGTGTGTGTGTGTGTGTGTGTGTGTGTGTGTGTGTGTGTGTGTGTGTGTGTGTGTGTGTGTGTGTGTGTGTGTGTGTGTGTGTGTGAAACCTGATAAATAGTTATATAAGTACTGTACATTTACCGTAACTCATTACTTAGTATTTCTAAGATAAAATAGACTGATTCACGTTTTGATTTGAGGGACATTACTGTGAAGTTGGGAGGAAATCACCACTGATTAGGAAAAGGTTGCTAGCGTATCAAAGGTGTTGTATTTCCTGTTGTCCAGCTATGATGACAACGATAAATATATCTCAGTCCAGTAACCATCAGAGGAAGACCAACAGAAGGGTATTTTTGCAGTGTTTCATGCAAACCCTCGCTGTTGTCTTGCAGGTGTTGAAGCTGGACCTGAAGGAGATCCGGGATCAGCAGGATCTACTTTTCCGCTTCATGAACTTCCTGAAGCAGGAAGGAGCCGTGCATGTGCTGCAGTTCTGCCTCACCGTGGGTACGTGCTTCGCTCAAAAACTAAACGACAGGACGGTTGATTTTATGGACTGTTGGAATATGTCTGACTTGACTGTGGGAAAATCTCACTGGTCACCGGCTTGAGCTTCAATATCAGGATCCATGTATTTATGATCCTCTCAAGAATGTAGTCATCACATACAGAATAGCTGATATATCAAAATTCTGACTTTCTCTCAAGATCTCAAAATTCTGACTTTCTCTCAAAATTCTGACTTTCTCTCAAAATCTCAAAATTCTGACTTTCTCTCAAAATTCTGACTTTCTCTCAAAATTTTGACTTTCTCTCAAAATTCTGACTTTCTCTCAAAATCTCAAAACTCTTGACTTTCTCTCAAAATCTCAAAATTCTGACTTTCTCAAAATCTCAAAATTCTGACTTTCTCTCAAAATCTCAAAATTCTGACTTTCTCTCAAAATCTGACTTTCTCTCAAAATTCTGACTTTCTCTCAAAATCTCAAAATTCTGACTTTCTCTCAAAATTCTGACTTTCTCTCAAGATCTCAAAATTCTGACTTTCTCAAAATTCTGACTTTCTCAAAATTCTGACTTTCTCAAAATTCTGACTTTCTCTCAAAATCTCAAAATTCTGACTTTCTCTCAAAATTCTGACTTTCTCTCAAGATCTCAAAATTCTGACTTTCTCTCAAAATTCTGACTTTCTCTCAAAATTCTGACTTTCTCTCAAGATCTCAAAATTCTGACTTTCTCTCAAAATTCTGACTTTCTCTCAAGATCTCAAAATTCTGACTTTCTCTCAAAATTCTGACTTTCTCTCAAGATCTCAAAATTCTGACTTTCTCTCAAAATTCTGACTTTCTCTCAAAATCTCAAAATTCTGACTTTCTCTCAAAATTCTGACTTTCTCTCAAGATCTCAAAATTCTGACTTTCTCTCAAAATTCTGACTTTCTCTCAAAATTCTGACTTTCTCTCAAAAGCTCAAAATTCTGACTTTCTCTCAAAATCTGACTTTCTCTCAAAATTCTGACTTTCTCTCAAAATTCTGACTTTCTCTCAAAATCTCAAAATTCTGACTTTCTCTCAAAATCTGACTTTCTCTCAAAATTCTGACTTTCTCTCAAAATTCTGACTTTCTCTCAAGATCTCAAAATTCTGACTTTCTCTCAAAATCTCAAAATTCTGACTTTCTCTCAAAATTCTGACTTTCTCTCAAAATTCTGACTTTCTCTCAAGATCTCAAAATTCTGACTTTCTCTCAAAATTCTGACTTTCTCTCAAAATTCTGACTTTCTCTCAAAATCTCAAAATTCTGACTTTCTCTCAAAATTCTGACTTTCTCTCAAAATTCTGACTTTCTCTCAAAATCTCAAAATTCTGACTTTCTCTCAAAATCTGACTTTCTCTCAAAATTCTGACTTTCTCTCAAAATTCTGACTTTCTCTCAAAATTCTGACTTTCTCTCAAAATCTCAAAATTCTGACTTTCTCTCAAAATCTGACTTTCTCTCAAAATTCTGACTTTCTCTCAAAATTCTGACTTTCTCTCAAAATTCTGACTTTCTCTCAAAATCTCAAAATTCTGACTTTCTCTCAAAATCTCAAAATTCTGACTTTCTCTCAAAATCTCAAAATTCTGACTTTCTCTCAAAATTCTGACTTTCTCTCAAAATTCTGACTTTCTCTCAAAATCTCAAAATTCTGACTTTCTCTCAAAATCTCAAAATTCTGACTTTCTCTCAAAATTCTGACTTTCTCTCAAAATTCTGACTTTCTCTCAAAATCTCAAAATTCTGACTTTCTCTCAAAATTCTGACTTTCTCTCAAAATTCTGACTTTCTCTCAAAATTCTGACTTTCTCTCAAAATCTCAAAATTCTGACTTTCTCTCAAAATTCTGACTTTCTCTCAAAATCTCAAAATTCTGACTTTCTCTCAAAATTCTGACTTTCTCTCAAAATTCTGACTTTCTCTCAAAATCTCAAAATTCTGACTTTCTCTCAAAATTCTGACATTCTCTCAAAATCTCAAAATTCTGACTTTCTCTCAAAATCTGACTTTCTCTCAAAATTCTGACTTTCTCTCAAAATTCTGACTTTCTCTCAAAATTCTGACTTTCTCTCAAAATTCTGACTTTCTCTCAAAATCTCAAAATTCTGACTTTCTCTCAAAATCTGACTTTCTCTCAAAATTCTGACTTTCTCTCAAAATTCTGACTTTCTCTCAAAATTCTGACTTTCTCTCAAAATCTCAAAATTCTGACTTTCTCTCAAAATCTCAAAATTCTGACTTTCTCTCAAAATCTCAAAATTCTGACTTTCTCTCAAAATTCTGACTTTCTCTCAAAATTCTGACTTTCTCTCAAAATCTCAAAATTCTGACTTTCTCTCAAAATCTCAAAATTCTGACTTTCTCTCAAAATTCTGACTTTCTCTCAAAATTCTGACTTTCTCTCAAAATCTCAAAATTCTGACTTTCTCTCAAAATTCTGACTTTCTCTCAAGATCTCAAAATTCTGACTTTCTCTCAAAATTCTGACTTTCTCTCAAGATCTCAAAATTCTGACTTTCTCTCAAAATTCTGACTTTCTCTCAAGATCTCAAAATTCTGACTTTCTTTCAAAATTCTGACTTTCTCTCAAAATTCTGACTTTCTCTCAAAATTCTGACTTTCTCTCAAAATCTCACAATTCTTACTTTACTTGAATTTCTGACTTTTTGTTCAAATCAAAAATTCGGACTTTTTCTCAAAATGTTAATATTCCCTGGTCCCCGGCTTGAGCTTCAGCCTCAGGATCCATGTGTCTGTGGTCCTCTCCAGATGGAAGTAGTCATCACACACAGAGCATCAGCTAGTTCCTTCACAGTGTCCTTCACATGCTGATATCCCAGAGAGGAGTCACACAGTCTCAAGATGGAGGGATACCGGTTCTTGTGATCATACATGTCCCAAACTCTGGCTTTTCCTTGTTATCGTGTTGCTCTCATATTGGAAGAGGACATTCAGTGTTTCCCCGGCACTGACCCGTGTGGTTGTTTCTCCCGCAGAGGAGTTCAACGATAAGATCCTGAGTCCTGATCTGAGTGACTCTGAGCTGCAGCGTTTGCACGGAGAGGTCGTTCACATCTACGAGACGTACTGCCTCGAGGAGAGCATCGACAAGATCAGCTTCGACCCCTTCATCGTGGACGAGATCAGGAACAGTGAGAGGCTTTGAGACTTCATATATACACTGTTGATGTGTAGCATTAACACTTCATTGTTGTTTACGTGCTTCATGTTTCTGCTGTTGTTGTTGTTTACTGTCCTGTGTCTCTCAGTTGCTATAGGTCCGTACGGCGGCGTGGTGAAACCCTTACGTGCTTCATGTTTCTGTTGTTGTTTACTGTCCTGTGTCTCTCAGTTGCTATAGGTCCGTACGGCGGCGTGGTGAAACCCTTACGTGCTTCATGTTTCTGTTGTTGTTGTTGTTTACTGTCCTGTGTCTCTCAGTTGCTATAGGTCCGTACGGCGGCGTGGTGAAACCCTTACGTGCTTCATGTTGTTGTTGTTGTTTACTGTCCTGTGTCTCTCAGTTGCTATAGGTCCGTACGGCGGCGTGGTGAAACTCTTATGTGCTACATGTTGTTGTTTACTGTCCTGTCTCTCTCAGTTGCTATAGGTCCGTACGGCAGCTTGGTGAAACCCTTACGTGCTTCATGTTGTTGTTGTTGTTTACTGTCCTGTGTCTCTCAGTTGCTATAGGGCCGTACGGCGGCGTGGTGAAACTCTTACGAGCTACATGTTTCTGTTGTTGTTGTTGTTTACTGTCCTGTGTCTCTCAGTTGCTATAGGTCCGTACGGCGGCGTGGTGAAACTCTTACGAGCTACATGTTTCTGTTGTTGTTGTTGTTTACTGTCCTGTGTCTCTCAGTTGCTATACGTCCGTACGGCGGCGTGGTGAAACCCTTACGTGCTTCATGTTTCTGTTGTTGTTGTTGTTGTTTACTGTCCTGTGTCTCTCAGTTGCTATAGGGCCGTACGGCGGCTTGGTGCAACTCTTACGGGCTACATGTTTCTGTTGTTGTTGTTTACTGTCCTGTGTCTCTCAGTTGCTATAGGTCCGTACGGCGGCGTGGTGAAACTCTTATGTGCTACATGTTTCTGTTGTTGTTGTTTACTGTCCTGTGTCTCTCAGTTGCTATAGGTTCGTACGGCGGCGTGGTGAAACTCTTATGTGCTACATGTTTCTGTTGTTGTTGTTTACTGTCCTGTGTCTCTCAGTTGCTATAGGTTCGTACGGCGGCGTGGTGAAACCCTTACGTGCTTCATGTTGTTGTTGTTGTTGTTGTTTACTGTCCTGTGTCTCTCAGTTGCTATAGGTTCGTACGGCGGCGTGGTGAAACCCTTACGTGCTTCATGTTTCTGTTGTTGTTTACTGTCCTGTGTCTCTCAGTTGCTATAGGTCCGTACGGCGGCTTGGTGCAACTCTTACGGGCTACATGTTTCTGTTGTTGTTGTTGTTTACTGTCCTGTGTCTCTCAGTTGATATAGGTCTGTACGGCGGCGTGGTGAAACCCTTACTTGCTTCATGTTGTTGTTTACTGTCCTGTGTCTCTCAGTTGCTATAGGGCTGTACGGCGGCGTGGTGAAGCTCTTACGTGCTTCATGTTTCTGTTGTTGTTGTTGTTTACTGTCCTGTGTCTCTCAGTTGCTATAGGTCCGTACGGCGGCGTGGTGAAACCCTTACGTGCTTCATGTTGTTGTTGTTGTTTACTGTCCTGTGTCTCTCAGTTGCTATAGGGTCCGTACGGCGGCGTGGTGAAGCTCTTACGTGCTTCATGTTTCTGTTGTTGTTGTTGTTGTTTACTGTCCTGTGTCTCTCAGTTGCTATAGGTCCGTACGGCGGCGTGGTGAAACTCTTATGAGCTACATGTTTCTGTTGTTGTTGTTGTTTACTGTCCTGTGTCTCTCAGTTGCTATAGGGCCGTACGGCGGCGTGGTGAAGCTCTTACGTGCTTCATGTTTCTGTTGTTGTTGTTGTTTACTGTCCTGTGTCTCTCAGTTGCTATAGGTCCGTACGGCGGCGTGGTGAAACCCTTACTTGCTTCATGTTGTTGTTGTTGTTGTTGTTGTTTACTGTCCTGTGTCTCTCAGTTGCTATAGGGCCGTACGGCGGCGTGGTGAAGCTCCAGACGATGCACTGCCTGTTTGAAGCGTACGAACACGTGCTGTCTCTGCTGGAGAGAGTCTTCACGCCCATGTTCTGCCACAGTGACGAGGTGACGGCTCTTTGTTAGCATGTGGTACAGCCACTTCCATACGGTTTGAATGTCTGTAAATGCACACTAGGGGGGTGACGGTCCACAGAAGCCACGGTTCGGTTCGTACCTCGGTTTGGGGCTCACGGTTCTGTACAACAACAAAAAGCAGAAAAAAGTCCCAAATGCGTAATTCCAGGTTTGTTGTTATTTATGTTTGAACAGTAGAGCAAGTTTCAGTTTAAAGGAACTCTGACATTTTGAATAATTAACTGTATTAAACAGCTAAAACCACACACACTCAGATGGCCATATTATCTATAATGGCTGATGTCAAACTAAAAGGTTTCATCAAGCTGTAAATAAACTAAATAATAAGAAAGTGTAGAGCGCAAAGCCGTTGAAAAAATATGCCAAAAGCCTCCGTTATTTATGTTGGTCTCTCGGCTCTCACGTCTCTTGGCTTCTTAAAAGCAGCGGGGATCAGCTGCTGTCTTTCCCCGGGCTCCGGGTGATGCCTTCTGATGTGAGTTAGCATGTTTGGCGTGTTTCCATTAGCATACCGCACCGCTGTCTAACAACGGCGACACCCCGTCCTCGTCCGATCCACCATCGCAACCGATCGTACTGTAAGATGTGTTGCTTTATTATTAATGAAACTCTCACTTGGGTAATGTATTGGCGTGTGTTTGAAGCTTCAACTGGTATATGAATTGTTATTTGTTTATTTGTCTGTGTTCAGTACTTCAGACACCTGCTGAGGGGGGCGGAGTCTCCAACCAGGAACTCCAGAATCAGCAGGTTGGTGTAATCATTTATATCCACGTGTTAGCTGCTAATGCATGTTTCACGGGGAGTGGTGGCAGAGAGGAGGAGGAGCAATAGGGATTAGGAATGAGGAAAGGTTGTAATGAAAACCAACCGTTATTAACCGATAGTGATTTCCGCAGTGACTCGATATCGTGTTAGAAATAGTGAGAAATTATGATTTGTGTTTCCAAATGTCTACGTAACTTTAGATATTTAGTTCTCTGTCGTAGAGGGGTTAGGACACGTGGAGATATTCACATTTAAGAAGCTGGAAACATCGAATTAGCATAAATTAAAAAAATGAAACCGTTCCAGAACAGTATAAATATTAGTCAAAAAAAGTCATTTATTAATAGTTTAAGGTTTACATTTCAGCTCTTATTTACATGATGTCAACGCCACACATATTGACACTACGGTGACCCGCTTTGTGCATATTTATCATTTTCCCCCATGTCCCACGAATTGAGACGATGTCCCGCATTTGATTATTCGATAGCTAGAAAACAAAAGAGAGCGATCACCCTTAGCTGTGTCCGAAATCCACCTCGAGTGAAGTGTTGGAAGTCATATGTATCGGCTATAGCTTCAATATAAAGGTTGGATGGACATTATATTGAAACCTAAACTACTTGTCCGCATTGTCACACACACACACACACACACGCACACACACTCTTTGTCCCACTTGTGGTCACCTCGTCGCTCTGATCGAAACCATCAAGTGAGCTGGGTTTATCGCAGCAAACATTAGATGGATGTAATAACAGCCTAATTATTTAATATAGGTTTATCGGTAACACTTTATACTAAGGTCCACAAATTCACCATCACCTAGTTGTTGATCAGCATGCATATTAGCAGTATATAGGCTCTTTGTTAGTCTGTATCAAACACTTATTAATGCCTTATTCTACAAGTACTACGTCATTAGTGAGAGTTTTTCCTCAATAACCCTCAAAAACACTCGCGGACCACCTAACTCCACAAATATCAAAAAACACATCGTTTTTCTAGAACAGATTACAAATCGCCTGAAAGTGGTACAAACAGGTGGCAACATGTGTGACGAAGGTGTTGCGCTGGGCTATATCATGCAATCGAAAGTGAAACTTAACCTCGCTCCATTGCGGAGATATTTCAGCGAGAGTGCGGAAAACTTAAATTGATTAATTAATTTCAAATGTGAAATGTTACCAATATACTCACGGACCAGTAGGGGGCGCTCACGGACCACACTTTGAGAAGCACTGCTCTAATGAGTGCTTATTTATTGCAAGTAAGGACGTTGTTGTACGTGAGTTATGGTGTAATAAGGCAGCCGTCCCACAAGAATAGTAATTGTCCCATAATAACACCGAACAAATATATTCTTATGAAACAAGAAATGAAACTACAAGTGTCAAAATAACTGAAAATGAGGTATTTCTAACTCAGAATATGTTCCCTATTTTAAAGTGGAGTCTTGTTCATAAAGAATAAGCTAGTAGTTTGCGTCTAATATGTGAATGAACAACTAGTTGATGGTGAATGAGTGTACCTTAACAAACTACCCGAGTCCAGTAGTGAGAACTGTCCTCTGTCGAAGAAGAAATCGAGACCGCAAAATTATTAAACAAGCTAGTGTCTGTTTTTCCTGGCCAAGGACAGGTTCCTTGAACACAACACGAGCGTAACGTGTCTTCACGTGGTTATGTCTCGTCTGAAAGGAGACTAGAGCAGGGGTTCCCAAACGTTGCCATGCCAAGGACCCCCATATAGCATTATCCTCTGGCGGCGATTCTGATTGGCTTGAAGGGCGGTCGTGTGATTAAAAAACAAAAAATATGAAAAGGTTGGCATCAAAGGACACAAAGAATGATAGATATGCAGTTATTAATAACATCTAAAAAAATTCAACTTAAAAAAAAATAATCCTGTTTCCCTCAAACTTTGAGTGACCCCCCCTGGCGGCCCCCCGGGGGGTCGGGGCCCCCACTTTGAAAAACACTGGACTAGAGTGCTGACGGAGAGCACCGGAACGCCGCTCCAGCCCTTCAGATACTGCAGTACCCATAAGGAGCCGTACACATGCCGCAGTGTCTGCGTGGCTGTGTCTTCAGTTGTCAGCACAGTGGCGATCTGTTGTTGTTAGCATCTGGTTAGCTAGCTATGCTAACGGATTTAAAGAGCGTTTCTACAACCAGGTGGAAGAGAGCTCTCTCCTGAGAGGCTCAATATCCTCAGCTCAGTGAGGAGGTTAAGGCACACCTTGATATCATCGTTATAGTTATTAATGAGACTAAATGAAAAACAGGTATAAAATACTATATGACAGCAACAAAAAAGTCGTTAAAAATAACAAGAATAGAGTTTAAACGGAGAGTGATTTGTAAAATATCCAAAAAATAAATCAGCTTCCAGTTCTGTCTCATCTGGTGCTGAGAGATGTTTCCATAGATCTCTCATGTCGCTCTCAAAGTGCACCAGATCGATGCTTTAACTTCAACATTTTAAAAATAATCTTCCCGGGGGAGCATGCCCCCGGACCCCCCTAGAGGAGGTTAGGACCCCCCTAGAGGAGGTTAGGACCCCCCTACAGGAGGTTAGGACCCCCCTAGAGGAGGTGAGGACCCCCCCCCCACTAAAATCATGTTCACATGGATAGGAAACTAAATACATTTGCACACATCTTGTGTCCCATATCTTTCTGTTTTGGTGTTCACGCCACACCGTGCACGTGCGTGCGCGAGTCATGGTGAGATATCTGGATTCAGAGGTTGCTTTCTCTTTGCACAGCATGAAAGAAAGGCCAAATGACTGGGCTGTGATTTTAGTATTTTTAAGCAGAGGTTGAGTTCAATCATTTGTACGGCCCTCGGAGGATGTCCCCCCCCCTGCTGTAAATAATAATAAAAACCCTTGATTTGTGACTTTACATCTCTGTCTCCTATGATCTGAGAATAGAGAATAGCAGTTAATTGAAGCATTATAGCGCAGGCCGTGTTCTGCTTCACATTCGAATGTATTATTTTTTATATTCCACTGTAGATTTTTAACACATTTTAACATCTGGAGACACGGCTGAGCTTTGGTGCTTGTTCATATGTCACGCTGGTGATCGCACTTTTTGTTTTAACCTCACGTTTGAGTTAAATAATGCATCTCTGAACCACATGGGTTTTAAAAAGTCCTCACGGGCTCAATGTGGCAAAAATATTTAGTCAAAATGATGTGAAAATGTCTGTTTATATGATTCTGTATCATCATCAGGACTCTTTAAAGTAGAGACACTACATACTGATATACACCTGAACATCAGCAGGAGAG
>CM070490.1:2798823-2811323 GCA_036324585.1 Champsocephalus esox
ATTATTATAACAAGGGTTAACCAGAGAACCTTCCGGATTATTAATCTGAACACCTCCTCGGACGATAAGCCGCGACTTTCCCCCCCCATTTTTTCTGTACAGCTAACGGCCACTAGGGGACCTCCTAACTCTATGGGTTTCACAGGTAAAGTTAACCACCTTTAACGCTACGGGCTCTAGGACCGGTCCGCGCCCGCCACCTTTAAGCGGCGGGCTCCAGCAGGAAAAGCTGGAGGCCGGAAAAGAGCGAGACAGGTAGCGCGCCAAAGTGAAAGTGGAACCGAGAGACAGAACGAGAGCAAGACAGACGGACAGTTCAGCTGCTGCGGCTCATATGACGGTGCGCTTTATAGTCCGGAGAGTACGGTAAATTCCTCTGTGACGAAAACAAATAATGATTCAGCCCGGAGAGATTAATTCGAGGAGCCGGACGACGAACGAGAGGAAATCAGGATTCGTTATACCGTCAGTGTGTTAGGTCTGTGGGGGTAATATATCCCTACAATAAATCAGATATTGTAAGAGATAAAAGCGAGAGAATATTAGATTTTTACTTGAAAGTATTTATTTACTAATAATGTCACTGAGTGTTTTGAGCAAATGTATGATTTTATAATCTTATAACTTGAGTATTTCTCCATTTTTGTTTTGTTGAAGAAACATACTCAAATATTATGAGACTATAAAATCATAAATCCGCTCAAAACACACTGATATTCTTTTACGTTATTCATAAATAAATCCTTTAAGGAGAAGAAAGTTGCACATTTACAAGAACAAAGGGAACATTCTCTCACATTTTAAAGAAGTTATTATTCTCTCGGGATAACCAAGACCTTCCAGATTAACCTTATAAACCACTTTTTAAAGGTTCTTGCCTCAAGTCAATATCAGTCTGGTATATATATTCGAACCTTCGAATGTCTGTAACACTGCTTTCTAAATCCACCCTGACGCGGACGATATTAACGTTTTGTTTTTTACAGAAAGGGCAGAACCTGGATCCTTTCCTCCAGTCTTTCTTCAACTCCTGCGAGTCTCCGAAAGCAAAACCCAGCCGCCCAGAACTCACCATCCTGAGCCCGTCCAACGAGAACAACAAGAAGGTCCTACACACACACCTAACACACACCATGTATACACACACCTAGCACACACTATGTATACACACACCTAACACACACTATGTATACACACACCTAACACACACTCTGTATACACACACCTAACACACACTATGTATACACACACCTAGCACACACTATGTATACACACACCTAACACACACTATGTATACACACACCTAACACACACTCTGTATACACACACCTAGCACACACTCTGTATACACACACCTAGCACACACTATGTATACACACACCTAACACACACTATGTATACACACACCTAACACACACTCTGTATACACACACCTAACACACACCATGTATACACACACCTAGCACACACTATGTATACACACACCTAACACACACACTCTGTATACACACACCTAACACACACTCTGTATACACACACCTAACACACACTCTGTATACACACACCTAACACACACCATGTATACACACACCTAACACACACCATGTATACACACACCTAACACACACTATGTATACACACACCTAACACACACTATGTATACACACACCTAACACACACTCTGTATACACACACCTAACACACACCATGTATACACACACCTAACACACACCATGTATACACACACCTAACACACACACTATGTATACACACATCTAGCACACACCATCCTGAGCCCGTCCAACGAGAACAACAGAAGGTCCTACACACACCTAGCACACACTATGTATACACACACACCTAACACACACCATGTATACACACACCTAACACACACCATGTATACACACACCTAGCACACACATGTATACACACACCTAACACACACCATGTATACACACACCTAACACACACTATGTATACACACTACACACTATGTATACACACACCTACACACACTATGTATACACACACTATGTATACACACACCTAACACACACCTAACACACACCATGTATACACACACCTAACACACACCATGTATACACACACCTAACACACACATGTATACACACACCTAACACACACCATGTATACACACACCTAACACACACCATGTATACACACACCTAACACACACATGTATACACACACCTAACACACACCATGTATACACACACCTAACACACACCATGTATACACACACCTAACACACACTATGTATACACACACCTAACACACACCATGTATACACACACCTAACACACACTATGTATACACACACCTAACACACACTCTGTATACACACACCTAACACACACCATGTATACACACACCTAACACACACTCATGTATACACACACCTAACACACACTCTGTATACACACACCTAACACACACCATGTATACACACACCTAACACACACCATGTATACACACACCTAACACACACTATGTATACACACACCTAACACACACTATGTATACACACACCATCCTGAGCCCGTCCAACGAGAACAACAAGAAGGTCCTACACACACCTAACACACACTATGTATACACACACCTAACACACACTATGTATACACACACACCATCCTGAGCCCGTCCAACGAGAACAACAAGAAGGTCCTACACACACCTAACACACACTATGTATACACACACACCTAACACACACCATCCTGAGCCCGTCCAACAGAACAACAAGAAGGTCCTACACACACCTAACACACACTATGTATACACACACACCGAGCACACACTATGTATACACACACACTATGTATACATACACCTAACACACACTATGTATACACACACACCATCCTGAGCCCGTCCAACGAGAACAACAAGAAGGTCCAACACACACCTAACACACACTATGTATACACACACCTAACACACACTATGTATACACACACCTAACACACACTATGTATACACACACCTAACACACACTATGTATACACACACCTAGCACACACTATGTATACACACACCTAACACACACGATGTATACACACACACCTAGCACACACTATGTATACACACACACCTAGCACACACTATGTATACACACACCTAGCACACACTATGTATACACACACCTAACACACACTATGTATACACACACACCGAGCACACACTATGTATACACACACACCAGCACACCATCCTGAGCCCGTCCAACGAGAACAACAAGAAGGTCCAACACACACCTAACACACACTCTGTATACACACACACCTAACACACACTATGTATACACACACCTAACACACACTCTGTATACACACACTATGTATACACACACCTAACACACACTATGTATACACACACCTAACACACACTTGTATACACACACTATGTATACACACACCTAACACACACTCTGTATACACACACTATGTATACACACACCTAACACACACTATGTATACACACACCTAACACACACCTGTAACACACACTATGTAACACACACCTAACACACACTCTGTATACACACACTATGTATACACACACCTAACACACACTCTGTATACACACACTATGTATACACACACCTAACACACACTATGTATACACACACCTAACACACACTCTGTATACACACACTATGTATACACACACCTAACACACACTATGTATACACACACATAACACACACCTAACACACACTATGTATACACCACACACACCATTCTTATTATTACTGAAACATGACGGTAAGTTTCAAATGTATCCGGTAAAATAAATTTTGTCCGGACATTTGACCGGCGAGAAAAGATGCTAGCGGAAACCCTGCTCCGTATCTGTGTGGGTGAACGGGTGACCTGCACAGACATGTGTCCTATATAGCATGCTAGGTCCACTTTGAGGTATGGAACTGTAGCATGTACTCCGGTTGGAAGAAGTCATCTAAAATCTACTTCCTCCAGAGGTCACTTCAGTCTTGTGGTGAAGAGGTAGCATGTTAGCATGTTAGCATGTTAGCATGGTAGCATGTTAGCATGGTAGCATGTTCACTGAACTAAAAGGCATCTTAAATCTACTTCCTGTTGCTTCCCCCAGAGATGACCCCTTCACTGATGGTGCTCCTCTTTGCCCTGCAGCTGTTCACCGAGCTGTTCAGGAACAACGCCAACCTTTCGGAGAGGAAACACAACCCTAACTTCTTCGAGGAAACGCTCTCTGTGGACGGCATGTACGACTACATGATGTTCGTCGGTAAGCACATCGCACGGATCCATTTCTCTCTCGGAGACCAGGAGAATCCGGGTCATGTCCGGAAGTCTCTTCGGGTTTCGGTTCGTAAAGAAATTATGTTTCGAAGTTATTTTAAACGTTTCTGGGAAAAGTTGGAGTTATTTTTCCTAAGCTTTGAAGTTTCAAGGCGTTATTGTCATGTGGCCGCTTCAGGGTAGATATGTCAACGAAAAACTGAAGTCCCGGGCTTTTTATTTTCTTATTTCTTTAAATTAAAAGTAAATCACTTCATTTTGTATTTTACTATATTTTTAAATTTTAGTTTTACTTGTTTTAAGTCAAATTCCTCGTACGATGTGTCAACCTACCTGGTAATAAACCTCCAACAGAGCAACATGAATATATTCATGTTTCTCTGTTGGAGCAACATGAATATATATATATATATATTCATGTTTCTTTGTTGGAGCAACATGAATATATATATATATATATATATTCAGTTTCTTTGTTGGAGCACATGAATATATATATATATATATTATTCATGTTTCGTTTCTGTTGGAGCAACATGAATATATATATATATATATATATATATATATATATATTCATGTTTCTCTGTTGGAGCAACATGAATATATATATATATATATATCATGTTTCTCTGTGAGCAACATGATATATATATATAGGACTCAGAGTTTCCCCGGATGGAGTCATGGCAGCGGTGCTGAGGCACGAGGGCCCAGCACAATGTGAGCGTGGAGCGCGTTGAGTTTTTTAGTGCGTGCAAAGTGCGCCCCGCCAATTTGTTCCTATGCGTCTGCCAGCACAAGAAAGGCTCTCGAGGCCCAGCTCCAGGGCCGGTTCCAGACAATTTTATATATAAAGAATAAATGAAAAATATCTACAAAAGACAAATACACTACAAAAACAGAAATGTGGTGATATACGTCAAAATGGCTTCAAAGTAGGGGTGGGCGATATTGAAAAATATGTTATCACGATATTTTCAGGCAGTATCACGATATTTTTTCATGTCGGTTATTATGGTTATGTTTCAAGTTACTTAACAGAACAAGCACCTACAAGGTGACAGAAAGGAGGAACAGACCAACAGCATTTCAAGCTGGTTTTATTTCAGAAATGAATCCCTGAATGAACAAGTGAGCAGTGAACATCAATAAACATGAAAAGGAGGGTAAAACATAACGAAGTAAAACATGAAACATCAATGAGGAAAAGTCAGCGCCAAAGAATTAAAATGTAAACTTTAGAGTAGACTTGAAGTGGAATAAAAGACTTTAGCATAACTGAAGGGAAAAAACCTAAAACGCCACCGCGTCAGTTATGTCTTTCCACCGTTTGCTAGTCTTTTCATCAGGAGCCCCTTTATGAAATGCCTGCCCTATGGTTCAGGAGCCCCTTTATGAAATGCCTGCCCTATGGTTCAGGAGCCCCTTGATGAAACGCCTGCCCTGTGGTTCAGGAGCCCCTTGATGAAACGCCTGCCCTGTGGTGCAGGAGCCCTTTTATGAATGCCTGCCCTATGGTTCAGGAGCCCCTTTATGAAATGCCTGCCTATGGTCAGGAGCCCCTTTATGAATGCCTGCCTAAGGTTCAGGAGCCCTATGACGCTGCTATGGTCAGGAGCCCCTTTATGAAATGCCTGCCCTATGGTTCAGGAGCCCCTTTATGAAATGCCTGCCCTGTGGTTCAGGAGCCCCTTTATGAAACGCCTGCCCTGTGGTTCAGGAGCCCCTTGATGAAACGCCTGCCCTGTGGTTCAGGAGCCCCTTGATGAAACGCCTGCCCTGTGGTTCAGGAGCCCCTTGATGAAACGCCTGCCCTGTGGTTCAGGAGCCCCTTGATGAAATGCCTGCCCTGTGGTTCAGGAGCCCCTTGATGAAACGCCTGCCCTGTGGTTCAGGAGCCCCTTGATGAAACGCCTGCCCTGTGGTTCAGGAGCCCCTTGATGAAACGCCTGCCCTGTGGTTCAGGAGCCCCTTGATGAAACGCCTGCCCTGTGGTTCAGGAGCCCCTTTATGAAATGCCTGCCCTGTGGTTCAGGAGCCCCTTTATGAAATGCCTGCCCTATGGTTCAGGAGCCCCTTTATGAAACGCCTGCCCTGTGGTTCAGGAGCCCCTTTATGAAATGCCTGCCCTATGGTTCAGGAGCCCCTTTATGAAACGCCTGCCCTGTGGTTCAGGAGCCCCTTTATGAAATGCCTGCCCTGTGGTTCAGGAGCCCTTTATGAAATGCCTGCCCTATGGTTCAGGAGCCCCTTTATGAAATGCCTGCCCTGTGGTTCAGGAGCCCCTTTATGAAATGCCTGCCCTATGGTTCAGGAGCCCCTTTATGAAATGCCTGCCCTATGGTTCAGGAGCCCCTTGATGAAACGCCTGCCCTGTGGTTCAGGAGCCCCTTGATGAAACGCCTGCCCTGTGGTTCAGGAGCCCCTTGATGAAACGCCTGCCCTATGGTTCAGGAGCCCCTTGATGAAACGCCTGCCCTGTGGTTCAGGAGCCCCTTGATGAAACGCCTGCCCTGTGGTTCAGGAGCCCCTTGATGAAACGCCTGCCCCGTGGTTCAGGAGCCCCTTGATGAAACGCCTGCCCTGTGGTTCAGGAGCCCCTTGATGAAACGCCTGCCCTATGGTTCAGGAGCCCCTTGATGAAACGCCTGCCCTGTGGTTCAGGAGCCCCTTGATGAAACGCCTGCCCTGTGGTTCAGGAGCCCCTTGATGAAACGCCTGCCCTATGGTTCAGGAGCCCCTTGATGAAACGCCTGCCCTGTGGTTCAGGAGCCCCTTGATGAAACGCCTGCCCTGTGGTTCAGGAGCCCCTTGATGAAACGCCTGCCCTGTGGTTCAGGAGCCCCTTGATGAAACGCCTGCCCTGTGGTTCAGGAGCCCCTTTATGAAATGCCTGCCCTATGGTTCAGGAGCCCCTTTATGAAATGCCTGCCCTATGGTTCAGGAGCCCCTTTATGAAACGCCTGCCCTGTGGTTCAGGAGCCCCTTTATGAAACGCCTGCCCTGTGGTTCAGGAGCCCCTTTATGAAACGCCTGCCCTGTGGTTCAGGAGCCCCTTTATGAAACGCCTGCCCTATGGTCGCTCGCTGCAAAGAAAGGGGGCGGGGACTTTGGGAGCGTGTCAAACAACTCGGACTGAACGAAAGCAGAGGTGCGCTGACATTGTGAAATCGATCGGGCTTGATATATGGTGAAATTAAAATCAGTAGGTGAGGCTGGGGGAGCGGGAGGGGAAGAGGCTCTCCGTCCGCTGTCATAGATTTTTTTCCGATATCACGATAGGACGATATCTATGAAAAAGCATATCGTGGAGACCTAATATCGTCACGACGATATATATCGTCATATCGCCCACCCCTACTTCAAATGTATTCAGTATTGTATGAACATGTTTGATTTGGGGGGTGGACGTCACATCCTCTAGGGGGGTCCGGGGGTATGCCCCCCCCCGGGAAGATTTCTTTGAACATTTTAAAGTAAAATGCTTCAATCTGGTGACTTTGAGCACACAATTACTAGAGACCTGATCTAGGGGGACTCTAAAACACCCATATGGAAAAGATCGGTTTACATTTTAATAATCAATAAGTATGTGAACATAACCAGTAACCCACCATAGCCAAAAACAAAAATTACCTTAACATTTATTTATTTATGCATATTTTTGTATCTCTCCAACTTTAAACGATATTTTTGGATTACTGTCCTATAGTATACATTGGAATGATTTAAAACCTGTTTTATCCTAATAATTATAAAGGAGTGCCTTGGAAATATGTGTTTACATAAATTGTGGTCAAAACGTTTGAGACCTACTGAGATAACTTAGACTAAAGTGAACTATCTAAACACTCAGAGTCCTTCACCTCACTGAGCCTCTCAGTCTGACTGGAGAGCTCTCCTCCACCCTGGTTGTAGAAACATCTACTTCTTATTTCTGTTAGCGCAGCTAGCACCAGATGCTAATAACAACGATGAAACTGTCTCTGAGTCTGGTGGTTTTAGACCTGATTAAGGATGCATATCGGTTCCCGGTATTACCGAAATACCGGTTACTGGCGGCTACGGTATACCGTACCGAAATCAGATCCGGTTTTCGATACTGATTCCAGCCAATCAGGTCTGTACCCACTGCCAGTCTGATGGTGGGGTCTGTAACCACTGCCAGTCTGATGGTGGGGTCTGTAACCACTGCCAGTCTGATGGTGGGGTCTGTAACCACTGCCAGTCTGATGGTGGGGTCTGTAACCACTGCCAGTCTGATGGTGGGGTCTGTAACCACTGCCAGTCTGATGGTGGGGTCTGTAACCACTGCCAGTCTGATGGTGGGGTCTGTAACCACTGCCAGTCTGATGGTGGGGTCTGTAACCACTGCCAGTCTGATGGTGGGGTCTGTAACCACTGCCAGTCTGATGGTGGGGTCTGTAACCACTGCCAGTCTGATGGTGGGGTCCGTAACCACTGCCAGTCTGATGGTGGGGTCTGTAACCACTGCCAGTCTGATGGTGGGGTCTGTAACCACTGCCAGTCTGATGGTGGGGTCTGTAACCACTGCCAGTCTGATGGTGGGGTCTGTAACCACTGCCAGTCTGATGGTGGGGTCTGTAACCACTGCCAGTCTGATGGTGGGGTCTGTAACCACTGCCAGTCTGATGGTGGGGTCTGTAACCACTGCCAGTCTGATGGTGGGGTCTGTAACCACTGCCAGTCTGATGGTGGGGTCTGTAACCACTGCCAGTCTGATGGTGGGGTCCGTAACCACTGCCAGTCTGATGGTGGGGTCTGTAACCACTGCCAGTCTGATGGTGGGGTCTGTAACCACTGCCAGTCTGATGGTGGGGTCTGTAACCACTGCCAGTCTGATGGTGGGGTCTGTAACCACTGCCAGTCTGATGGTGGGGTCTGTAACCACTGCCAGTCTGATGGTGGGGTCTGTAACCACTGCCAGTCTGATGGTGGGGTCTGTAACCCACTGCCAGTCTGATGGTGGGGTCTGTAACCACTGCCAGTCTGATGGTGGGGTCTGTAACCACTGCCAGTCTGATGGTGGGGTCTGTAACCACTGCCAGTCTGATGGTGGGGTCTGTAACCACTGCCAGTCTGATGGTGGGGTCTGTAACCACTGCCAGTCTGATGGTGGGGTCTGTAACCACTGCCAGTCTGATGGTGGGGTCTGTAACCACTGCCAGTCTGATGGTGGGGTCCGTAACCACTGTCAGTCTGATGGTGGGGTCTGTAACCACTGCCAGTCTGATGGTGGGGTCTGTACCCACTGCCAGTCTGATGGTGGGGTCTGTACCCACTGCCAGTCTGATGGTGGGGTCTGTAACCACTGCCAGTCTGACGGTGGGGTCTGTAACCACTGCCAGTCTGACGGTGGGGTCTGTAACCACTGCCAGTCTGAATGGTGGGGTCTGTAACCACTGCCAGTCTGACGGTGGGGTCTGTAACCACTGCCAGTCTGATGGTGGGGTCTGAGTACAGGAATGTACAGTCTTCAAGCCTGTGTTGTCAAACGTGTTTTTCATTGTTTGTTCAGTACTAAAAGTTCGAAGTCCCACAATTAATTGTAATATTCATTTGACATGTTAACTATATCATAAAGCGCTTACATTTTTCCCTTATGCATCAAGAAAATATCACGACGTATCGGTATCGGTCAGTGGTATCGTAAAAAAGTCAACGATGTGCATCCCTCGACCTGATGCTGCGACCGAACAGTTTGTTTCTGCGGAGATGGGGGGTCTCAGACTGTCTTTCTCCTTCCTCTGATGCTCAGGCCGCACGGTGTTCGGCGCGGCCGATTGGCTGAACCACGCTCTGGCCGCCGGGCGGATCCTCTTCAAAAACACCTTCGAGGCGTACATGGATCAATACCTGCAGAGCAAGCTGGAGCAGATCCTGCAGGAGCACAACGTGGTGTCGCTCATCACTCAGCTGCGAGGTGTGTGTGGTGTGTGTGTGGTGTGTGTGCTCTCTCTCTCTCTGTCGTGTGTGTGTGTGTGTGTGGTCTCCTCTCTCTCTCTCTCTCTCGTTTGTGTGTGTGTGTCTCCCTCTCCTCTCTCTCCTCTCGCTCTCTCTCTCTCTTCTGTGTGTGTGTGTGTCTCCCTCTCTCTCCCTCTCTCTCTCTCTGTGTGTGTGTCGTCTCTCCCTCTCCTCTCTGCCCTCTCTCTCTCTCTTCTGGTGTGTGCTCTCTCTCTCCCTCTGTGTGTGTGTGTGTCTGTGTCTCTCTCTCTCTCTTCTGTGTGTGTCTGTCTCTCTCAATCTTCTGTGTGTGTGTGTGTGTCTGTGTCTCTGTGTCTCTCTCTCTCTCTCTCTCCTGTGTGTGTCTGTCTCTCTCAATCTTGGGTGTGTGTGTGTGTGAAATATTCTCTGAGATTAAAATGGTAAATGTACTGAAACATTTTTTATGAAGTCGTAAATATACGGGTAAAGACGTGAAACTCAAATATTCCCTGACATTAAAGTTAATTTACATTTTAATATAAACGTAATAATAAAACGTCGGAGGTTTAACGTGTTTCTGATTTCCCTGCAGACGCCGTGTTCTGTGAGAGCAGCGAGGAGCTGAAGCCGGAGGAGAAACGCAGCCGAGCCAAGAAGACCTTCGAGGCCATGATGGATTACCTACCAGGTTCCCCTCAGTGCAAACCCCTTCTGCCCCGCGTGCAAACCCCTTCTGCCCGCGTGCAAACCCCTTCTGCCCCGCGTGCAAACCCCTTCTGCCCGCGTGCAAACCCCTTCTGCCCGCGTGCAAACCCCTTCTGCCCGCGTGCAAACCCCTTCTGCCCCGCGTGCAAACCCCTTCTGCCCGCGTGCAAACCCCTTCTGCCCCGCGTGCAAACCCCTTCTGCCCGCGTGCAAACCCCTTCTGCCCCGCGTGCAAACCCCTTCTGCCCCGCGTGCAAACCCCTTCTGCCCCGCGTGCAAACCCCTTCTGCCCGCGTGCAAACCCCTTCTGCCCGCGTGCAAACCCCTTCTGCCCCGCGTGCAAACCCCTTCTGCCCGCGTGCAAACCCCTTCTGCCCCGCGTGCAAACCCCTTCTGCCCGCGTGCAAACCCCTTCTGCCCGCGTGCAAACCCCTTCTGCCCCGCGTGCAAACCCCTTCTGCCCCGCGTGCAAACCCCTTCTGCCCGCGTGCAAACCCCTTCTGCCCGCGTGCAAACCCCTTCTGCCCCGCGTGCAAACCCCTTCTGCCCCGCGTGCAAACCCCTACTGCCCCGCGTGCAAACCCCTTCTGCCCGCGTGCAAACCCCTTCTGCCCGCGTGCTTCGTCACACGTCTGGTCGTCTCTGATGATCATTCCGTCTCCGTGTGTTTCAGATGTCGTGGTGAGGTGCTTCGGTCAGGACTCAAAATACGAAGGAGTTCGACTTCTGTTCGACGGATTCCAGCAGCCCGTCCTCAACAAGCAGGTACACACAAATACAGAAACATCAAAGAATCTCTGACGTGAATATAAGAAAACATATTTAGAAATACAAGAAACATCGAAATATGTACAAAGTACTCAGGTCTTGTACTTGAGTGAAAGTAGAAGTACTCAGGTCTTGTACTTGAGTAGAAGTACTCAGATCTTGTACTTGAGTAAAAGTAGAAGTACTCAGATCTTGAGTAAAAGTAGAAGTACTCAGGTCTTGTACTTGAGTATAAGTTGAAGTACTCAGGTCTTGTACTTGAGTAAAAGTAGAAGTACTCAGATCGTGTACTTGAATAAAAGGAGAAGTACTCAGATATGGTACTTGAGTAAAAGTAGAAGTACTCAGATCTTGTACTTGAGTAAAAGTAGAAGTAGAAGTACTCAGAGCTTGTACTTGAGTAAAAGTAGAAGTACTCAGATTGTGTACTTGAGTGAAAGTACAAGTACTCAGGTCTTGTAGTTGAGTAAAAGTAGAAGTACTCAGGTCTTGTACTTGAGTAAAAGTAGAAGTACTCAGATCTTGTACTTGAGTAAAAGTAGAAGTACTCAGATCTTGAGTAAAAGTAGAAGTACTCAGGTCTTGTACTTGAGTATAAGTTGAAGTACTCAGGTCTTGTACTTGAGTAAAAGTAGAAGTACTCAGATCGTGTACTTGAATAAAAGGAGAAGTACTCAGATATGGTACTTGAGTAAAAGTAGAAGTACTCAGATCTTGTACTTGAGTAAAAGTAGAAGTAGAAGTACTCAGAGCTTGTACTTGAGTAAAAGT
>CM070490.1:2816323-2863823 GCA_036324585.1 Champsocephalus esox
GAGAAGAGAGAGAGGGCGATCAAGAGAAGAGAGAGAGGGCGATCAAGAGAAGAGAGAGAGAGCGATCAAGAGAAGAGAGAAGAGAGAGAGGGCGATCAAGAGAAGAGAGAGAGGGCGATCAAGAGAAGAGAGAGAG
The DNA here is from genome assembly GCA_036324585.1 of Champsocephalus esox. Lineage (NCBI taxonomy): Eukaryota > Metazoa > Chordata > Actinopteri > Perciformes > Channichthyidae > Champsocephalus > Champsocephalus esox. Next base: position 2,816,460 of record CM070490.1, read on the forward strand.
AAGAGAGAGGGCGATCAAGAGAAGAGAGAGAGAAGAGAGAGGGCGATCAAGAGAAGAGAGAGAGGGCGATCAAGAGAAGAGAGAGAGGGCGATCAAGAGAAGAGAGAGAGAAGAGAGAGGGCGATCAAGAGAAGAGAGAGAGGGCGATCAAGAGAAGAGAGAGAGAGCGATCAAGAGAAGAGAGAGAGGGCGATCAAGAGAAGAGAGAGAGAAGAGAGAGAGGGCGATCAAGAGAAGAGAGAGAGAAGAGAGAGGGCGATCAAGAGAAGAGAGAGAGGCCGATCAAGAGAAGAGAGAGAGGGCGATCAAGAGAAGAGAGAGAGAAGAGAGAGGGCGATCAAGAGAAGAGAGAGAGGCCGATCAAGAGAAGAGAGAAGAGAGAGAGGGCGATCAAGAGAAGAGAGAGAGGGCGATCAAGAGAGAGAGAAAAGAGAGAGAGGCCGATCAAGAGAAGAGAGAGAAGAGAGAGGGCGATCAAGAGAAGAGAGAGAAGATAGAGAGAGAGCAATGTAACCTCCTAATGTAATGTATAACTCCTATGAAAATGTTCAAAAAGTGCTCAAACTTCACATGTGTGCCAACAGTCCAGCCGTGAAGACATCTACGGGACAGTTTTGAGATTTCTTCAAATGCCGTTGCCATGGCAACACAATGCTCGCCATGAAACACGGTTTTCTCCCAACTTCGGTGAAACTGCTCGAAACGCCCCAAAACTTCACAGGTTTGGTAACGATGCAGCCATCAACGCATCTAAGCGTATTATGGGGTGTCATCAAATGTAGTTGCCATGGCGACAGATCATTCACCATCAAGTTAGTTCAGAAGTTTGCGGTTCAAATATTCTGCTGCTTTCCCAAGCCTTTTCACTTTCTTCTCTCATCACACATTCAAGCCCCCGGTGTTCACGTATCATTTCAATCTAAACTCTTCACTTTCTTCTCACACATTTCATTTCAGCACAGCAGTTTAGCGTCAGCTTTTCCGCATAAAGCATTTCCACTAGCTATTTCTTCAGGAATTATATTCTCTAGTTTCTATTGAGATGTTTACATTTTGGATTATTTATTTCTAGTCTTTTAATTTGTATTGTACATTGCCATGTCTTTGTATGCTGCTGCAACGCAAACATGTCCCAGTTTGGGATCAATAAAGTACTTCTTTATCGTATCTTATATTTTGTCATAAAAATTAGGAAAGAAAATTAACTAGAATTTGCTTTAGTTTGTTGAAAAATGTAAAAATGTAAAAAATAATACAGGTACTCAGATCTTGTAATTGAGTAAAAGTAGAAGTACTCAGACTTTCGGGCTGTGGGTCAAACTGGGAACCCCCTGAATAAATGAATCCAAAGTATAAAAAGCAGGAATGTCCTCGTCTCCTCTCTGGCAGCCAATCAGATCCAAGACATTAACAAGCAGCCGGCGTTTCCTGCAGGAATCCACAGAGGAGGCTTTGTTGCTCTGAACTCTGGGTAAAACACACACAGAGAGAGAGAAGAGCTCTGTCCAGAAGAAAGGGGACAGAGTAGCCACTAATTGAAATCCTCAAATAGCCCCCATTTGTGAGGACCTGAAAAGCACCATGATGTACGTTTCAACACAACTTCATTAAGCACATTAAATATACACAGATGGGATGATCAGTAGAGTCAGTGGTGTGTGAAGAGCATGAGAGAAGTGTGTGTGTGTGTGTGTGTGTGTGTTAAACCATCAAAACCAAATCACACTATGATGTCACACACAGGGCGTCACAATGTCCAAATTAAATAAAAAAAGTTGTAGTATTGTTTGTCCAAAAATATGAAAATGTCAAAGAACTCAAAATGTAAGCTTTAATTTGACTTGTAGGTACGTTGTGTGAACTCATCCTCATTCAGCACCAAATACAAGTCCATAATAATAATAATAATAGAGAAGGCCGTTCCTGAAGAAATAGCTAGTGGGAATGCTTTATGCTGAAAAGTTGACGCTAAACTGCTGTGCTGAAATGAAATGTGTGAGAAGAAAGTGAAGAGTTTAGATTGAAATGATACGTGAACACCGGGGGCTTGAATGTGAGATGAGAGAAGAAAGTAAAAAGGCTTGGGATAAGCAGCAGAATATTTGAACCGCAAACTTCTGAACTAAGTTGATGGTGAATGATCTGTCGCCATGGCAACGACATTTGATGACACCCCATAATATGCTTAGGTGCGTTGATGGCTGTATCGTTACCAAACCTTTGAAGTCTTGGGCTGTTTGGAGTATTTTCACTGAAGTTATGAGAAAACCGTGTTTCAAGGCGAGCATTTTTGTTGCCATGGTAACGGCATTTGAAGAAATCTCAAAACTGTCCCGTAGATGTCTTCAAGGCTGGATGTTAGCACACATGTGAAGTTTGAGCACTTTTTGAACATTTTCATAGGAGTTATAGCGACATCATGTTTTATGGCGAGGGATGCATTGGTGAGATCTCAGATTTGGCGTAGAGCTGTTGAGGCATGGACCGGTGATATACAAGTGAAGATTGGGGGACGATTGGACCGTGTCCATTGGACTTATACCGACATCATGTTTTATGGCGAGGGATGCGTTTCCATGGAAACGGCATATGATGAGATCTCAGATTTGGCGTAGAGCTGTTGAGGCATGGACCGGTGATATACAAGTGAAGATTGGGGGACGATTGGACCGTGTCCATTGGACTTACAGCCTCATCGTGTTTCATGGCGAGTGGTCTGTCGCCATGGCAACGGCATTTGATGACACCCCATACTACGCTTAGATGCGTTGATGGCTGCATCGTTATCAAACCTCTGAAGTTCTGGGCTGTTTGGATTATTTTCACTGAAGCTATGAGAAAACCGTGTTTCAAGGCGAGCATTGTGTTGCCATGGCAACAGCATTTGAAGAACTCTCCAAACTGTCCCGTAGATGTCTTCACAGCTGAACTGTTAGCACCCTGCTATCTGAAGTCTGGGCTGCAGTCGGAGAGTTTACAAATCAGCTCCTAAGTACTAACCCTATCGTCTATTCCTGGGAGGGAAAGGTCACGGGGTTAAGGGTTAGTGGATAGGAGAATTCAAAAGGACTTAGGAGAAGAGACTGCGGTACTTTGGAGAATCGACTGCACTTCACTATCCGACGTGTTTATGATGCGCCAGCGGACGTCCTGAATGTTCGTCTGCTGCTGTGGGGTAACCATGGAAACCACAGTTCTCTATACAGCGGACTACAACATGGATGTTCAATAAGAATGAGGGACTGCTGTAAACTCATCCAGAGACTCTGCTCCGTGCTCTGATGCTGCTGCTCTGCTTTGTGAACGAGACAACAGAGAAACAGATTCTTCAGGACCAAAGCTGGAACTGATAAAAAGGAAAGTGAAACTTCTGCTCGTCCCCCTCTCCCTCCGGTCCACGTTAACACAATGATCCCAACACGTATTATTGATGAACTAAAGATCTTAAATCAATACAGATGTATTTATTATAACTGTTAGTCCTGAACATCTGTCTCTGTGTGTATCACCATTCAGACATCTTTAGAAGCTGAACAAACCCCACACAGCTCAGTGAAGACTGAGAGACTTTATTTGATCATTTCAGTGAAAACTAACGTTCATATTTCTCTCTTTGTTATAATACTGATGAACGTTCAGAACAAAGCACTTTGCAACTCACCACCTATGTTTTAAAATGCTTAATAAGCACCGTCACTTTCATGATATCATTTCTCCTCATAATCGGTTGTTTCCGTGAACGGCCGACTGTTGAGTGACGGCAAATGCTGCGGCTGCAATGCATTGTGGGGCAGCATTTTCTCCTCTCCTGTCGGTGAGGGAGGTCCAGTGGTTCCTAAGCTAAAGGAGGCTATAAAGGAAGTTTGAAACCTCCTTTCCTCTCATCTAGAGAATCAGCACTTATCATGGCTGCCACTGAGGGACTTCCGGGTCATTTCACTCCGTGGGGAAGGTTCCTAAGCTAAATGGACTATTTCACTTCAGCCCTGCTACCTGGACTCTGCTCTCTGAGCGTGTCAGCTGGAGCGATGACATCATCGTGTTCCATCACACAGGTGTTTACAGTTGAGCTCACGAGGCGTGCAGAGATCACAGGTTTCCATTGTTCTGAGTGAGAGATGAACCTCTTACATGTGAACGTTTTGTGGAAGAACCGTAACAGATATCTGTGACATTTCAAAACGTGAAGCATGTCAAGGAAGTTGAGTATCTGAAGTGTAATTTGTGTGTAGATTCGGGTTAATAATGTGGCCTTTTTGGCAGTTTAACTAAAGGTGTGCGGCTGCTTGTGTGAGGAAATATCAGCCTGACATTACAATGGGCTTCAATGGAGGCATGTTGAACGTTGTTGTCACTTCGTGTCCCTCAGGAGGCATTTTGTTGAATTATTTTTGCTTAATTATTTGTCATTTTTCAAGCTACGAGATGTTTTCCTACGTTTGTCATGAAACATGATGTCCCAGGAATGTAGGGTTTGGGAATTATGGCAGTTCTAAAAAGATATATGAAGGCACATTTCAAGATGTCTCACCCTCGAGCTGTGACATCACGCCCTCTGGTTGATGTTCACATCTGAAGAAGGCCTCAGAACCCAGGTCTGAACAATGCTGATATCTCTACAGGTAAGGATCAGATTTAACAGTTGTTTTACACGAAGAATGGGGGGCTGTGGCTCAGTGGATAGAGTGCTGGACTTTTGAATCAGGGGGTAGCAAGTTCGAGTCCCACTGCAGTCAGCATGTCGTCGCGTCTCAGTGCTGAGTATCTAAGTCGCTTTGGATGCAAGAGACTAACAAGTGATGTGATAGTCTGTTGTCTTCTATCTCCTCTTCATCTTCCTCCATCTCCTCTTCATCTTCCTCCATCTCCTCTTCATCTTCCTCTATCTCCTCTCTATCTCCTCTTCATCTTCCTCTATCTCCTCTATCTCCTCTTCATCTTCCTCTATCTCCTCTATCTCCTCTTCATCTTCCTCTATCTCCTCTCCATCTCCTCTTCATCTTCCTCTATCTCCTCTCTATCTCCTCTTCATCTTCCTCTATCTCCTCTATCTCCTCTTCATCTTCCTCCATCTCCTCTTCATCTTCCTCTATCTCCTCTATCTCCTCTTCATCTTCCTCAGTCTCCTCTTCATCTTCCTCTATCTCCTCTTCATCTTCCTCTATCTCCTCTTCCTCTATCTCCTCTTCATCTTCCTCTATCTCCTCTTCCTCTATCTCCTCTTCATCTTCCTCTATCTCCTCTTCCTCTATCTCCTCTTCATCTTCCTCTATCTCCTCTTCATCTTCCTCTATCTCCTCTATCTCCTCTATCTCCTCTTCATCTTCCTCAGTCTCCTCTTCATCTTCCTCTATCTCCTCTTCATCTTCCTCTATCTCCTCTTCATCTTCCTCCATCTCCTCTTCATCTTCCTCTATCTCCTCTTCATCTTCCTCTATCTCCTCTTCATCTTCCTCCATCTCCTCTTCCTCTATCTCCTCTTCATCTTCCTCTATCTCCTCTTCATCTTCCTCTATCTCCTCTTCATCTTCCTCCATCTCCTCTTCATCTTCCTCTATCTCCTCTTCATCTTCCTCTATCTCCTCTTCCTCTATCTCCTCTTCCTCTATCTCCTCTTCATCTTCCTCTATCTCCTCTTCATCTTCCTCTATCTCCTCTTCATCTTCCTCTATCTCCTCTTCATCTTCCTCCATCTCCTCTTCATCTTCCTCCATCTCCTCTTCATCTTCCTCCATCTCCTCTTCATCTTCCTCTATCTCCTCTTCATCTTCCTCTATCTCCTCTTCATCTTCCTCCATCTCCTCTTCATCTTCCTCCATCTCCTCTTCATCTTCCTCTATCTCCTCTTCATCTTCCTCTATCTCCTCTTCATCTTCCTCAGTCTCCTCTTCATCTTCCTCTATCTCCTCTTCATCTTCCTCTATCTCCTCTTCATCTTCCTCTATCTCCTCTTCATATTCCTCTATCTCCTCTTCATCTTCCTCTATCTCCTCTTCATCTTCCTCCATCTCCTCTTCATCTTCCTCCATCTCCTCTATCTGCTCTTCATCTTTCTCCATCTCCTCTTCATCTTCCTCTCTATCTCCTCTTCATCTTCCTCTATCTCCTCTTCATCTTCCTCTATCTCCTCTTCATCTTCCTCCATCTCCTCTTCATCTTCCTCTATCTGCTCTTCATCTTCCCCAGTCTCCTCTTCATCTTCCTCAGTCTCCTCTTCATCTTCCTCAGTCTCCTCTTCATCTTCCTCTATCTCCTCTTCATCTTCCTCAGTCTCCTCTTCATCTTCCTCTATCTCCTCTTCATCTTCCTCATCTCCTCTTCACCTTCCTCTATCTCCTCTTCATCTTCCTCTATCTCCTCTTCATCTTCCTCAGTCTCCTCTTCATCTTCCTCTATCTCCTCTTCATCTTCCTCTATCTCCTCTTCATCTTCCTCAGTCTCCTCTTCACCTTCCTCTATCTCCTCTTCATCTTCCTCTATCTCCTCTTCATCTTCCTCTATCTCCTCTTCATCTTCCTCAGTCTCCTCTTCACCTTCCTCTATCTCCTCTTCATCTTCCTCTATCTCCTCTTCATCTTCCTCTATCTCCTCTTCAACTTCCTCTATCTCCTCTTCATCTTCCTCCATCTCCTCTTCATCTATCTCCATCTCCTCTTCCTCTATCTCCTCTTCATCTTCCTCTATCTCCTCTTCACCTTCCTCTATCTCCTCTTCATCTTCCTCTATCTCCTCTTCACCTTCCTCTATCTCCTCTTCATCTTCCTCTATCTCCTCTTCATCTTCCTCAGTCTCCTCTTCACCTTCCTCTATCTCCTCTTCATCTTCCTCTATCTCCTCTTCATCTTCCTCCATCTCCTCTTCATCTTCCTCTATCTCCTCTTCATCTTCCTCCATCTCCTCTTCCTCTATCTCCTCTTCATCTTCCTCCATCTCCTCTTCATCTATCTCCTCTTCATCTTCCTCTATCTCCTCTTCATCTTCGTCGGTCTCCTCTTCATCTTCCTCTATCTCCTCTTCATCTTCCTCTATCTCCTCTTCATCTTCCTCTATCTCCTCTTCCTCTATCTCCTCTTCATCTTCCTCCATCTCCTCTTCATCTATCTCCTCTTCATCTTCCTCTATCTCCTCTTCATCTTCCTCTATCTCCTCTTCATCTTCCTCTATCTGCTCTTCATCTTCCTCTATCTCCTCTTAATCTACCTCTATCTGCTCTTCATCTTCCTCAGTCTCCTCTGCATCTGGTTAAATGTGTCCAGAGCCCCTCGTACAGAAAGTCGCCTAATCACGTGTACGTTCAGAGGCCTCGTGCGGAGGATAACATCGTGCAGGTATTAAATGAAAAACACAATATTTATGATTTAAATAAAAGTCATCCGGTCACTTTTGACCCGAAACGCAAGAGACGGGTTTTAAGTGCTACGGTACGAGTACTACGGTACGAGTACTACGGTACGAGTACTACGGTACGAGTGCTACGGTACGAGTACTACGGTACGAGTACTACGGTACGAGTGCTACGGTACGAGTGCTACGGTACGAGTACTACGGTACGAGTGCTACGGTACGAGTGCTACGGTACGAGTGCTACGGTACGAGTGCTACGGTACGAGAGTGCTACGGTACGAGTGCTACGGTACGAGAGTGCTACGGTACGAGTGCTACGGTACGAGAGTGCTACGGTACGAGAGTGCTACGGTACGAGTACTACGGTACGAGTGCTACGGTACGAGTGCTACGGTACGAGTGCTACGGTACGAGTGCTACGGTACGAGTGCTACGGTACGAGTGCTACGGTACGAGAGTGCTACGGTACGAGTGCTACGGTACGAGTGCTACGGTACGAGTGCTACGGTACGAGAGTGCTACGGTACGAGTGCTACGGTACGAGTGCTACGGTACGAGTGCTACGGTACGAGAGTGCTACGGTACGAGAGTGCTACGGTACGAGTACTATGGTACGAGTGCTACTGTACGAGTGCTACGGTACGAGTGCTACGGAACGAGTGCTACGGTACGAGTGCTACGGTACGAGTGCTACGGTACGAGTGCTACGGCGACACTTCCTATGGAAGCTGTGCTGGAATGTGAAATGAGGATCCGCAATGAGCCATGAAGGATACAAATAAGGCAAAAGTAACTGTGAATATAAGATATGGTAAATTCTGTAATGGAAACGCTAAAAACATTGAGCTATCTGAGTGGAAAAATAACGTGTTAAAGTTTACTGCTGGCCGGCTGCATCCTGTTATCATCCTGTTATCTTCAAGGACGAGAACACCCTGGTACGGTGTGTGGGGGCCCTGATCTTCACCAGGCGCATAGTGTCTAGGACACAATTCCTTTTCCCTCAGCAGTAAGAAAGGTCATCGGCAGATCCGGATGGCTACCCCGCTCTGGCCATATCCAAACGATCGGCGCGGAGGACGGACCTGGTCCGATAAACTCCAACAGCTTGGTGACCTCCCGACGTGATGGTCTAGAGCGGGAAGTCCGGACACCGATGAGTTTCTGAGAGGACACCAAAAAACATTGAGTTTACGGCTTTTACAAGAAACCATCTCACACAATCAAAAACCCGGGTAACTCAGAATCAAGGTAAGCATCTGCCTGTTACAACAAATAGATGTGTTTGAAATACCACTAAATATTAGGATTGTGTGAAAATGGCAGAAATAATTGTCTCAGCTAAAAAGTAAAAATAAAACGTAAATAAAATGGTATGCACTAAATAGATCAACAAGGGTATAAACAAATCTGTGATAAGAAGCGGGTGGAACCCGTAATTTATGAGGATCTGCCGCGGTCCACGGTAAGGTGTAAAACTAATACAATTAGTAACCACGTAAGTGTACAACTAATACATTAGTACCACGTAAGGTGTAAAACTAATACAATTAGTAACCACGTAAGGTGTAAAACTAATACAATTAGTAACCACGTAAGGTGTAAAACTAATACAATTAGTAACCACGGTAAGGTGTAAAACTAATACAATTAGTAACCACGGTAAGGTGTACAACTAATACAATTAGTAACCACGTAAGGTGTACAACAATACAATTAGTAACCACGGTAAGGTGTAAAACTGGTCGCCGTATCAGTAGCTAATATATCTGTGTACAATGTTTGCTGTTTCTTGATTGTTCTGTCTGTTGGTTGTCATTGTTGATTCGTAAAGACCTTGTTTTATGTTGGTAAATGTTTTAGTATAGTATACCAATGGTTTGTTGTTAGTTGTTGAAAGAAGCCCCCCTTCTCTTGAAAAGGCTGAGAGCTCCAGCTGAAGTCGGGGTGTCAGTGTTTGTCTGTGAAAGAATCTCCCCCCACTTTCAGATTCTTACGAACATTCAAATGAATAAGAATAGGGACATTAAGAGTAACGACAAGATTTGTCCAGTATATTAATAAATACAAGTGAACACATATTAACCTAGTCAGATGAATAGATACGAAGTCATTCTTATTTCAAGGAAGCCCCCCCTCTTGGAAAGCTTGTTCCAGCCGGGGTGTCTGTGAGAATACGCACACCCCCTCCTTCTTTTTCCTCTCTCCTGTTTGCTCTCTTCTTAAATGCATGAAGAAAGAGCATTGAGTTTAAAACAAGGAGTGAATAACAGTGAACATGAATAGATCAATGTGGGAGCTCAAGTAGTAGATATTGAAATAAATAAGAAACTATAATTTGCTGTTTTTAGCATAGTTTTTGTAGGATACAGTTACGTCACTTTGTGGTTTTACGAGGGGTTTTGAGAACTGATTGGTACCATTGCATTACATTGTGAATGTCATGGTATTTGGCATTAACTAAGGATTGTACTTGATTATATTTCAATGAAAACAATTATATTACATACAGTAACGTTAAGGGAAAGTAAAAAGTGGTTCACGTTAAAACAAAGCATTGGTGGCATTTTCAGTTCATTGCTTGCTTCCACACGCCTTTCCCCCTCCTTGTCTCTTTCGTGACTTTAGTTAATGCATTAGAACGATTGTTATCGTAACTTTCCGTGTTTCTAGAAGTCAAACTCACTGTTCACATTACGGAGTATATTTCCGGAACGGCCTTTCAAAATAAAAGCCACAGGCCGCTGTTCACCAGAGATGCCTTCACAATAGCTTAATTAGCTAAACAATATATTTAACTTTTATTACGTCCTTAAATATTGATATTAATAGTAACACAAATAAAAAAAAATAAAAAAAAGGGGGGGAGGTAGGAGGAATAGAAAATGGAGGGCGAATTTGCGCGAGAAGAAGCGCTAGGCTTCAAAATCCCAGATGTACGTCGCGAGGTTTGGAAAGAATGGGTGGAAGAAGGACAAAAGGAAGTTGGGAAAAAGGGGTAGCAAAATTGTACCGAAAATTGACAGATAATGGCATACTGACAGCACACAGACAAAGAACTAAGGATACAAAAGGAGAGTTGTTAGGAGGGAAGGATACAAAGGGAATGTTCAAGAAAGCCACAGAGGGGCTTGAGGAGGAACTTTGCCGCCATAAAAGTATAGACCCGGGAAGATGGTCTTTAAAAAAGAAAGCACACCAAGACAAACAAGAAAAACTAGAGCAGCTAATTAGGACCGCATATGCCATGGTTTCAGCCACTAGCCGCATGGAGGACAAGGTTAAAGCCACTCCAGCCACACAAACTCCCCTAGTAGTAGCGCCAGTAGCAGAAACCATAAAAGTAGCAGAACCCACCCAACCGGAAAAACACACGGCCGCTACCGCCCCAGCTCTTCTGTATCCTGAGCTTCCCAGAGAACAGCATGAAGTTCCACCCCCATACAGCCCCTGTAAACCGTTCACCCAGGCAGTACTGATCCCCATGAAGGCAGGACCGGCAGGATCCCCAGACAGGTACTACCAAATTGAGGGAAAGGTGCAGTTGAATCAGACATCCCCACCTTTAACCAGATCAATGGTGCAGGGACCATCCCCAGACAGAAGATTCCAAGACACCAAACACCCTAGACAGGGGCACACCAAGGGGGAGGGGTACTCACCAAATGGTCCAAATGACGTAGGTTCTCTCCAGACACACGGGGCGTTGGCTCAGGCCAATTTAGACGCAGAAGTAGCCCAAAGAACCAGAGACAGGGCCACTAGCGCCCCAAAAACCTCTCAGAGAGGACACTGGGTAGATGGAGCAACAGGCGGACCCAAAGAAATAGACGGGAGGAGAACTCCTGACTCACTGGGTGACCTCATGGGCTCCTGGACCGACAATAAGGGAACTGGGTCAGGGGCACGACCTACAAGGCATAATTCACCAAGCAGAGAAGACATGAGAAGCATAACATTGGGCTTAAAAATGGGACAACAAATGGAACAATACGAAGCCGACGCCAGAAAACCGGAAGCAGAGAGCAGAAGGAGGGAGCAGGAAGAGGATGAGGACTTCAGGCAGAAAGAGGCTGAAAAAATACGTAGAATAGAGGCCGCAGAAAGAAAGAGAGAAAGGGAGGCAGAAGAGCAGGATGAACTACAGTGGGCAGAAGTAACGAATACAGACGATGAAGGGCGACAGGAAGAACCAGCTTCTCCTAGACGCACAAGCAGGACTCCCAAACCAAGACAGGGGACAGTAAGACAGAGGAACGGCCCAGTCAGGCAATGACAATAGCTCTGACAGGGATCATCGAATCTGGGTATGTTCCAGGAGCAATAACCAGGGCAAGGGCAAGAGAAAGACAACCTGAATCGAGCAGCCAGATGTTGATGACTGACCTGACGGACACTAGCCCCCCACCTAGCTCACCGACCTCCCCAGAACCCCCCGCTAGACAAATGCCATTGATAACCACCTCTCAGGGGACCAGGGTGTACCAACCTTTCTCCCTATCAGACTTGGGGACCATGTCCGCCCAGATGCCACCCCTGTCCCAGGGAGGGGCACCATGGATAAGGTCATTCACCTCCCTGGGAGCTGGCCAAGCACTATGCCTTGGAGATTTCCGCCGCATCCTAGGTGATCAGACAAACGCTTTTGATTTAGCTGAAGTGGAAAGAAGGGCTCAGACTGAAACAACACTGAATGAGGTACAGCTGACAACCGCTTTAATTACCCAGCTAGGCGATGCAGTCAGAACCAAGTGGCCAACCGAGCCAAAAACAATCACTTTCGCCCTAAAAACAGGGGAAGACTGTTCTGCTTTCCTGAATAGAGTAGAAGGAGAGTACAGAGACGTAACAGGGGCGCATCATGCCAGTGATCCGACGCACGCCAACCTGTTCAAGACAGCTGTGTGGGCTGCTTTACCAAAGTCTGTAAAAGACGCGATGGAAGACAACCCAGAGACCCCATACCACACAATGCCTACCTGGAAAAGACATGTTTTGTTCCACCACAAGAGAGCCACAGACAAAGTGCAGAGTTTGGCATCCAAGAAAGAGGAGCTAGAGCTCAAACTACTGCTATCTCAGCTAGCGGTATCCACCAAACAGGAGCAGGAAGGAAAAGAAATCAAAGGAAAGAAACAGATGGCCCAACTTCCGGTTCCTATTCCCACTCCCACTCCAGCCCCTCAGATAATGGCACCAGTACAACCATATGTGGTGGCCCCAGTCCAACAATATGGACATCCCCAGCAGATGGGAGCTCCCCAGGTGGCTTACACCGTTCCCTAATGGCCACTATACCCCGGCACCATACTATCCTGGTGGACCGGCAGTTCAGGGTGGCTGTCACTACTGTGGAAGACTAGGCCATTACATAGCAGCTTGCCGAACTCTAGCAGCAGATAAAAACATAGGGACCGTAAAGGCCCATGCACACCCAAGACCCCAACAAACAGGGGGATTCAGAGGAAGGGGAGGTCCTGTCCAAGGTGGACCACAAGCAAGGGGAGGATACCAACCCGCACAGGTAGCACAGGGAAGATATTATCCAGCAGGATCTCCACAAGCACCCTCACAGGCTTTTCCCCAAACCCAGCCCCCTCCACAACAGTGTCCAGTATTCGGAGACTATGAATACGACCAGGACCAGCACCAAACATAGGGGGTCCTAGGAACCCCTACTATGAGAGGCCTAGCGGAGCCGCTCATACCTGTCACAGTGTTAGACAAACAACTGCCTTTCTTGGTGGATTCAGGGGCCAGGTATTCTACCCTAAAAGACCCTAAGTACCAGTCACAGGCGTCACACAACACAGTGGCAGTAGTAGGGTTTTCAGGACAAATAGAACAACTTCCGCTTACCCATAAACTCCCATCTAGCATCGCTGGTCAGACATTCCAACACCCATACCTCCTCTCACCCCAGTGCCCAGCTAACCTGTTAGGAAGAGACATCCTCATAAAAGCAAATGCCTCTATCTTGTGCTCCCCTGACGGATTGAAAGTCACATTCCCCAATGGTGCATTCTATAACTGTTCTGCAACCATATCATCGCATTCCCAGATGTTGTTAGCACAATCCTGCAGTCCAGCGGCCTTCCAAGAAATAACCATATATTGGGGTCTGCTGACCCGCCCTCTGGAAGAGGCTAAGGCCAGAGATTCGTTATATGGGAAGTTCTCCCTTTGGAAACCTTGGATACAGGCCATACATCCCTACAGCCCCCCAAAAGACCCTCCCCATGTCACCTTCTTCTACTCACGCTCACCATTTGACGAAACGTTTGCTGAAGAATGGGATGACAAAAAGTATGACCAAACTGAGGGGGTACGCACAGGGAGAATTTTCATATCAGAAGTAGGGGTGGCAGCGGAAGTATTCCTCGACCTTGATCAAGACTACTGGTACAGAATGGGACCAGAGTCGGTTCCCCACATAACCCTATTGTTAGGCCCCGCCTCAGAAGCAAGATCATTGGGCCCCTTTGTAAAAAAGGCCCAAACAGCCACAGACTGGATACCTACAGACATCCCACAGGTAGAATACTCACCCTCACTCAAAGCACATGCTATCTCACACTCATCAGAGGAAGGCATTAACTATGAGGAAGTTCCGGTGGTCAGAGACCACCACATGGATAAACAAGACCACCCCGACACACAGAGCATGTTTGATAAACTACCAGGACATCTTTGGTCAAAAGATCCATACGACGTAGGACATTGCATCCTGACCGAACCAGTACGATTCCAATACACAGCTGACCCGCCAGTTTACGCCCCTCAATACCCTATGGCCCAAGCGGCAAAAGAGGGTATTGATGAAACCATAGACGGACTGATAAGATCAGGGGTATTGGAAGACTCAACAGACTTACAGTGGAACACTCCCATACTCCCAGTAAAGAAGGCAGGGGGTAAGACATACCGAATGGCCCATGACTTAAGACGCATAAACTCTAGAATCACGATACCTCCCATTCCGGTACCAAACCCACATGTGGCAATAGCCCAGATTGGTCCAGGACACCGACATTTCACAGTCATAGATTTAGCTAATGCATTTTTCTGCATTCCCCTGGCAACAGACCTAAGACACATCTTCTCATTCGTTCACAAAGGGCACAGGTTTCAGTACACAAGACTACCACAAGGCTTCAACCTGTCCCCAGGAATATTTAACAAAGTGTTAAGGGAACAGCTACAAGACTTAGACCTACCAAAAGACACCATCCTGGTACAGTATGTAGACGACCTACTTTTAGCCAGCCCTGACGCAGACTCCTGCCTAAAAGCCACACAAGCCGTTCTAACACGACTGGCCGAGAGAGGGTTCAAAGCATCCAAAGCAAAGATCCAATGTGCCAGAAAGGAGGTTACCTTTTTAGGGAGAGTGCTGTCTGAAGACGGCACCGCAATGTCCACCACCCACCAGGACTCAATACTGGCCCACCCAAAACCAATACTGGTCAAAGACATGCTCTCATTTTTGGGCCTGTGTGGGTACTCCAGTATGTATTTAGCGGACTACAAACTACGCACAGCACCACTCAGAGCACTGATAAACGAGAAAGGGCATAGGAACATGACTGCCAAACTAGAATGGGACACAGACTCAGAACACGCTTTCATAACTCTCAAGCAAGATATGTCTACAGTATGCGCACTGGCCTCAGCAGACTATCAAAACCCCTTCTTCTTGGATGTTTCTGAAAAAGAAAACACCGTAAACGGCGTCCTTTTCCAGAAAAATGGGGATCAGGGTCCAGGCAGAACAATTTTGCTGTATGCTAGCGTAGCACTAGATGCAGCAGAGGCAAAAGAACCCCCATGCATCAGACATGCAGCTGGAGTGGCTAGAGTGCTAAGGAAAATCCAACACATTGTGATGAGACACCCACTCACAGTGCTCACAAGCCATAGCATTGTAGCCCTAGTCAACTCAGCGGCCTTCACCATGACATCAGCAAGACAGACCAGGTTAGAAAAGTCTCTGACACAGCCACACATAACCTACACACATGAAGGCACCAACATGGCAGACTACTTACCAGGAGAAGGAGTCCCACACAGGTGTGAGGAAAAAGTAGTACAGGATGTAAAAATACGCCCAGACATGCAGGAAACGCCAGTAACAGGGGCAAGAGACATGTTCACTGACGGATGTTGTTACAGACACCCACACGACGGCCTAAAAGGGGCCTACGCTGTGGTAGGACGAAGTAATGAGACAGGACTTTTTGAAAACATTGACTGCTCCCCCATCAAAGGAAAAGTGTCAGCTCAACTAGCTGAACTAAAGGGCGTAATCGCCGCTTTGAACCAAGGAATAGATCAAGATATCAATGTGTACACAGACTCAGCATACGTACACGGGGTAGTACACCACGACCTAAAAAGATGGCTCAGGGCAGGATTCGTAACTAGTACAGGAACACCAGTGAAACATTATCACGAAATCAAGGCGTTGGAGGAGGCTATCCTGAAACCCAACAGAGTAGCTGTAATCAAATGCAAAGGACACTCCAAAACCACAGGGTACCTAACCGATGGAAACAATGCCGCCGATCGGGCCGCCAAGCAGGCAGCCGGATACGAAGCCACATTCTCACAAATGGTTGTACGGGCTCCCCAAGAAGGAATACTAGAAGCCAGAACAGATGAGGCATTGGCTAAAGAACAATCTAAAGCTTCCCCGCAAGAACTAACGGCCTGGAGAAACAAAGGGGCAAGAAAGGGAGCAAATGACATTTGGTACTCCCCAGACGGGAGGCCAGTGATCCCACCAGGGTGGGTAAGAGCTATGATGAAGGAAGCACACTCAATGGCACACATAGGAAAGAACCAAATGGTTAGGGCCCTGACCCATTGGTGGCACCCTTACCTACCAGATTTAATAGCCAATCATCTTGAAGAATGCAGTATTTGTGGACGCTACAATGTGAGGGCAACCATCAAACCACATGAGGGAAAGTTTCCTGCAGTAACAATGGCAGGGGAGGAGATAGTCATAGACTATACAGACATGATAAACAGACATAGGGGAAAGAGGTACATACTCATGGTTGTGGATGCCTACACAGGGTGGCCAGAAGCCATCCCTTGTGCAAAAGAAGATAGCCAGTCTGTAATCAACTTCCTGGTACAAACCTACATTCCAAGACACGGGTTCCCCAAAAAGATTCGCAGTGACAATGGCAGCCACTTCAAAAATCACGATTTAGCGGTGGTGGAAGCCTCCCTTGGGCTAACCCACAGATTTGGAGCAGTGTATCATCCACAATCACAGGGAAAGGTTGAGAGAATGAACTTAAATCTAAAACAGAAACGAGCAAAGGCGAAGGAAGAAACAGGAATGACATGGTTGGAGGCACTACCTCTCGCCCTATTGGCTATCAGGAGTTCCATTTGCAGGACCACTGGGTTCACTCCATATGAGATGACTCATGGGCACCAGTTCCCAGGCCCAGGGGCGGGAGCCACGGTTTCAAAGGAACTGTATGACAGAGTGGGGCACCAGGCATACTATAAACAATTAAAATCGTTGCCTCGTTGCAGAGTTCGCAGACGAATCCACAGCAGCCAGAGCCAAAGGACACACAGAGGAAGCTGAGGGCAGCAGGGACGCTGAATACGTCCGCCTGAAGACGATCAAACCCAAGTGGTGTGCTCCAAGGTTCTCTGAACCACTCAAGGTAACCCAGCGAACAGATCATGCAGTCAGAATAGACGGAAAAGGAGACACGTGGTACCACTGGAGCAGGTGTGTGGAAGCACCAACACCTACCAGGACCCTCGCTGACACCATCCAGGACCTAGGCCAACTGAACATCAGGCAAACAACCGAAGCCCCCCAACCCCCAAGTGTGGACATCGACTCCACTTCCGAGGAGGAGGAGACAACAAGAGAACCAACGGCAGCCCAGGAGATAACAGCCGGCGAGGAGGCACAACAAGGGACCGCTCCCCCAAAGTAGGCGATACACCACACGCATCACATACACACACCACACAAGAGACACTCACCTACACGGATACACCAAAGAACTTTTACAAGAAAAACGAAGATGAAGAAGAACTCAGGACCTAACCAACACCTCTATTGCTTGGCCTTAACACTTTGTTTTTTCATCATTGTTGGAATAAACATTATCATAGTGGGTGAAAGGGGGAGGCAAATCATTGACCAAAGTAATAATCCAAATTCCCCACAAAATGAAACTACACAAGATATCAATGGCTGTGTTTGCAGCAATTTTGACCTTGTGCGGGTGCTGCTGCATCCCATGTATCCGCTCAATGGTGGACAAAATAATTAGTACCGCCATAGCACCTTCCACTCCCCTGGGCCAACAACTCGCCTTGCTATCCTTAGAAAACAACCCAGACATTGAGGAAGGCGAAGAAGAAGCAGCAGCAATGGACACTTTCCCGACAGCACCACCAGTACCACCGTATGGCAGAATGTGGGAAAGAGAGACAGAAGCCTAAAACAGCTGACATAAACTGTACATAAACAATAGCGTTGTTTTGTTGCCCCAATCATTAGAATGGGGCAAAAGGGGGATTGAAGGATACAAAATAAGGCAAAAGTAACTGTGAATATAAGATATGGTAAATTCTGTAATGGAAACGCTAAAAACATTGAGCTATCTGAGTGGAAAAATAACGTGTTAAAGTTTACTGCTGGCCGGCTGCATCCTGTTATCATCCTGTTATCTTCAAGGACGAGAACACCCTGGTACGGTGTGTGGGGGCCCTGATCTTCACCAGGCGCAACTGTCTTGTGAGAAAACCAGTTAAAACAGGTAATTAAAAGGGAGTATGACCCTGGCCTGACCTTAGCTAAAAACTGGGTGTTGCTGGGCAGAAGAGGCAGACTGCAGCACCAAGAGCACCAAAGGTGGGGGCTTCACAGCAAAGACTATAAGAACAAGATATATTCAGAATTCGGGGCTCACTTCAACTGGGATTTCACACTGACAAGCCTGTCACGGTGGGAACTCAAGAAGGAGTCCAAAGCGCTTTGTGGTATAGTACGGATTGATATATTTTTGTTGAACTGTGTAATAAAGTGCTTATTTGAAGAAACAATTCATTGGAGTGCAAAGTCTAGTTTTGTATAGCTAACAGAGAATAGTGTCTAGGACACAATTCCTTTTCCCTCAGCAGTAAGAAAGGTCATCGGCAGATCCGGACGGCTACCCCGCTCTGGCCATATCCAAACGATCGGCGCGGAGGACGGACCTGGTCCGATAAACTCCAACAGCCAGCAGGCTGTTCTGGTGGACCTGACGCCCCGCTGCCTCACGGAGAGAGAGCGCAGCGGTCAGACTATACAACCACCACGGCCCTTAGTACACACACACGCACACGCACACACACACAACTTTTTATTTCATTTTTTATTTTATAACTTTTTTTTAACTTTAATACTTTTGTATGCATGTAACATGATGTAACATGATGTAACCTTAAGCTGTCTGTGGCTCTTCTTCTGCTGTAACAACAACAACAACAACAACACAACAACATACATTTCCCCTCTGTGGGACTAATAAGGTATTCTGATTCTGGTCTGATTCTGAACGAGGATGCTCGACAGCTCGCTAGGATGCTCGACAGCTCGCTCAACGGAACTCTGACGCTGGCATCACTTTTGTTTGCCACCAGTCACAGAGTATCGTGGGGAGGAAGTGTTGAGTTATATTTCTCGCGCTACCTGACATCCATGAAGGCAACATGACAGAGGGAGGCTGTCACTCAGGATGCCCACCTACTCTTTGATCGCCGGAGCTGTATTAGATTAACATCCACACATGCTTATTGGAGTTGTAAGTGCACTGTCTTGCAGCGTGGAGCATCCTTGATGGAGCGGGCTGGACCTGTATGTTGCAGGAAAGGTCTGAGAGGGTAGAGTTGTCGATTCTTGTTCTGTTTTCCGTGACTTTCGGCTAACCCTCTCGGACCTTCAGTTGCGCGCGCTCCTAGAGAGACGTGCTACCATGGAAACCAAACAATGTAGCTAGCTGTATCTATCAACCCGGTCCCACCAGAATGCGTGACTCCACCACGACTCCTTAACACCGCATTGCGTGGTGGACTCACGCACTTTGTTACATTTACGTGTCGGCACCACGCAAACAACCCCAATGTAAAGTGAATGAGGCTCCTTTGTCGTGGTGCACACACGCATTTCTACAACGTCCCGCAGTGAGCTTTTATTCTATAAAACGTTTTTAAAATCTACTTTATAGCTTGTAGTAACTCACGGGAGGCTTCTTTTAATTTATTTGTGTTCATAATCATTTGTATTTTTCGTCAGAATGTATTATGGGTGCATGAGTTACGAGTTTTTGTTCTCTAAAAACAGTGCATTGTGGGTAATACAACTGTGATTTGTATTACATTAGTTAGTTTTTAAGGAAGGCCAGAGCTTCAGCTGTGTCCAATAGATTGTTCCCTTTCGTTAACGTTTTTTAAAAGAACATTATATTCCGATTTGATCATGTCCCCTTTATTGTATTACGGAGAGCAATGTGAGCATCCATTCCCATTGGATAACGCAGGATTTTACAGCGGAAGTAAGTATTCCCCTTACTGTCGATTGATTTTTCAGTGATATCTGCATTACTGATCAACTTACAATCACCAGACTGTCCTTGTTGATTACACAACATTGGTTGGTTTGAATTGTGTGCAATGCTTTTGTAATTTTCCCGTTTGATTCGGAGAAACAAATATCTGTTCAGTTTAGGATGGCCGAAGACACTACACTACCCAGAATCCTCAGCTATTGTTCCGCGTTGCCTCAAGCTCTGTGATTGGTCGACCTCCAACTGCATTCCATATGAAAAAAACCGTTTCGTAAAAGAGAAATCATACTTTATTCAGCAGTGCTTGCTTTGCTCTTTGAAAGTCATCACATGAATGCATTGTAATAAATGGTTTGGCTGCATTACATATTACACATCTGTCGTAGTTCTTTATTTGTATTTATCTACAGCAGTGTTCTCAAACTTTTACATTCAACACTTAACCAATACAAAAACACTCGCGGACCACCTAACTCCACAAATATCCAAAATCACATCGTTTTTCTAGAACAGATTACAAATCGCCTGAAAATGGTACAAACAAGTGGCAACATGTGTGACGAAGGTGTTGCGCTGGGCTATATCATGCAATCGAAAGTGAAACTTAACCTCGCTCCATTACGGATATATTCCCGCGAGAAAATTTAAATTTACTTATTTATTTAAAATGTGAAATGTTACCAATATACCCACGGACCACTAGAGGGCGTGACACCAGCAGGATCAATAAAGTGATCCGGAAAGCTGGGTCTGTCATCGGCATCAAGCTGGACCCCTTTGAAGCTGTGGTGGAGAGGAGGACACTGGACAGGCTGTTGTCCATGATGGATAACCCACCCATCCTCTCCACCTGCAGCTGGACAGGATGGATAACCCACCCATCCTCTCCACCTGCAGCTGGACAGGATGGATAACCCACCCATCCTCTCCACCTGCAGCTGGACAGGATGGATAACCCACCCATCCTCTCCACCTGCAGCTGGACAGGATGGATAACCCACCCATCCTCTCCACCTGCAGCTGGACAGGATGGATAACCCACGCATCCTCTCCACCTGCAGCTGGACAGGATGGATAACCCACCCATCCTCTCCACCTGCAGCTGGACAGGATGGATAACCCACCCATCCTCTCCACCTGCAGCTGGACAGGATGGATAACCCACCCATCCTCTCCACCTGCAGCTGGACAGGATGGATAACCCACCCATCCTCTCCACCTGCAGCTGGACAGGATGGATAACCCACGCATCCTCTCCACCTGCAGCTGGACAGGATGGATAACCCACCCATCCTCTCCACCTGCAGCTGGACGGTCAACGGAGCTCCTTCTCCAACAGACTGCTGCAGCTCCGCTGTCACAAAGACCGATACAGGAACACATTCCTGCCCACTGCAATAACTCAAATCACCTCTGGCTGGAAGAGAACTCTCTGCTCCATAGTTTCTCTAATACAACCTCACTGTACATTTTACACGTATATCATCTGTTCAATATTTGATATTCCATTATGTATATTTGCATATATAATATCAACACGTATATTTTCTATTTTCTTTTCTTCTATTCTTGTTTATTTGTAGTTTTGTTTTATTGTAAACTGCCTTGTCTTTTATGCTGCTGCAACAAAAACAATGTCCCAAATTGGGATCGATAAAGTACCATCTTATCTGATCTTATCTTATCTTATCTGATCTTATCTTATCTGATCTTATCTTATCTGATCTTATCTTATCTTATCTAATCTTATCTTATCTTACATCCGGACCAAAACCACCAGACTCAGGGACAGCTTCATCCCACATGCCATAAGACTATTAAACTACCTGACCTCTGAAATAACATCCATAGCATTCATCTGGCTGCTACTTAGAAATGATTTGTCTAATATATCCATATCCCAATCCCTTGTAGACTCTTATTGCACTCTTTCACTTTTTACTATTTTACTACTTTTCTTTTTGTATTGACTTGCACTATTTGTTCTGTGTATCTGTTTTATTGTGTTGCACTGTTGGAGGAGCCTGTGACCTAAGAGTCCTTTAAAGAGGACTCTTTAAAGTAGAGACACTAATATGATAATTACTAAGAATAGAGTGGTATTCCAGTCCTGTCAGAAGAGGAGCATCCATCAGTCCTTTTAGATCCTGAACCTGTCCCTCTGTGTTCTGCGTGAACTCATCCCAGCGTGTACCCACAGAGCGTCCACAGCAGGGACAGCAGGGACAGCAGGGACACCAGGGACACCAGGGGGGTTTGACCCGGAGCCGAGCCAAAGATCTTGATCCGTCCTTCGACAGACGGATAAACTCTCTGTTTCCGACCGATGTATTCCGACAACACGGAGATGTCCAAATCGCCTGGAAGGAAAGAAAGGTGAAGATCACTAAAACACGATCACTTCCCAGAACGATGATGAGACGAATAAACACAATTATTGACTACTTTTCACCATTCAAACATATTGTGATTTAAGGAAGTCATTGGCAAAAATAGGGGGCGGGACATCTGTAAGCAGGTTGACCAATCACAACAGAGCCAGCCAGCTAACCAATCAGAGCAGACTGGGGCAGACAGAACCCTGTAATATAATGAAATAAATATGCCGTGTCTCCCGTCTGGAGCTCGGCCTGATTCTCATATTTCTGGAGTAATTATACAGTTTTTGAGGAACAGAAATATCGTTTTCTGGCATCACTAACATTCTACGGGGGAAGTCAGCCTTGTGGTTTGAGGCAGCAGCGCTCCTCGTACCCGGTGCACTCGAAACCCTGTAATACAAATACATAAACGTCTCCTCACCGCTGTCGTGTTTGAGCATCTCCTCGGGGAACATGGAGAACCCGTCTCCTCCCTCTACGAGGTATGAAGGCAGCGCCACCTTGTAGACCCCCTGCGGCTCCACCTCCTCGTACTGGGGGACTCGGCACCGGGTGCAGAGGATGCTGAGGCTCCGGAGCAACGAGGGCGAACCCGAGAGGTCGAACTCCACCCGAAACCCTGCAGGGGGACATGGAGACAAACTACATTTACTACTGTTGGGGACATCCTGAATGTCCTCCTCCGACATGAGAGGGACACGAGGACAAAGCATCCCGCCTGCAGAGGGAGCACGACAGGATGTGTGCTACCCAGAAGAGCCTCGGGACTGTTTGAGGCACATGATGGCGTGAACGTTCTGGTTCACACGGGGTTAAACATGGACGAAGGAGAAGGGGACTGTGAGAAATGACCATCCCTCCAGCAGCCGGCGCCCTAACCACACCCCGCTGCCACAGATAGCTATGTGGTTACCATGACGACTCAGCCTCTAGGGAGAGAGACATCAAGCATGCTCGTTTCTGACGTGGAGCTGATCTGAAGTAAACATTGAATACTGCTTTCTGTTCCTCCATCTTGAGACTGGAACTTGTAAGCCAGCTAACCAATGAGAGCAGACTGGGCTCTGGTTTCAGACAGAGGGTGAAAAGAGGTGCTGCAGCAGGCAGTGTGAGAACAATGAAGAGCTGTGTGAACATATATGTCGTGTTGAAAAGCACCTGAGACCTGCAGGAACTCTCCGGTGCTTTGTCCGTATCGCCTCATCGAGTGTTCGAAGGCTTTGAGCAGCGTGGAGCCCTTCAGCGTCACCAGGTCGAAGGTTCCCCCGAAGGGCAGCACGGCGATCAGGTCCTCCATGGTGATCGAGCCTGCGGACGACACGGAAAACAGGTTCTTCAGCGAATGGGCGAATCATACCGTCGAGGTCAACGGTATCATCCATCTTCCAGTGTGTGCACAGACAGAGATCAGAATACCGTTTCCCACAATCCCAAAATACAAAACTAATATATATAAAATATGTATAAAAACATATCCTATATATACACAATCAACAGACACATGTACAACAACAACATATACGAAATAACAGTCACTTCAATGTCTTTGGGAATGTACATTAGTGCAAGAATGTCCATCGCAGCGTAAAACCTCAAAGTAGTACTTCAGTAAATCTACTTTCCGTACTTTTCGGACGATAAGCCGCGACTTTTTCCCCCATTTTTTGTGTGCAGCTAACGGCCACTAGGGGACCTCCTAAATCTATGGATTTTAAAATTAACCACCTTTAACCCTACGGGCTCTAGGACCGGTCCGCGCCCGCCACCTCTAAGCGGCGGGCTCCAGCAGGAAAAGCTGGAGGCCGGAAAAGAGCGAGACAGGTAGCGCGCCAAAGTAGAAGTGGAACCGAGAGACGGAACGAGAGCAAGACAGACGGACAGTGTAGCTGCTGCGGCTCATATGCCGGTGCGCTTTATAGTCCGAAAAGTACGGTAGTCACTTTAGACCTCTGGATATCAGAATCAAGTTTATACACATACAAGGAATTAGCTTTGGTATCTGGTGGTGTGAAAATAAACAATCCAACAAAACAAGTTGCAAAGTAGGACGTATAGAAAGAAATATATAGCAGCAATACCCAAGCTCCTCCCCCTTAAGAGAGATAGCAGCAATACTCAAGCTCCTCCCCCTTAAGAGAGATAGCAGCAATACCCAAGCTCCTCTCCCTTAAGAGAGATAGCAGCAATACCCAAGCTCCTCCCCCTTAAGAGAGATAGCAGCAATACCCAAGCTCCTCCCCCTTCAGAGAGATAGCAGCAATACCCAAGCTCCTCCCCCTTAAGAGAGATAGCAGCAATACCCAAGCTCCTCCCCCTTAAGAGATATAGCAGCAATACCCAAGCTCCTCCCCGCTTAAGAGAGATAGCAGCAATACCCAAGCTCCTCCCCCTTAAGAGAGATAGCAGCAATACCCAAGCTCCTTCCCCTTAAGAGAGATAGCATCAATACCCAAGCTCCTCCCCCTTAAGAGAGATAGCAGCAATACCCAAGCTCCTCCCCCTTAAGAGATATAGCAGCAATACCCAAGCTCCTCCCCCTTAAGAGAGATAGTAGCAATACCCAAGCTCCTCCCCCTTAAGAGAGATAGCAGCAATACCCAAGCTCCTTCCCCCTTAAGAGAGATAGCAGCAATACCCAAGCTCCTCCCCCTTAAGAGAGATAGCAGCAATACCCAAGCTCCTCCCCCTTAAGAGAGATAGCAGCAATACCCAAGCTCCTCCCCCTTAAGAGAGATAGCAGCAGAACCCAAGCTCCTCCCCCTTAAGAGAGATAGCAGCAATACCCAAGCTCCTCCCCCTTAAGAGAGATAGCAGTCAATACCCAAGCTCCTCCCCCTTCAGAGAGATAGCAGCATACCCAAGCTCCTCCCCCTTAAGAGAGATAGCAGCAATACCCAAGCTCCTCCCCCTTAAGAGAGATAGCAGCAATACCCAAGCTCCTCCCCCTTAAGAGAGATAGCAGCAATACCCAAGCTCCTCCCCCTTAAGAGAGATAGCAGCAATACCCAAGCTCCTCCCCCTTCAGAGAGATAGCAGCAATACCCAAGCTCCTCCCCCTTAAGAGAGATAGCAGCAATACCCAAGCTCCTCCCCCTTAAGAGAGATAGCAGCAATACCCAAGCTCCTCCCCCTTAAGAGAGATAGCAGCAATACCCAAGCTCCTCCCCCTTAAGAGAGATAGCAGCAATACCCAAGCTCCTCCCCCTTAAGAGAGATAGCAGCAATACCCAAGCTCCTCCCCCTTAAGAGAGATAGCAGTGATACCCAAGCTCCTCCCCCTTAAGAGAGATAGCAGCAATACCCAAGCTCCTCCCCCTTAAGAGAGATAGCAGCGATACCCAGGCTCCTCCCCCTTAAGAGAGATAGCAGCAATACCCAAGCTCCTCCCCCTTAAGAGATATAGCAGCGATACCCAAGCTCCTCCCCCTTAAGAGAGATAGCAGTGATACCCAAGCTCCTCCCCCTTAAGAGAGATAGCAGCAATACCCAAGCTCCTCCCCCTTAAGAGAGATAGCAGCAGAACCCAAGCTCCTCCCCCTTAAGAGAGATAGCAGCAATACCCAAGCTCCTCCCCTTAAGAGAGATAGCATCAATACCCAAGCTCCTCCCCCTTCAGAGAGATAGCAGCAATACCCAAGCTCCTCCCCCTTAAGAGAGATAGCAGCAATACCCAAGCTCCTCCCCCTTAAGAGAGATAGCAGCAATAGCCCAAGCTCCTCCCCCTTAAGAGAGATAGCAGAGAAAACCCAAGCTCCTCCCCCTTAAGAGAGATAGCAGCGATACCCAAGCTCCTCCCCCTTAAGAGAGATAGCAGCAATACCCAAGCTCCTCCCCCTTAAGAGAGATAGCAGCAATACCCAAGCTCCTCCCCCTTAAGAGAGATAGCAGCAATACCCAAGCTCCTCCCCCTTAAGAGAGATAGCAGCAATACCAAGCTCCTCCCCCTTAAGAGAGATAGCAGCAATACCCAAGCTCCTCCCCCTTAAGAGAGATAGCAGCAATATCCAAGCTCCTCCCCCTTAAGAGAGATAGCAGCAATACCCAAGCTCCTCCCCCTTAAGAGAGATAGCAGCAATACCAAGCTCCTCCCCCTTAAGAGAGATAGCAGCAATACCCAAGCTCCTCCCCCTTCAGAGAGATAGCAGCAATACCCAAGCTCCTCCCCTTTAAGAGATATAGCAGCAATACCCAAGCTCCTCCCCCTTCAGAGAGATAGCAGCAATACCCAAGCTCCTCCCCCTTAAGAGAGATAGCAGCAATACCCAAGCTCCTCCCCCTTAAGAGAGATAGCAGAAAAACCCAAGCTCCTCCCCCTTCAGAGAGATAGCAGCAATACCCAAGCTCCTCCCCCTTAAGAGAGATAGCAGCAATACCCAAGCTCCTCCCCTTAAGAGAGATAGCAGCAATACCCAAGCTCCTCCCCCTTAAGAGAGATAGCAGCAATACCCAGGCCGTAGACCTGTGCCGTGGGAAAGAGACAGTGAGAGGAGAACATGATGAACTGTGTCGAAGGTTGAATACCTAAGCAAATGATTCCCTAACAGATAATAAAAAATAAGTATTTTTAAGAAACAATTTAGCATTAAAAAAGGATGCTAAAGAGAAGTATTTGCACCTGATTGAAATTCTATATATTTAACGGAGTGACGCACCGTTCCTGGTTCTCTCGTCGATGGAGGTCCGGACTCCGCCTCCGTTGATGATGCAGGCGCTGACGTGGTTCCACTGCAGGCCGTCGGAGAACCGGATGTTGTTGTCAATCTGAGAAACAAAGAGGAACCGCCGCCACAGTCACACTTTACGATCACGATCTATTTCTAATAATAATAATACACTTTATTTGTAGATTTCATGCACAAACAGAACAAGAATAAAACATAACAACAATATTAAAATGAAATTCCCTTGAAGTAAAGCTGACAAGAAATTAAAATTAAGTTAAGTTAACCCAAATTAAAAGCCATTTAAAAAAGATTTACTTTTAAACAATTCAAGGGAATTTGCTGGTCCAATATCCACGGGGATCGATTCCTAAAATGGTTCTTGTTGGAACGTAAAAAGAAAGGCAGTCGCTGAGGTGAGAAGATGAAGGTGATTTAGTTGTGGAGTTTCCTCAAAGCTCATTTATGTATCTACGTCTCATTTCCTCACCACGGCGTCACAGATCAGGTTTCCCAGGTTGCACTCTCTGAAGCGACATTCCTCCGCCGAGCCGTTCAGGAAAACCTGGGTTTGTCCGACCACCTGATTGGAGAAGTTTGCGAGACTCTTCTTCCACTCCTGCACATCGGCAAGAAACTCCGGATCTACACAGGAAATACAGCCATAGATTTAAAAACGTTAGAAAACAAGGTGGTGTATTTCATTAACAAAAGGGAGTGGGAAATAGTAATAGTGGTGCAGGGGTGTGGTATTTCTGTGTTGGTCCCATCTCCCTGGTCCAATGAGATTTCTCCAAGTGATTTAATGTTGGGCTATAAAGGAACTACAGCACGGTCACATGACTTCACGACACCACCGCTAAGCTAAAGGAGGCTAATGTTGGGCTATAAAGGAACTACAGCACGGTTACATGACTTCACGACACCACCGCTAAGCTAAAGGCGGCTAATGTTGGGCTATAAAGGAACTACAGCACGGTCACATGACTTCACGTCACCACCGCTAAGCTAAAGGTGGCAAATGTTGGGCTATAAAGGAACTACAGCACGGTCACATGACTTCACGTCACCACCGCTAAGCTAAAGGTGGCAAATGTTGGGCTATAAAGGAACTACAGCACGGTCACATGACTTCACGTCACCACCGCTAAGCTAAAGGTGGCAAATGTTGGGCTATAAAGGAACTACAGCACGGTCACATGACTTCACGTCACCACCGCTAAGCTAAAGGTGGCTAATGTTGGGCTATAAAGGAACTACAGCACGGTCACATGACTTCACGTCACCACCGCTAAGCTAAAGGCGGCTAATGTTGGGCTATAGAGGAACTACAGCACGGTCACATGACTTCACGTCACCACCGCTAAGCTAAAGGAGGCTAATGTCATTCCTGCACCACTTGGTATACAAACTTTTCTTACCCTGCGTCACGCTGCCGTCCAGCAGGATGGGGTTTCCTGTTGCCTTCAGGACGTCCCCGGCCTCGTTAAATGTCACCTTCAGGTACCCCAGGTATTTCCCGAAAGCGTACGCTTGCACCACGGGAACCTGCCGCCCGTCGTCTGACTTCACCATGAAGGGATAATCTCCTGCTGGGAATTCAGTGGAAGGCGGGGTTCCTGAGAAATAAAGAGTGGAGAGAGAGGAGATAAAGACACAGTGAGAACAGGTTTCAGCTGTACATCAGTATGTAGTGTCTCTACTTTAAAGAGTCCTCTCCTGCTGATGTTCAGGTGTATATCAGTATGTAGTGTCTCTACTTTAAAGAGTCCTCTCCTGCTGATGTTCAGGTGTATATCAATATGTAGTGTCTCTACTTTAAAGAGTCCTCTCCTGCTGATGTTCAGGTGTATATCAGTATGTAGTGTCTCTACTTTAAAGAGTGCTCTCCTGCTGATGTTCAGGTGTATATCAGTATGTAGTGTCTCTACTTTAAAGAGTCCTCTCCTGCTGATGTTCAGGTGTATATCAGTATGTGGTGTCTCTACTTTAAAGAGTCCTCTCCTGCTGATGTTCAGGTGTATATCAGTATGTGGTGTCTCTACTTTAAAGAGTCCTCTCCTGCTGATGTTCAGGTGTATATCAGTATGTAGTGTCTCTACTTTAAAGAGTCCTCTCCTGCTGATGTTCAGGTGTATATCAGTATGTAGTGTCTCTACTTTAAAGAGTCCTCTCCTGCTGATGTCCAGGTGTATATAAGTATGTAGTGTATCTACTTTAAAGAGTCCTCTCCTGCTGATGTTCAGGTGTATATCAGTATGTAGTGTCTCTACTTTAAAGAGTCCTTGAACGCATCACGGTGCTCTCCCCCTCCTCCTCTTGTTTGCTCCTGATCTCAGCCGGACTCAGAGTTTCCGCTCTGACAGGAATCTAACTCTAACCAAGACGGGGACGAAGAAACTGCCTTTCATCCAAATATTCAACCTAATTGCATTCTTAAGGTTCTTTACTTGAGTAGTTTCTTTTAAGGCGTCTATTCTATAACATATATATTCCTCTTACAGCTGTATTTACCTTAAAACACTTTATTTTGCATATAAAACACTGAATTATTCGGTTTTTAACCCTTAAAGTCATTTTTAATGTATCTTTAAATATGTTTGGGGTGTGTTGTATTGTTATTTCTGTTTTATCTGCATGTAGTACACACAAAATAGAGTTTATATATACAATACTGACGTTTACCAGCAGTGGAGTATTTTTAAAGCGTGATTTCTATGTAAGTAAAGGGTTGAAGATTGCCCAATGTTAGCCCAAGACAATCCAGAGATCAAACATGTTAAATATCAGAGATGTTCCCGGTGTAAAGTGCTGCTGTGTCCTCCGTCTATTCCGTAACACACATGTTCATCTCACAGCTTTATTACCTTAAACACAAGATTATGATGTTTTTATAAACAACTTAAGTTGCGAAGAGTTACAGTAACTCCTGAAAGTCCAGAATAATCAATAAATAATTAAAGAAACTTAATTGGAATCTATTCACCTTTAAAAGCCTTGGAAATTTAAATTATCTTAAATTATTTGGGTGTTTTTTTTATTGCTTTTTCAGATACAAAAAGAAAATACAGTATATATATACCATTGTATAGACTAGTGGGGTATTTTTAAAGCATGATTTTTGTATTTTTATATTTTAGTACGGTCCTGTGGATAAGATATCTGAAATGGCTATATACAGGATGGTCCTGCAGCTAACGCCAAACGACTATATACAGACCGGGCTATTATAGCATGCTTAAGCAAGTTTTGCGGATGATAATGTCGGGATAGGATTCACAGATAAATATTCTCACGACATTAACATTATTTTCAGTGAGTTTCCCCTCAATATGAAATTGTGGCAATTAAATCTCTTTCCGTGCCAATTGCTTATCTTTTTATGTTGTTTCAATCATGTTCTACTTTATATTTTCCAATGCACAATGTTTCACTTGTAAAGGATATCACTGCATACTTTAAAGACCACTCGGTTTTATTAAAACTGAAGGGTTTTTTTAAAGAATACGCCGACATTTCGTTGACGTGTAGTGATTTTGCATTGAAAGCAACACAAATCATTTATCGGCTACGCCGGCATTTTTATTTTAGAAATCGGAGAAACCGTCTTTTGAATTGTATGTAGTATGCTGTACATTTTTGTAAATTTTTCTGCCGATAAAGACGTGAAAATCCCATGAAACGGACCGAAAACAGGACCGTCCTGTATATAGCCATTTGGCGTTGTGTTCAGGACCGTCCTGTATATAGCCATTTGGCGTTGTGTTCAGGACTGTCCTGTATATAGCCATTTGGCGTTGTGTGCAGGACCGTCCTGTATATAGCCATTTGGCGTTGTGTTCAGGACCGTCCTGTATATAGCCATTTGGCGTTGTGTTCAGGACCGTCCTGTATATAGCCATTTGGCGTTGTGTGCAGGACCGTCCTGTATATAGCCATTTGGCGTTGTGTTCAGGACCGTCCTGTATATAGCCATTTGGCGTTGTGTTCAGGACCGTCCTGTATATAGCCATTTGGCGTTGTGTTCAGGACCGTCCTGTATATAGCCATTTGGCGTTGTGTTCAGGACCGTCCTGTATATAGCCATTTGGCGTTGTGTTCAGGACCGTCCTGTATATAGCCATTTGGCGTTGTGTGCAGGACCGTCCTGTATATAGCCATTTGGCGTTGTGTTCAGGACCGTCCTGTATATAGCCATTTGGCGTTGTGTGCAGGACCGTCCTGTATATAGCCATTTGGCGTTGTGTTCAGGACCGTCCTGTATATAGCCATTTGGCGTTGTGTTCAGGACCGTCCTGTATATAGCCATTTGGCGTTGTGTGCAGGACCGTCCTGTATATAGCCATTTGGCGTTGTGTTCAGGACCGTCCTGTATATAGCCATTTGGCGTTGTGTGCAGGACCGTCCTGTATATAGCCCCTCCCTAATTGGAATCTATTCACCTTTAAAAGCCTTCGAAATTGAAATTATCTTAAATTATTTGGGTGTTTTTTCTATTGTTATTTCAGATACAAAAGAAAATACAGTTTATACCATAGCCTACTGACTTTTAGTCGTAGTGGAGTATTTCTAAAGCATGATTTTAGTATTTATTGTGAAGTAAAGGATCTGGATTGTTCCTCTAACACCGACGGAGGGGTGAACATCGCCCAATCTGAGCCGCGGTCAAAGCAGAGATAAACACATATTGAATATCAGAGGAGTGGTTACCGGTGTAGAGGA
Source organism: Champsocephalus esox (assembly GCA_036324585.1). Taxonomy (NCBI): domain Eukaryota; kingdom Metazoa; phylum Chordata; class Actinopteri; order Perciformes; family Channichthyidae; genus Champsocephalus; species Champsocephalus esox. Next base: position 2,848,161 of record CM070490.1, read on the forward strand.
ACGTGTTGCTGTGTCCTCCGATCACCACGTCCACGCCTCTGACCTTCCTGGCGATGTCTTGGTCCACGGTGAACCCAGAGTGGCCCAGAGCGATGATCTTATTCACCCCGAGCGTCCGGAGCTTATCGACCTGCAGCTGCAGCGCGGGAATCTCCGCCTCGAAGAGCAGCAGAGGACCTGCGGGACACAAGGGACGGTATCTGGTCTGAGTCCTCACAAGGGACGCTATCTGACCTGTGTCCTCACAAGGGACGGTATCTGACCTGTGTCCTCACAAGGGACAGTATCTGACCTGTGTCCTCACAAGGGACAGTATCTGACCTGTGTCCTCACAAGGGACGGTATCTGACCTGTGTCCTCACAAGGGACGGTATCTGGCCTGTGTCCTCACAAGGGACAGTATCTGACCTGTGTCCTCACAAGGGACGGTATCTGACCTGTGTCCTCACGAGGGACGGTATCTGGCCTGTGTCCTCACAAGGGACGGTATCTGGCCTGTGTCCTCACAAGGGACAGTATCTGACCTGTGTCCTCACAAGGGACGGTATCTGGCCTGTGTCCTCACAAGGGACAGTATCTGACCTGTGTCCTCACAAGGGACAGTATCTGACCTGTGTCCTCACAAGGGACGGTATCTGACCTGTGTCCTCACAAGGGACAGTATCTGACCTGTGTCCTCTTCAAACAGTTCCCTCTCAGGGTAACCTCTCCTCTCGACTCACCTGGTTTGGACAGCGCTGATGTTTCCTGAGAGACGTACCCCACGATTCCCACCTGCTCTCCCGCCACCGTCAGGATTTTATACGGGAGATAAGATTTGCCAAAAGTCGCCGCAATACTCGGGTCCGTTTTTAAATTAGCGCTGACGATGGGACACAGAATCTGTTCCATAAACGGCTTCTTCAGACCCTCCAACCCGTTGTCAAACTCATGGTTCCCAAAGGCCTGGGGGAAAAAAGCAAAACATGGATTCAGGAGAGGACTCTTTAAAGTAGAGACACTACATACTGATATACACCTGAACATCAGCAGGAGAGGACTCTTTAAAGTAGAGACACTACATACTGATATACACCTGAACATCAGCAGGAGAGGACTCTTTAAAGTAGAGGCACTACATACTGATATACACCTGAACATCAGCAGGAGAGGACTCTTTAATGTAGAGACACTACATACTGATATACACCTGAACATCAGCAGGAGAGAACTCTTTAAAGTAGAGACACTACATACTGATATACATCTGAACATCAGCAGCAGAGGACTCTTTAAAGTAGAGACACTACCTACTGATATACACCTGAACATCAGCAGGAGAGGACTCTTTAAAGTAGAGACACTACATACTGATATACACCTGAACATCAGCAGGAGAGGACTCTTTAAAGTAGAGACAGTACATACTGATATACACCTGAACATCAGCAGGAGAGGACTCTTTAAAGTAGAGACACTACATACTGATATACACCTGAACATCAGCAGGAAGGACTCTTTAAAGTAGAGACACTACATACTGATATACACCTGAACATCAGCAGGAGAGGACTCTTTAAAGTAGAGACACTACATACTGATATACACCTGAACACCAGCAGGAGAGGACTCTTTAAAGTTTTAAAGTAGAGACACTACATACTGATATACACCTGAGCATCAGCAGGAGAGGACTCTTTAAAGTAGAGACACTACACACTGATATACACCTGAACATCAGCAGGAGAGGACTCTTTAAAGTAGAGACACTACATACTGATATACACCTGAACATCAGCAGGAGAGGACTCTTTAAAGTAGAGGCACTACATACTGATATACACCTGAACATCAGCAGGAGAGGACTCTTTAATGTAGAGACACTACATACTGATATACACCTGAACATCAGCAGGAGAGGACTCTTTAAAGTAGAGACACTACATACTGATATACACCTGAACATCAGCAGGAGAGGACTCTTTAAAGTAGAGACACTACATACTGATATACACCTGAACATCAGCAGGAGAGGACTCTTTAAAGTAGAGACACTACATACTGATATACACCTGAACATCAGCAGGAGAGGACTCTTTAAAGTAGAGACACTACATACTGATATACACCTGAACATCAGCAGGAGAGGACTCTTTAAAGTAGAGACACTACATACTGATATACACCTGAACATCAGCAGGAGAGGACTCTTTAAAGTAGTAGAGACACTACATACTGATATACACCTGAGCATCAGCAGGAGAGGACTCTTTAAAGTAGAGACACTACACACTGATATACACCTGAACATCAGCAGGAGAGGACTCTTTAAAGTAGAGACACTACATACTGATATACACCTGAACATCAGCAGGAGAGGACTCTTTAAAGTAGAGACACTACACACTGATATACACCTGAACATCAGCAGGAGAGGACTCTTTAAAGTAGAGACACTACATACTGATATACACCTGAACATCAGCAGGAGAGGACTCTTTAAAGTAGAGGCACTACATACTGATATACACCTGAACATCAGCAGGAGAGGACTCTTTAATGTAGAGACACTACATACTGATATACACCTGAACATCAGCAGGAGAGGACTCTTTAAAGTAGAGACAGTACATACTGATATACACCTGAACATCAGCAGGAGAGGACTCTTTAAAGTAGAGACACTACATACTGATATACACCTGAACATCAGCAGGAGAGGACTCTTTAAAGTAGAGACACTACATACTGATATACACCTGAACATCAGCAGGAGAGGACTCTTTAAAGTAGAGACACTACATACTGATATACACCTGAACACCAGCAGGAGAGGACTCTTTAAAGTTTTAAAGTAGAGACACTACATACTGATATACACCTGAGCATCAGCAGGAGAGGACTCTTTAAAGTAGAGACACTACACACTGATATACACCTGAACATCAGCAGGAGAGGACTCTTTAAAGTAGAGACAGTACATACTGATATACACCTGAACATCAGCAGGAGAGGACTCTTTAAAGTAGAGACACTACATACTGATATACACCTGAACATCAGCAGGAGAGGACTTTTTAAAGTAGAGACACTACATACTGATATACACCTGAACATCAGCAGGAGAGGACTCTTTAAAGTAGAGACACTACACACTGATATACACCTGAACATCAGCAGGAGAGGACTCTTTAAAGTAGAGACACTACATACTGATATACACCTGAACATCAGCAGGAGAGGACTCTTTAAAGTAGAGACACTACATACTGATATACACCTGAACATCAGCAGGAGAGGACTCTTTAAAGTAGAGACAGTACATACTGATATACACCTGAACATCAGCAGGAGAGGACTCTTTAAAGTAGAGACACTACATACTGATATACACCTGAACATCAGCAGGAAGGACTCTTTAAAGTAGAGACACTACATACTGATATACACCTGAACATCAGCAGGAGAGGACTCTTTAAAGTAGAGACACTACATACTGATATACACCTGAACACCAGCAGGAGAGGACTCTTTAAAGTTTTAAAGTAGAGACACTACATACTGATATACACCTGAGCATCAGCAGGAGAGGACTCTTTAAAGTAGAGACACTACACACTGATATACACCTGAACATCAGCAGGAGAGGACTCTTTAAAGTAGAGACACTACATACTGATATACACCTGAACATCAGCAGGAGAGGACTCTTTAAAGTAGAGGCACTACATACTGATATACACCTGAACATCAGCAGGAGAGGACTCTTTAAAGTTTTAAAGTAGAGACACTACATACTGATATACACCTGAGCATCAGCAGGAGAGGACTCTTTAAAGTAGAGACACTACATACTGATATACACCTGAACATCAGCAGGAGAGGACTCTTTAAAGTAGAGACACTACATACTGATATACACCTGAACATCAGCAGGAGAGGACTCTTTAATGTAGAGACACTACATACTGATATACACCTGAACATCAGCAGGAGAGGACTCTTTAAAGTAGAGACACTACATACTGATATACACCTGAACATCAGCAGGAGAGGACTCTTTAAAGTAGAGACACTACATACTGATATACACCTGAACATCAGCAGGAGAGGACTCTTTAAAGTAGAGACACTACATACTGATATACACCTGAACATCAGCAGGAGAGGACTCTTTAAAGTAGAGACACTACATACTGATATACACCTGAACATCAGCAGGAGAGGACTCTTTAAAGTAGAGACACTACATACTGATATACACCTGAACATCAGCAGGAGAGGACTCTTTAAAGTAGAGACAGTACATACTGATATACACCTGAACATCAGAGGAGAGGACTCTTTAAAGTAGAGACACTACATACTGATATACACCTGAACATCAGCAGGAGAGGACTCTTTAAAGTAGAGACACTACATACTGATATACACCTGAACATCAGCAGGAGAGGACTCTTTAAAGTAGAGACACTACACACTGATATACACCTGAACATCAGCAGGAGAGGACTCTTTAAAGTGTTTCTCTCCTTTAGTGTACTTTCTTGGAGTAAACCCTGACTGCTCGCTAAAGAGTAGGAATGTAAATGATATCCAGATCCAGGAAACTAAGCTGTAAATAGTTCCATGAGAGGAGATGGATGATCTGTCAGAATGGAACGAGGCCGTGGTCCTCATACTCTGAGCACAGAATGGAGATATAAGCTTTTTAGTCTGCAGATATAACTCTACAAAACAGCAGTCTCCTAATCCACCAATTACACAAGTGACATATTGTAACTAAGTCAAGGTCAAGCAAAGTGTACCGGACAGGAAGTGGTTAACGATTAAAGAACGTCATGAATGATTTGCAGCTCAGAAGAAGTTCACACCTGGGGGCAAAGGGGCGTTTTCAGAAACCCAGATAGCAGAGAAGACAGAAGCTCTGTTGATTGAGAGGAAGTCTAAGTCTCGATTTATTGCCTCAGTATTTCTGCAACATAATTGATTTGCGGAAAGATTGAACAGATCCATTAAAACGTTTCCCTCAGATGAGTTTCAGCCATTAAGGTAATTAAAACCAGCCGAGGCTTCAACGGCAATCCATACATCAGACTCAACCTGTTTTATTAGGTACTTGTACTTTACTAGAGTATGTTATGCTACTGTGTACTTCACTACAATTCAGAGGTACATTGTGTACTTTTACTGTACTTTTAAGCCAGTTCCACAGACCCTGGATATGTCTGAGTTATCTTCACTAACCCTAACAAACGAGATCTCGCTGAGCGGTCCCACGACGCTGGTTATCAACTCGGTAAATCAAGCCAGGGGTTTCTCTCTCCAGCTGAGAGCGCGTTCACGTGAAAGGGGCGGGGCTAGCTACATTTGACCAATCACAAACAGGGACAAGCGTACTGACAGCGCAGCGTCATACTTCATTAATGAAAAGTAAATATGAACTTTAAACATCCATGACTTACACATATGATCCAGGATACGAGCCACAGAGCTGCTGCACGGGGAATACAGACGACACCTATGGCGCGAAGACAGTGGACCTGTGCTTCGAGGGTCAGCGGTTTAAGTGGTCTGACATCTCCTTCGCCCTCCTCGGCGCAGATTTCCTGTGCGCTCACGGACTGCTGGTGGACGCACTGACGTTTGCCTCGTTCACCTGTACCCGCGGCGAGGCGTCATCAGCAGGCTCTCCAGCTCGCTCTCACAGGGCGACAAGTTCCAGCACCTTCTCAGGGAGTTTCCCGATTTGGCGCAGCCCACCTTTTCCAATGCCACGACCGAACACGGGGTCGAGCACCACATTGACACTGAAGGCCCCCCAGTCTACGCTACGGCCCGGCGGCTCAACCCTGACATGCTGGCAGTTGCCAAGTCGGAGTTCGTCAACATGGAGCGTCTGGGCATCATCCGCCACCTTAACGACGCCACTACGTCAGACGGTTTTTGCGAGGCTCAACCAACACGGCCTGATTATCAACCCGGCGAAGTGTCAGTTCGGGTTGTCCTCCATCCATTTCCTCGGGCACCTCATCAGCAAGGATGGGGACACCTCCCTCCCGTCGAAAGTGGAGGCCGTGTCCGCCTTTCCACGACCGCCTACAGCACGGGCGCTCCGAGAGTTGCTCGGGATGGTGACGTTTTATCACCGGTTCATCCGCCGGGCGGCCCACACCATGCGCCCGCTGTACGAGGCCCTCAAGGACCAGTTCCCCGGCCAGGCAATAGACTGGACGGCTGAAAGGGAGGTTGCTTTCGACGCCACCAAAGCCGCCCTGAGCGAAGCCGCCACGTTGGCTCACCCGTCACACAGGGCCCCCATCGCTATCACCACCGACGCGTCTGACTACGCGGTGCATGAACAATGGGTCGACGGCGCCTGGCAACCGCTCGAGTGCAAGTACAGCGTTTTCGACAGAGAACTCCTTGGTCTCTATTTGGCGGTTCGCCACTTCCGTTTCCTGCTGGAAGGCCGGGTGTTTGCGGCGTTCGTGGATCACAAGCCACTTACCTTCTGCATGTCCAAGGTGGCCGAGCCGTGGTCCGCCCGACAGCAACGCCAGCTTTCGTACATCTCCGAGTACACCACGGACATACGACACATCGCTGGCAAGGCTAACGTGGTCGCGGACTGCCTCTCCAGAGCGGTCATCGGAGCTGTGCAGCTGGCTCTCGATTACCTCCGCATGGGCGCTGACCAGAACTCTGCCCACGGGGGTCCAGACCCTCAAGGCCTCGGTCACGGGATTACGCCTGGTGGAGGTCACAGTCGGTGACTGCGTGCCGGCTTGACAGAGGGCAACTGGGTGGATAAACTCCCGTGGGTTATGCTCGGCCTGTGCCCCCAAAGAAGACCTGCAGTCCTCGTCGGCGGAGCTCGTCTATGGCCAGACGCTACAGGTCTGCGGCCGGGCAGCGCTCCTCCCTGCTGGAGACCGCCGGGACATTCACGCCCGTCCCCACGTCGCAGCACAGCAACCCAGCTCTCCGGGTGTCCCCCGGATTACGGTTGGCGGATTTCGTTCTTATTCGCCACGACACCCACGCGGTCCCCTGCGGCCCCCTTACGACGGTCCGTTCAGGGTCATAGGTCACGGGGACAAGAGCCTGGTGGTAGACGTTGGTGGCAGGCCTGAGACTGTGTCCGTTGATCAGATTAAGCCTGCTCACGGAGACGTTTCCAGGCCGTTGGAGTTGGCTCTGCCCCCACGTCAGGGCCGCCCTCCCATGGCCCGCCTCCGCCCTCTGTGGGGATGCCCTCGCCCTCGTCGGCGCCCCTGCCCTCGTCTGCGGCCCCGCCCTCCTCGGCCCCTGTGGTCCGTACGCGCCGGGGTCGGGTGGTACTTCCTCCCAGGCGCGAGGATTTTCACTATGGGTGAATTCTGGGGGGGCTTGTGTGGTGATTGACATTATTCACCCACGGATCTATGGGTTGGGGTATTGTTCCGCACGGACATTTTAGTGAACCGGACTTCCTGTTTCCGCCGTTCTTCTCTTCCCGGGCAAAAAGCTGTTTACATGTGTGTTCAGATGCTAAGTAAAAGTCTGGCTTGTCCCTTCGATACCCCGCCCCCGACTCCCGTCTCTCGGCACCACAACTTGTAGTAAATAACTTCCGAGTGTTTGAAAGCGTACAGCAGGTTTATGATATCACGTCTCAGACACGAGTGGATCTGACTTTCATTACATTTGAGTTGAGTGTTTCGTAAACTTAAAGAGCCTGTGACACGGTTTCCCCCATCATCCAAACCCCTCACTCTGAGTACATATTGTCCCCTTGAAAACCGTTACTGAACTGATTTTGGATATTTGTACTTTGATAACCATTAATCTCAATGTTGACAATTTTCTGGATCTTCTCTGGATTCTTCAAGTCCCGCCAAATGATGGGTGAGTCATTGCGGGCACAGCGCTCCAGCTGCACCGTCCAGGATCCCAGCATCTGCATGTACACCTTTATATATATACAGTCAGATGTAAACGCACGACGGCGCACACAGCAGCAAGCTCAGACAGCGATGACAGGTTAATGTTGAACGTGTCTGAGAGCTCATGAGGCTGAAGGATCGGTTGATGTTGTATCTGTTAGAAGTTTAGGAATGAGGTGCGTCAATATGGGCGATCATACGGTCATGTAGCCAGTGGTGGAATGGGACTAACAATCATCCCGGGACTCTCGACCGGCCCACTTCGGTACCGCTAGTAAGCTGTCAACGAGGGGAGTGGGGATGTCAGGTGCTGTATATAGTAAATGTAAATATGTAAATATGTGTGTCACTGCATCCTGGTAAAATACAAATATAATGTATAATGTCTGTGTCTTTGACATTAGCGCTGCTAGCCACCTGTGCCCTGTGCTACGAAGCCAGTTCAACAGACCCTGGATATGTTTGAGTAACAAACAAACTAACAACAACAAACTAACAAACGAGATCTCGCTAAGCGGTCCTACGACGCTGGTTATCAACTCGGTAAATCAAGCCAGGGTTTCTCTCTCCAGCTGAGAGCGCGTTCACGTCTAAGACACGCGTGGATCTGACTTTAATTACATTTGTCTCGAGTGTTTCGTCAACATAATGTGTTAAATAATACTTCTGCATCCAGTCTGTGACGCTGTGAGTGTTGCACGGCCAGATGAGGCTGGAGAAGCTGACTCAGATCAGGAAATATATGATATATTATGATATTATATGATCGATGATCTGAGTGATGATGTAATATGAATGATAAGTGCGACACGTCGGCGTCTTCTCTGCATACGGCAGTTTAAACTGTATTCCCTTTATCCTGTAATATGACTTGAGAGATTTAAACTCCGCACACTGAGTTGATCTCTTCTCTATAGACGCCGGAGGCGGGCAGCGTCAGGTAAAAGAAGTTATTGAGCCTTCTCAAGCCTGAGCCTCACGCGCCGCCTATGGGGGATGTGCTGGTGACTTATCCGACCGGCCCACTTCGGTACCGGCCCATCGGGATTCGTCCCGATGGCCAGTCCGCCACCGCACCCAGCCCACGTAAACTGTCAACGGGGGAGCCTCGCTGCGGGGAAACGGTGGACCTCGTGTCCCGATCGGAGTGGGAATAATAATAATAATAATCCGTGCATTTTATCCATTAATTTCCCCAACATTGTGGTAAAAAAGCACACGTTTAATCCATGTTGTTGGTGTATTACAACTACAGAAAGCATCGGTTTGTTTTCTCATCAGGAAATGCAGACCGGCTCAAACAAACGATCATTTAATGTTTCATATGTTCGCCGAATTGACATGAAAGCACTAATAAATGTAGTTTCATCCACTTGAGTTTACAACCATAAAAATAATCGATTTGTTTTTATATCACATCCGACGGGAGGAAATTCAGCAGCTCTCACTCCCGATTTGTAATCCTAATGTAATCATCATCTTCACCACGATCATGTATGTTTATGTCACTGAATTGACATGAAAGCACTGACACATATGAATATACTGTAGTCAACTTCATTAAAACGTTATTAACGTGCCTAATCTCAGTAATTCACCATTTCTACGCATGACACAACACACTTTGTGTGTTTGGCTCTCGAAGCGTTCCGGCATTGACGTCACTTCCGGCTTCCCCCAAAACTTCAAAATGAGTCGAAGGAATTTCCCCGCGATGTTCGAAATGATTGATATTTAACGGAACGGTATCGCTTTTTCTTTTTTAAACTGACGGTTCGAGATTACTAGTAGACCAATATTTCATTGCACAACAGCTGTTGGGATGCTGTCACAGGCTCTTTAATGTGTTGCAATACGTCTGCATACAGTGTGTGACACTGTGAGTGTTGCACGGCCAGATGGCTACGGCTCAGCTGACTCAGATCAGGACAGACTGTGATATTATATGATCGATGATCTGATCGATGATGTGATATCAGTGTGATATGAATGATAAAGTGCGACACGTCGACGTCTTCTCTGCAACGGCAGTTTAATCTGTATTCCCTTTATCTTTATGACTTGATCGATGTACACTCCGCACACTGAGCTCTGATTGGTCAGCAGGCGGTGCTTTCACTGAGTTGATCTCTTCTTTATAGACGCCGGAGGCGGGCAGCGTCAAAAAAAAAGAAAGTTATTTAGCCTTCCCAAACCTGAGCCTCACGTGCCGCCTGTGCCGAGTACTTCTACTTTTACTGAAGTACAAGATCTGAGTACTTCTACTTTTACTGAAGTACAAGATCTGAGTACTTCTACTTTTACTGAAGTACAAGATCTGAGTACTTCTACTTTTACTGAAGTACAAGATCTGAGTACTTCTACTTTTACTCAAGTACACGATCTGAGTATTTCTACTTTTACTCAAGCACAAGATCTGAGTACTTCTTCCACCACTGCAGACTTATTTAGTTGACTTTCCACCAATGTCTAATAACAGGTGTGTGTGTGTGTGTGTGTGTGCGTGTGCGCGCGCGTGCGTGTCTCACCATAGCATCGTACTTCAGTTTGTTCATGAAGTACGCCGCCTCCGCCCCCTTGTAGTGGTTGAACCAAATCGTCCCCTGGAACTGATCTCCTGCGTCCAGAAGCAGCACGTGCCGCTCCGTGCCCCGGACCCGCGCGACCTCCGTGGCTCTGCGCGCGACACCCGGCGAAACACCCGCTGCTCTCGCTGCCGCACGTGCCCGAGTGCACGCTGGTCTCCTCCACCCGCGCGTGCACGTCGTTGGTGTGCAGGAGCACGAGTTCAAGTGCCGAGCAGCAGGCGTTCTGGAGGAAGAGGAGGAAAAGTAGCCGAGAAAAGACGCTCTTCTTCGGGCAAACCGCTGACATCGCTCCGCCGCGCGTCAACAACTCTGGAAGGAGGGGGACGTTTTTATTTCTTCTGCTGCCTTTAGGGTGTCGAGATTAAATACATACACACTACATTCCGGGAGGAGGAGGAAGGAGAAGTGAGGGAGGAGGAGGAAGAGGAGGAGGACCAGGATTTGGTTTGTTTTGATCCGCCTTTTTTCTCCGAGCCTTCCCGGGACTTTGGTGAACTCTCTGCTGAGACTACACCCTGCGCTGTGCCTGGGTTAGGAGATGCAGCACAGGCCTGCTTATGAGCAGAGGGACAGTGCAGACTTACTGAAGTATTGGCATCAAAACATAACATATGTTCCTCTTAAATGTGGTTCAGTAGAAGTTTAACCCTGTAATTCTACAACATGACTTTAAGCAGGGCCGGCCCTGACCAATTTGCTGCCCTAGGGAAGATTTTAGCTGGCGCCCCCCCCCCAAATGCAGACACTTACACTCACTATGACTCGCGCATGCACGGTGTGGCATGACCACCAACACAGACAGATATGGACACAAGATGTGTGCAACTGTATTTAGTTTCCTATCCATTTGAACATGATTTAAGTGGGGGGGGGCTCCTCTAGGGGGGTCCGGGGGCATGCTCCCCCGGGAAGACTTCTTTTTTTTTAATATTGAAGTTGAAAGCATCGATCTGGTGCACTTTGAGAGCAACATGAGAGATCTATGGATCCTCTCTCAGCACCAGATGAAACAGAACTGGAGCAGATTTTCTTTTTCTTTATGGATATTTTACAAATCACTCTCCTTTCAAACTGGATTCTTGTTTATTAACAACAATGTTTGTACTGTCAGTATTTTATACCTGTTGTTCACTTATCTTTATAACTATAATGATCACATCGAGGCGTGGCTTCACCTCTCTGAGCTGAGGCTATCAGAGCCTCTCAGTCTGTCAGGAGAGAGCTCTCTAAAGCCCCCCCCCGCGGCCGCTCACACAGTAAATTCCCAATGTTAATGAAAGCACACAGAAGCTGTGTACGTTTTTTGGGAGTTTGATTTATTTTAATGAACACAAATACAAAATTAAAACCTATAATCGCACACTAGAACCATTATTTCAAAAAAAGAACAATTTCACATAAACTTCTGGTTTTTACTGGAACTGGCAGTTCAACTTGATTTGGGGGGGGGTGTGCCATAGTTTATGGGCGCTGTACGCAATATAGGCGTAGTTCTGTTAGTATAAGATGATGAGATGATCTTTGGTGATCCAACATCGGGAAATTGTGTTATAAAATAAAAATAAAATAAAAAATTTAAATATTTTTTTTGTCTCTCCAATTTCCGGCGCCCCCTATGGGTCGATGCGCCCTTAGCATTCGCCTATACTGCCTATGCCGAGGGCCGGCCCTGACTTTAAGCTATCCTAAAAAAGTCATTAAATGTTTTGTTTTTTAAAAGACTCCTTTGACATCATCAAAAGGTCCTTTTGTTCTGCTCTCAATTACACGTGTTTATCGGTCCTGATTTTGAGCAGCTTATGTCTGTGTTGTAATATTACAACACAGGGTCTGTGGGAGTCCAAATAGCACGTGCACCTGTCATGGAGGTTGCCCTTCCTGTATGTTCACATGGAAACTAAACACTAATAGAACTATAATGTCTTTGATAATTCACTATAACTAAGTTCTAAATGTGTGCTCTGTTAAGACCAGAATTGAATACATGAATACATGATGTGAAATGATATCTGTAGTAAATTACTACGGATATAGTTTCACATACTTTAATCAGAAATAATATTTTAAACTCTTCTTATATCTTATCAGTTAATAAGTTACAACACTACATTTAACTCTGGTTCCGGCAGAAACCGTTCTTTCTGGAATGTGTTGGGACACTTGGATGTTAGCCTGTTAGCCTGTTAGCATGTTAGCATGTTAGCCTGTTAGCATGTTAGCCTGTTAGCCGGTTGGCATGTTAGCCTGTTAGCATGTCAGCCTGTTAGCATGTTAGTCTGTTAGCATGTTAGCCTGTTAGCGTGTTAGCCTGTTAGCATTAATCAAAATGAAATATGCGGGACATCGTCTCAATTTGCGGGACGCACCAAAAGTCGTGAAAATGCTGTGCAGTCCCGCGCAAAGCGGGACATCTGGTCACCCTAGCTGTGTGTGTTGAGTGTGTTGCGTGTGTGTTGAGTGTGTTGCGTGTGTGTTGATGTGTGTGTTGAGTGTGTTGCGTGTGTGTTGATGTGTGTGTTGAGTGTGTTGCGTGTGTGTTGATGTGTGTGTTGAGTGTGTTGTGTGTTGATGTGTGTTTTGAGTGTGTGAGCACCCCAGGGAGAACAGCCAATGCTCCCGCTCGTGCTAACGGGATCCTAACAAAGACAAAGTGCTTTACTAAAATGAAAGACGTTCAGACGATGGCATTTAAAAAAGCAACAATAAAGACGTGGCTGTAAATAAAACCCGTCTGTCTTCCTCGCGCTGCCAGAGACGCGCTGTCCGTGCTCACGGGAGGGTGCTGGGTGCTGCGCGTGCTCACGGGAGGGTGCTGGGTGCTGCGCGTGCTCACGGGAGAGTATCGTGTATTGTGTGCGGCTCCAGCAGCGGCACGTGCTCTCTGCGTGCTGTGTGCGGCTCCAGCAGCGGCACGTGCTCTCTGCGTGCTGTGTGCGCACCACAGCTGTCTGAGCCGATGTCTATACGGGAAGAGAGACAGCTGGGGAGGAAGTCCTTCAGAGGCTTCCTCCCTGCTTTCCTGAAACTGAACCGCAGAACTGTTTCGCTTCTGTCCTCCAGCCGATGAGCTCTTCAGTGGGAATGGCTGAATAGAAAGCCTGAGAGGTGCCGTGTGCTGCTTCTCCGGCTCCGACCCGTCCCCTTGGGTTCTGGCCAGGGTTGGACTGGGACAGCAAATCGGCCCTGGCATTTAGAGCCCAAATCCATAACACAAACGAATAGTAGCGGTTCCTGACACGAAGAATAACTCAGTATAATTAAAGAAAAACGCTATTATTACCCTTTGTACGTACCAGGGGCAAACTGAACTCATACAGACAACAAGTGTGTGCAACTATCAATCATTAGAAAGTAGACCTTCAACACTCTCACAAAGCGAACAGTGACCGAGCACTGATAGGGGGGTCTGATGGTGGTGGGGGCGGGGGGGGGAGCGGATCAACAGCTCGAGCAGCTGTCACTCAACTTTGTAAATAACCAACAAAAGACGATCACCGGTTCATCTGGTTTTGGCGTGAGAATAGTTTGGGCAGCGTGAGAGCGTGAGAGAGAGAGAGAGAGCGTGAGAGCGTGAGAGAGAGAGAGAGAGTGAGAGAGAGAGCGTGAGAGCGTGAGAAAGAGAGAGAGAGAGAGAGAGAGAGAGAGAGAGAGAGAGCGTGAGAGTGTGTGTCACAGGCCAGATGCGTGACAGTTGTCACCCCTGTGTACCGGCTGCAGGTGGGGCCGACCCGTTCTACAAGAGGGAGACAATAGCTGTACTTTAATGAGCCACATGCCATGATGCGCCACCTTCAGACTTCCTTTCAGAGCCTCTCCTCCAACACACACGAACACGCACGTGACCAATGAGGGCACGAGATCAGTGTGTGCCCCGAGGGAAGGCTGACAGGCAGGGAGGCCATCCCAAGTTCCCATCAGCAGAAACACGTGGGTTTGCTGTCCTGGCTCCAAGATGGTGGAATGAGCTCCCCTTGACATCAGGACAGCAGAAAGCTCACACACCTTCCAGACTGAAGCTCATCTCTCTCGACTCCACCTCGAGGATAGAACTACTAACAAAGCACTTATATACTAACAAAGCACTTATATACTAACACAGCTCTATATACTAACAAAGCACTTATATACTAACAAAGGACTGGCTCCTCTAAAGCCAGTTGAGTAGCACTTGAGATGTTTGGCTCTATGAAACCTGATGTACTTTATGATTCTGTTTTCTTCAAGGTTGTGTCTTCCTGGTGGAACGCACTTATTGTGAGTCGCTCTGGATAAAAGCCTCAGCTCAATGCGATGTGATGTGATGTCTGGAGGGGTATGCCCCCCCCCAGAAGAAACGTTTTAAAAATAACCCCTTAAATGATGACTAGTTAATTTCAGGGGGGGCCCTATAGTGCCCTGCCTCCCGTTTCTATGACGACACAATAGAGATAGGACCAGATGAGTCTACAGGATGAGTCGACGGGGTCTTGTCCTGGGCTCGTCTCTCCCACAGGTCGACCCTCTGATGGGACTCCCTGATGAACACGGCTCTGTCATCGATCAGGTTGAACAGTGCTCCACATTCGATGACCGGTTGGGAGGTGTCAGCCAGGACAAGATCAAGAACGTGAGCATGGCACCACACAGGGGCATGAGTGGGGGACTGGGAGGTCATCAGTGCAGAGAACCCTTTGTACCGGCCTTGCATATTGGAGGCTCCATCTGTTGCATTACCTACACACACATGCCCTGTCCAGTTTCAGATGCATGAAGTGTTGTCCGGTGGATGCGTGGCGCTTCACGAAAGCCACAAGCCTCTCGTGCACAGTCTCAGTGACATGTCTTCAGATGACTGAACACTGACCCTGAGAGCTTCGGTCTGGTGTTGCGTCCAGCTGGACAGAAGACATCCGCCTTCTGGACATCACTGGAGATTCTTTCTTTGATGAGACGACCATCAGCTTCTATGATGGCGTTAGCAGTGGGTTTGGAGAGTGGGGGGATGAGAGACCCTCTACCCTTAGCTCCACTGGATTGGTGCAATGTCTTGCTCTTCTCTACGCAATCACCCAGACGCTCTTTCACGCAGACATCAGACTTTCCTAATAAAAGGATGAGCTCCAGAAAGTCACGTGGTCCGCGGTGTTGTCAGCTAGCATGCTCCCTCACTCTCCACCTGCCTGCACTTC